>CM042405.1:12455924-12820697 GCA_023634145.1 Thymallus thymallus | reverse complement strand
AGAGAGAGAGAGATTATTTTTCTTCCCTGTAATGCTCATGGTTTATGTGGCTGTAATTATTCTTATTGGAGAGAGATGGTTGGTAGCACATTGAGTGTGATGGCATTGGTTTGTTCTCTGCGTGGTGCCACCGAGAAATGTAATGTAAGAAATTCTCCATTGGAACCATTGTGATATCTAGTGTTGTAACTGGTATCTAGCTTTGTTACTGGTGTCTGGCGTTGTTACTAGTGTATAGCATTTTACTACACAGACCCTGCTTTCTTCATCATATGTTTTATTCCCTCATCCTTCTACACTGTTGGAGATCAACTCTGACACTAGAAATACCTGGTCCCACTGGGTTGAGCTGATGCCTACATGTTATCGGCTGGCTGGCTGGCTGGCTGGCTGGCTGGCTTTTTCTATCTTTTCTCCTGTTAGTTGAGACTGGTCTTGAGAAATGCTACAGTGTCAACATTAAACCGTTTCCATTATATCCCTCTCTTCTTGTTTTAGAGCTCTTCCTCTCTATCTCCTTATTCCTTCTCTCTTTCTCTCCCCTTGTAGTGCGGAGCCGTATCCAGCACGGTCTGATCTCCATCGCGGCCAGGACAGTCATCAACCATCTGGTCAACCACCTTGGCCACTACCCCATGTCTGGAGGCCCTGCCACCCTTACCAGCCAGGTGTGTGAGAACATGGACAACCACTACAGCGAGAGCCCTGACCTGGACCCAGAGCTCTTCGACGGACCCAACATACAGTTCTTTGTCTTGAACGGCACCACCCTCCTTTCCTGTCTGCAGATCCGGGCTGAGGACGGTGTGCCTGGAGGAGGAATGTCTGCAGGCCTCACCACTACCAGTGCCTGTGTGAGGGTTATCGTCCGAGACATCTCCGGGAAACACTCGTGGGATTCGGCTGTGCTGTATGGGCCACCTCACTGTGGTGCTCCCAATCAGCCCTGGCACCTCTACAGTAACAGACCAACAGAGAGAACGACTACAGAGGGGGTGAGGGAGAATAATTGGGTTGGAGACCCTGTAGAGGAGGAAGAAGAGGAGAGGGAAGAGGGGGCAGCACTGGAGGAGGAGGTGGTGGTGCTGGGAGAGGAGGAGCATGGGGAGGAGGAAGAAGAGGAGGAAGAGGAAGGTGTGTTGGTACTCATGGCCCCGCAAGCTAAGCGTGTGTGTCGCGAGGCGGTCCCGTCCTGGGACACTCTGCGAGAAGAAGAAGACGTTCTAGATGAGATGCTGCAGTACCTGGGTTACTCCAGCCCCGAGTGCCTTCAGCGCGCCGGAGGCCCCCTAAACATCCCCGCCCCACCCACTGTCTGCGTGTCGGAGAAGCAGGAGAACGACGTGATCAACGCCATCCTGAAGCAGTGTGCAGAGGAGAGAGACTTTGCGGTGCACAGGGGGAATGGGCTGAACATGAGGGCCGTGGAGCAGGGGGAGCCGGGGCCTCAGAGGACCCAGTCAGCCTTCTACTACTGCAGGTTGCTACTCAACATCCTGGGCATGAACTCTTGGGAAAAGAGGTGAGAGAGACATGGCACACCACAAACCAGGGTCCTGTTCAGTGGGGCACAAAACAGGAGAAAATATTTTTAAATTGAGTGAAACTGGGAGGTACAGTGCCTTCAGAAAGTATTCATACCCCTTGACTTATTCCATATTTTGTTGCGTTACAACCTGAATTCAACATTTATTAAATATGTTTTTCTCACCCATCTAAACACAATACCTCATAATGACAAAGTGAAAACATGTTTTTAGAAATGTTAACAAATTTATTGAAAATGAAATACAGGAACATCTCATTTACATAAGTATTCACACCGCTGAGTCAATCAATACGTGTTAGAATAAACTTTGGCAGCAATTACAGCTGTGAGTCTTTCTGGGTAAGTCTATAATAGCTTTCCACACCTATAGTCGTGGCCAAAAGTATTGGTCTCCACAAAGTTTGCTGCTTCAGTGTTCTTAGATCTTTATGTCGGTAGTTACTATGGTACACTGAAGTATAATTACAAGTATTCCATAAGTGTCAAAGGCTTTCATTGACAATGACATTCAGTTTATGCAAAGAGTCAATAATTGCAGTGTTGACCCTTCTTTTTCAAGACCTCTGCAATCCGCCCTGGCATGCTGTCAATTCACTTCTGGGCCACATCCTGACTGATGGCAGGAGATTCTTGCATAATCAATGCTTGGAGTTTGTCAGAAGTTGTGGGTTTTTGTTTGTCCACCCGCTTCTTGAGGATCGACCACAAGTTCTCAATGGGATTAAGGTCTGAGGAGTTTCCTGGCCATGGACCCAAAAAGTTGATGTTTTGTTCCCCAAGCCACTTAGTTATCACTTTTGACTTATGGCAAGGTGCTCCATCATGCTGGAAAAGGCATTGGTCGTCACCAAACTGTTCTTGGATAGTTGGGAGAAGTTTTCAAGCCAATTTAATTCAAAACTATAACTAGGCCACTCAGGAACATTCAATGTTGTCTTTGTGAGCAACTCCAGTGTATTCAGGACATAAAGTTTATTTCTTTGCCACAGGATGCATGTTTTGGAATATTTTTTATTCCGTATAGGCTTACTTCTTTTCACTCTGTCAATTAGGTTAGTATTGTGGAATAACTACAATGTTGTTGATCCATCCTCAGTTTTCTCCTATCACAGCCATTAAACTATGTAACTGTTTTAAAGTCACCATTGACCTCATGGTGAAATCCCTGAGCGGTTTCCTTCCTCTCCAGCAACTGAGTTAGGAAGGACGCCTGTATATCCTTGTAGTGACTGGGTGTATTGATACACCATCCAAAGGTTAATAATAGCTTCACTATGCTCAAAGTGATATTCAGTGTCTGCTTTAAAAAAAAAAGATCCATCTACCAATAGGTGACCTTCTTTGTGAGGCATTGGAACCTCCCTGGTCTTTGTGGTTGAATCTGTGTTTGAAATTCACTGCTCGACTGAGGAACCTTACAGATAAGTGTATGTGTGGAGTACAGAGATGAGGTAGTGATTAAAAAATCATGCACACAGAGTGATTAAAATCACGATTCCACTTTGACATTATGGAGTTTTGTATGTATGTCAGTGAAAAAAAATCTAAATTTAATCAATTTTAAATTCAGGCTGTAGCACAACAAAATGTGGAAAAAGTTGAGGGGTTTGGATACTTTCTGAAGGCACTGTGTTACCCAAACATTTTCAATATGAAAAGCCCATTTTCAGTTTCCATTTTCAGAGCCCTACTGAACATGACCAAAATCATAGTCTACAGTTGATTCAAGTTTTTATGGCAAAATGGATTTATTCTGCAGGCAGCCTATTGTTTACAGAACTGGCACATTTGGAGAGATCCAGTAGACTCTTGTAGAAAATGGGTATGTGATGATTTAACTTCAGCTTGTTCTAGGTACTGTGCTATATTCATATGGGGGGTAAAAATGCACTCTGTGTCACTGCTACTGCCAGCCTTGTTCGTCTCTCAGCCCGTCAGTGAGATTTAGTATAATCAGCTTAGAGTAGCTGGTCCGTCCGCATCTCTTTATATCTCTCTCTCTCTCTCTCTCTCTCTCTCTCTCTCACTCACTCACTCACTCACTCACTCACTTATATTTTATTTTATTTATTTAACCTTTATTTTACTAGGCAAGTCAGTTAAGAACAAATTCTTATTTACAATGACGGCCTAGGAACAGTGGGTTAACTGCCTTGTTCAGGGGCAGAACGACAGATTTTTACCTTGTCAGCTCGGGGATTCGATCCTGCAACCTTTCAGTTACTGGCCCAACACTCTAACCACTAGGCTCCCTGCCGCCCCAATATATGGTCATCTCATCCACCTCATTATCACTACACTTCACTTATATTACTTTACATAGATCCATTTCCTGAAGCAGATTTTTTCTGATGGCTTTTTTCATTGATGTCTTTGAAGTATTATCTTATTGTATTACTAGAGATGGAGGCTGGATCTTTAATGATGAGAACTAATTGGGCTAAATGGAAACGGCATGTCACATTGAGCCCTAATTGCTGTGTTTATCAGCGAACACATGTTTTCTCTAACCCATCCATCTATCCAGGAGCAATGATGGATATAAAAATAGCCCCTTCCATCTTATCAGTCGAATGGAGGGTACAAAACACAACATGTGTCATGAGCTGAAATAAAAGATCCGGCAAATTTTCCATAACTACAAAAATCTTATTACTCTCACATTTTGTGCACAAATTCGTTTACACCCCTGTTAGTGAGCATTTCTCCTTTGCAAAGATAATCCATCCATCTGACAGCATGATCAATACACAGGTGCACCTTGTGCTGGGGACTAAAAAGCCACTCGAAAATGTCACAACACAATGACACAGATGTCTCAAATTTTGAGGAACCGTGCAATTGGCATGCTGACTGCTGGAATGTCCACTAGAGCTGTTGCCAGATAATTTAATTTCTCTACCATAAGCTGCTTCCAATGTTGCTTTAGGAATTTGCCAGTATGTCCAACCGGCCTCAACCTCAGACCACGTGTATGGCGTTGTGTGGGCGAGCGGTTTGCTGATGTCAACGTTGTGAACAGAGTGCCTCATGTTGGTGGGGGGTTTATGGTATGGGCAGGCATAAGCTACGGACAATTGCATTTTATCGATGGCAATGACAATGCACAGAGATACCGTGACGAGATCCTGTTGCCATTCATTTGTTGCCATCACCTCATGTTTCAGCATGATAATGCACTGCCCCATGTCGCAAGGATCTGTACACAATTCCTGGAAGTTGAAAATGTCCCAGTTCTTCCACTGCCTGCGTACTCTCCAGACATGAGCATGTTTGGGATGCTCTGGATCGATGTGTACGACAGGATTCCTGAATTCTGCGATCGCAGGGCTTGCAAATTTGACCAGTCTTAGCAATATTTCCACATAAAACTGTCAAATCATCGCAATATTATCCCATAAAACTGACCCATCACAGCAGTACAAAACGAGGGCTTACCATTTCAACCAATTACTGCACATTATGCCGCATAATATGATTCAATCAAGCCACAGGTCAACAAATGTCTTCCCTCATCAGCACATTTTTGCAACAAATTGAAAAACATAAAATCCCTGCGAAACCCTGGAGGAACTGCATTTTACATTTTAGTCATTTAGCAGATAACCATTAGTGCTTTCATCTTAAGATAGCTAGTTGACACAACCACAACCACATCACAGTCGTAGTAAATACATTTTTCCTCAATTACTGAGGGATGGAGAAAGAAGTCAGGAGGCTAGCCTTTAATGAGCCGTTGTCCTGTTCACTCTTTCTTTATTTCTTTATTTCTCTCACTCTCCTTCTGGCATTCATACCGTATGTGTTATTTGTCAGAGACTAAGGCAATGCAATTCGACTAAGGCATTGCAATGTGTGTGCGTGGGCGAGCGAGTAATATTGGTCTTTAATGCTGTTCCCGCTTGCCGCCTTGGAAATGGATCACTTTCAATGGAGATAATTAAGACCGTTAATATTGTAACAAAGCTAATAAAGAGAGGGAGGAGGAAAAACGCCACCAAACAAAAAGTCATATTTTGAAAGTAGTCGTGGCTTTTACATGAGTCTTGACCAGGCCTAAGCGGCTAATGTTCTAACTCCAGATTGGGGAAAATAAAGCAACGTTTTAAAGCTCCATATCTCTCATGCCATTACGCCGGGGCAGAATCTAAGATCTAAGCTTATTGATTACTCAGGATATTATGATTGCATCTCGATCTGTCCATCGCTTGCTATAAAGTTATTTGTGTTTTTAGCTAAATCCTGTGAGTGATGATTTTAAAGGATTTTGTATTTATTTCCCAGAATTCCTGCCACCAGTGCATGCCGTCTTGTTTGGATGTGGTTTGACTAGTTTGGTCTGATGTTCCAGGAAATGCTGTGACAAAAACATTGAGGTGGCCAATTAGGGGGCCTGCTAATGATGGAGAGATAGTCTGCGGCAGGCGGAGGGAGAAGTCTGGGGGCTACTTAGTGAATATCTGTGTAGTATAGACCTAATAACGTGATAACTGTCTGCCTGTAGGTAGTGAGGACAGGCCTGGCTAATATTGTGGTTGTGAATAGAATACAATTTATACTTTATTGTCCATTCTCAGTGTCTTGTTGCAGTCAAGCTTCCGAAAACTTTCGGAAGACGTCACTGTGTTGTAATAGAATCTGTAGGCTATGTAGAATCTGTCACAATTCTTTATGCCAATGGCTTATACACTTGTTGTTGTTTTTCTGTTATAGGAGCAACTTCCATCTCCTGAAGAAGAACGAGAAGCTGCTTAGAGAGCTGAAGAACCTCGACTCCAGGCAGTGGTATATTAGTGGTTCTTCTTCCTCAGACTGTTTTACTTTTAGGGAACAACTAAAATGTTTCCTTATATTTCTCATCTTGTTCCTCATCCTTTCTCTCATTCATCATCTTTTCCTGTAGTCGAGAGACGCACAAAATAGCTGTGTTTTACGTGGCGGAGGGGCAGGAGGACAAGCACTCTATCCTGTGTAACACTAGGGGGAGTCAGGCCTACGAGGACTTTGTCTCTGGGCTGGGCTGGGAGGTAAGACAGACCCATCTCTCTCCACTACAACCTTTCAGCATGTCTGTACACTGAGTGTACAAAACATTTGGAACACCTAATGTCCTAATATTGCGTTGCACCCCCCTTTTGCCCTCAGAACAGTCTCAATTTGTCGGGAATGGACTCTAGAAGTTGTCGATAGTATTCCACAGGGATGCTGGCCCATGTTGACTCCAATGCTTCCCACAGTTGTGTCAAGTTGGCTGGATGTCCTTTGGGTGGTGGACCATTTTTGACACACACAGGAAACTGTTGAGTGTGGGAAAACCCAGCATCGTTGCAGTTCTGGACACAAACTGGTGTGCCTGGCACCTACTACCATACCCCGTTCAAAAGGCACTTAAATCTTTTGTCTTGCCCATTCACCCTCTGAATGTCACACATACACAATACGTTTCTCAATTGTCTCGAGGCTTAAAAATCCTTCTTTAACCTGTCTCCTCCCCTTCATCTACACTGTTTTGAAGTGGATTTAACAGGTGACATCAATAAGGAATCATAGCTTTCACCTGGTCAGTCTGTCATGTTTTGTATACTCAGTGTATATGCACAACACATACTCTAACTGATAAGCCTTATGTGGTTACCTGTTTTTTTCAGTCAAGTATTCATTAGAGAATTATTGTCCGAGTTATATTAGTATTGAGTTATATTTTTCTGTGCCTGATTGAAAAGCCTTTGTTGGCCCACTTCTTGCAGTAGTGTAAATTTGATGATCCGTTCTCCTGTATTTTGGGCTCCCATGTGGCGCAATGGTCTAAGACACTGCATCTCAGTGATTGGGATTCCCATAGGGCGGCGCACAATTGACCCAGCGTCGTCCGAGTTTGGCCGGTGTAGGCCGTCATTGTAAATAAGAATTTGTTCTTAACTGACTTGCCTAGTTAAATAAAGGTTAAATAAAAAAATATTCCAGGTGAACTTGACCAGTCACTGTGGCTTCATGGGAGGTCTTCAGAGGAACAAGAGCACAGGTCTGACCACGCCTTACTTCGCCACCTCCACCGTCGAGGTCATGTTCCATGTCTCCACGCGGATGCCCCCCGACTCAGATGACTCACTCACCAAAAAGGTCTGTTATGGTGTTCTAGGAACGGCAGTTGGTGTCTGTGTGAAAAAAGTTACCATGTCTGTCTGTTTCCCTCTCACTCCCTTTCTTCCTGTTAGCAGGGGGTGGGTTATTCTGTGTTGCCTTTTTAGATGGCCACTGCTCCCCTGCAGAGAGAGAGAACCAATGTCTGCTCTCTCTCTCTCTCTCACTCACTCACACCACCCCGACTCATACAATGCGAAACAAAAATACACTCTGACCTTACTGTTCAGTCCACTACTAAACCATTATATATCCAGCTCTCTGATGGGTCACATTTCTACCTGCCGAGAGCTGTTTTTGTGTGGACTTGAGCCTCACAGAGAAACATACCATGTTTTGCTAATGTAGACAAGCTTCCATCTCTCTCCAGCTACAGGGGCAATGGGTTGCTACAGAAGACGAGAGGAACTCCCTCCAGCTATGTGGGAGAAAATATATTCTCACCTTGAATGGTTCCTTTTATCCCTCTCTCTCATGAAGCCCTTCTATCTCTTCTTTATCTCTCACATCATTCTGCCTCTTCTCTCTTTCCCTTTGGAACATGCTAACATCTCTCTCTCTTTCCCTTTGGAACATGCTAACATCGCTCTCTCTTTCCCTTTGGAACATGCTAACATCTCTCTCTCTCTCTTTCCCTTTGGAACATGCTAACATCTCTCTCTTTCCCTTTGGAACATGCTAACATCTCTCTCTCTCTCTCTCTCTTTCCCTTTGGAACATGCTAACATCTCTCTCTCTCTCTCTCTCTCTTTCCCTTTGGAACATGCTAACATCTCTCTCTCTCTTTCCCCCTACCTCTCTCTATCACTTTTAACCTAAAATAGACATCACCGCTCTCCCTTGTTTTTCTCCTCTTCTATAAATGTCCGTCTGCCTTGGTATTATGTTTCAGCAGGCAGAAATGTAATAGGAGAACGGAGGGCATTAGCTGAAAAGAGTTTGGCTGTGCGGCAATGATACAGGGGGCCTGTTGCCGTAGATCATCGCAGTGATGCAGGATGAACAATGAAATATCATTAGAGCTGTCCCCTCACTTCCCCTGGCATACGTCTTCAACAGGGGCGATACACACACCGCCCTGACCGGATGCTAAGGTGCTGCTAATACTAATAACATACTCATTAATGAAGGCAGACAGACAGCAGGGGAATATTGAAGTAGCCGGTTGTGCATGTGTGATTGGCCAATCATACACACACACACACACACAGCTTCTTAGTAGGCCAATGGCTACAGTAGTCGTTTCGTTGCAGCGTTAGTGTAGTAGAGGAGGGGATTGTGATTTGTGGTTGTCTCAGCTAGCTATCCTAAGATGAATGCACTAACTGGAAGTCGCTCCAGATAAGAGCGTCTGCTAAATGGCTAAAATGTAAATGTACCAGAGAAACACTGTGGTGTCTAAGGACCAGTAATAAGCAGACGGATCATTAGCTGTTAGTTAAAATGTCCTTCCCATTGTTCTGCAGTGGCTTGGGTGAGAGGGCTAGAGAGAGGAGGAGAGGTGTCTTTTAACGCAGTCTGATTTGAGGGGTTTAATAACAAGAGCTGAAATGCCACTGATAGCTTGCTTGCGGTTACTCACTCACGCACACTGCTAATAATGTGAACTACCATGCATCTAATCCATCAGATGACCTCTAAAAATTCAAACCACCATATTTCACATAACCGCCTCCCATCTCATGTCTGAAATCACTCATTCATCCTTCCAACCTTTCTTTCTTCATGTTCTGCATCTGCGCTCACCACTCTGCTCATAATTCAGTGCTACAATTGATGTGTGTATGTATGTTGTTTGTGCGTGTGGGTGGTGGTCCCCCCCCAACCCCCTCGTTCATCCCAAATTCCACCCTATTCCCTATATAACACACTACCTTTGACCAGAGCTCAGTAGTGCACTATATAGGGAATAGGGTGCCATTTGGAACCCGTCACCCTGTTTGTCGTAGTGAGGGGCCTGGAGCATTGCTCCCACTCCCCCTTCACCCGGCTGTCCGCGCTGCACATGGAAATAATGCAGCCAAATTAGATCTGGCCGTGGCTGTCCCCCTGGTTCAACTCCTACTGGCCGTGGCTGTCCCCCTGGTTCAACTCCTACTGGCCGTGGCTGTCCCCCTGGTCCAACTCCTACTGGCCGTGGCTGTCCCCCTGGTTCAACTCCTACTGGCCGTGGCTGTCCCCCTGGTCCAACTCCTACTGGCTGTGGCTGTCCCCCTGGTTCAACTCCTACTGGCCGTGGCTGTCCCCCTGGTTCAACTCCTACTGGCCGTGACTGTCCCCCTGGTTAAACTCCTACTGGCCGTGACTGTCCCCCTGGTTCAACTCCTACTGGCCGTGGCTGTCCCCCTGGTTCAACTCCTACTGGCCGCGGCTGTCCCCCTGGTTCAACTCCTACTGGCCGTGGCTGTCCCTCTGGTTCAACTCCTACTGGCCCTGGCTGTCCACCTGGTTCAACTCCTACCATGACTCCTCAGCAGCTGATTGGATTTGGAGAGGCTAGAGGAGATGCTATCCGACAGAGCGATCCTCAGATAGACACTAAACCATGTTAACCAGACATTAAAGCGTGTCAGCTCAGCCAGCAAGAGCGGGCAGCAGGCACACACACACACACAAGTGCACACACACATACACACACACACACACACACACACACAGGGAAGCATGCGCGCACACACACACAGTCACACTCACACACATACACACCCTGTATATTTATTTGTTTGTTGTTTTCCCCAAGAGACAGTGACAGGCGTACTAAAGGTTGAAGGCTGAGAATACATCCACACCCTCTGGGTCTTATGGGCCAAGGATTTATGAATGAGGGCTGCTGATGTTAAAGGAAAGATGGCTCAAGCAGCAGCTAGCAGCTATCTGCTCGGCAATGGATGAGGATTAGATTGTGTGATTGGCTGGGAGGAAATAATGAGGGTTTCCTATTGGTTGAGAGCGGAGGATGAGAACGAGGTGCTATACAGGCAAGGGTCATGTTCATTAGGGCACACAACGGGGAAAGGTAAGTGAGCGTTGTTTTATTTTAAGTCCAGGTAGTCCCTCCTGTTGTAGTAAGTATTCTTCAGTTTTGTGCCTAATGAACACGACCCAGGCCAGGACAGTGTGAAGTGGCCTCTGTGGGACTGCCTGTGACAGCCTGGCTCTCTGTGGCCCTCAGAGTGATTGAGTGAACATGTGAAGATGGAGAGAACGTTAGAAAGATGGAGTGAGTGTGAGAAGATAGATGGATCGGTGCTGTGGTCTGAGGCAGCGTGTGGCTGTGGCAGCTCCCCTCGCCTGTCACTCCTCAAGGTTAATGGCACAGTGCTGGATGGCCCTGGATGGAGGAGTCCTAGACAGCCAACTCGTGCTACATGCCCCACACAGGACACGGTGACAGTGTTAGATAGCCCTGGATGAATGGAGGAGCCCTGGACAGTGTATTCACAAAGAGTCTCAGAGTAGTAGTGCTGATTATAGGATCAGTTTTGCTTTTTAGATCACAATGATGAAGATTCTAATTGGCCCAGCGTCGTCTGAGTTTGGCCGGTGTAGGCCGCTATTGTAAATAAGAACTTGTTGCCTAGTTAAATAAATAAATATTTTTAAAAGGCTCTCTCTTGAAGTAACTGCCCAGTGAAAATCTCACTTTTAAATATTCATATTCTGTTACTCCTATCCAAATAAAGTTGTTGACTCATCCTAGACGCGTACGCTATATATACAAAAGTGTGTGGACACCCTTTCAAATGAGTGGATTCAGCTATTTCAGCCACACCCGTTGCTGACAGGTGTATAAAATCGAGCATACAACCATGCATTTGTATGCTGAAATCCCAGCCAATCAACACAATCTAATCCTCATCCATTGCCGAGCAGATCACTGCTAGCTGCTGCTTGAAACATTGGCAGAAGAATGGCCTTACTGAAGAGCTCAGTGACTTTCAACGTGGCACTGTCGTAGGATGCCAGGATGCCAAGTCAGTTTGTCAAATTTCTGCCCTGCTAGAGCTGCGCCGGTCAACTGTAAGTGCTGTCATCTTGAAGTGGAAACGTCTAGGAGCAACAACGGCTCAGCCGCGATCAAATCAATCAATCAAAATTTATTTATAAAGCGCTTTTTACATCAGCCGATGTCACAAAGTGCTATACAGAAACCCAGCCTAAAACCCCAAACAGCAAGCAATGCAGATGTAGAAGCACGGTGGCTAGGAAAAACTCCCTAGAAAGGCAAAACCTAGGAAGAAACCTAGAGAGGAACCAGGCTCTGAGGGGTGGCCAGTCCTCTTCTGGCTGTGCCGGGTGGAGATTATAACAATTCATGGCCATTAAGGCCAGTTCTTTCTCCAAGATGTTCAAATGTTCATAGATGACCAGCAGGGTCAAATAATAATAAAAGTAGTTGTGGAGGTTGCAACAGGTAAATACATCAGCAGTGAATGTCACTTGGTTTTTCAGTGCAATAGAGCGAGAGTGAGGTGAAAACAGCAGGTCTGGGACAGGGTGGCACGTCCAATGAACAGGTCAGGGATGTGGCCCCGTGCACAAAGCGAGGTCCATACAGTAATGGTTTGTCGAGATCGGTGTGGAAGAAATTGACTGGCCTGCACAGAGCCCTGACCTCAACCTCATCAAACACTTTTGGGATGAATTGGAATGCCGACTGCGACCCGACCTCACTAATGCTCTTGTGGCTGAATGGAACCAAGTCCCCGCACAATGTTCCAACATCTAGTGGGAAGCCTTCCCAGAAGACTGGAGGCTGTTATAGCAGCAAAGGGGGAACCAACTCCATATTAATGCCCATGATTTTGGAATGAGGTGTTCGACAAGCAGCTGTCCACATACTTTTGGTCATGTAGTGTATTTGTGGCCAAAACAGGCATTTTGAGAAAAAACACACCAAAAACCCCATCTCAGACTTGTATCTCAGAGAGACCGTTTCAGGAATATTTGCTATTTCCTCATAGAACGTGTAATCTCCCTGAGGTGTAGAGGAAGATGAGCTGGCCAATCACCGGTCTACTTGCATACGTCTAATGACCACGCCCACACCATTCTGTTGTTGGCGTACGCCAACACCATTCCAACACAGAAAAGCTGCTTTTTAAACATACTTCGTTTTCCTTTCCAAAATATTGTAATTATTGCACTCATATTATAAGTAATTATAGGTCATATTTCAAAGAATTCTGGAAAAACTAGTCAGTTACTTTAATGTGTGACTACGTTCAATCATCCTCTGCCATGTGAATGAATTACATGAACTTTAATTATTTTTTTAACACAATTTTTAACAAGTGAACATTGACTACTGGACAGGGACACTCACCCTCTTGCTCTCTCGCTCTTTCCTCCTCTCCTCTCCCCTCCCCTCCCAACTCCTCTCCTGCCTCACTTCTGTCCCTCTAGCTAAGGCATCTTGGGAATGACGAGGTGCACATCGTGTGGTCGGAGCACTCGCGGGACTACAGGAGAGGCATCATCCCTACGGAGTTTGGAGACGTCCTCATCATCATCTACCCCATGAAGAACCACATGTATTGCATCCAGATCCTCAAGAAGCCAGAGGTGGGTTTTACAGTATATTGGTTTTAGTCATCACGTTGACATTAAGGTATCCTAGATTCCATTTCATGCCATTGTACCCCACTTGGGCCTAACTCCTAAACTGCTCCAAGGGCACTGCACCGTGGCTGACCCTGGCTTCCAACCCCATGGGATGTTTTTGTGTGTTTTTCTCTGGAAAATGACAATAACACAGCTATCCCTGCTGCAGTGTTATTTTTTAATATATAAATAAACCAAATCAAAACAAATGTCTCGCGGCACTCCTGCTTCCTGCTCAGTTATGTCCGGACTAATCGGATCAACAGGATTCTTAGAATTAAATTGTGGTATGGATATGGCTAGAAGATGGGTCTGTCCCTTCAGAGTCTGGGGAAATGTGGAAAGATGGCCAGATAAGGACAGAAAAGAGGTCTGGCTTTTATGAAAGTCAATTATGGCACTGAAACGATAGTGTTTTTGTTATTTTATAAAATTAACAAACGTTGCATTGAACATTGCATTCCCTGGGATCTGATAGACGAAGATCACTTGTCATTGTTATAGTTTTCTAAAGTTTCTTATTGTTCTGGCTTTATCTAATCAATAGTAACTTAGAGCTGTTTTGTCTTTCTTCCCTCTCCCCTCTCTCTCTCTCTTCACCCTTCACTCCACCCCCTCCCCCCCTCTCCCTCTAGGTCCCGTTTTTCGGGCCCCTGTTCGATGGAGCCATAGTGGATGAGAAGATCCTTCCCACAATGGTCCGGGCCACAGCCCTCAACGCCAGCAGGGCTCTTAAATCCCTCATCCCCCTCTACCAGAACTTGTATCCTTCCCCATCTCTCCCTCTCCCTGCCATGGCCTGGCAGCGCTCTCCAAACCACAGCCCTGTCCAGCACCCTGCCTGTAGGGTGGAAGATAAAACCACAACACTTGCTAACTGATGTGTTATGCCTCTCCTCACCTATGGCCATGGCTGTCGCGTTAACATGTTGTTAGGCTTGTTATTTTGCAAGGGAGATCAGTAGAAGTGTATTAATGCGTGAGTGTGTGTGTATCACCTTGCTGTGGAGACAGGCAAAGGCATGTAGGATTAATCAGGCTATAGCTCCTGTCGTGTTGACTTACTCCTGTCCTTCTGTCTGTTCTGAGGAGTGCGATAGATTGCCACACAGACCAGCTCCTCACTGCACTGCAGGCTCACAGGGCGTAATGGTAGAACAGTGTCCCTCTCGCTCGATAATTATCGATGTCTCACCCCTCCCGCGCTCATTTTCTCAACATGTAGAGCGTCACATTCTGCTCGGTGCAAAGAGGTGACAGCATTTTTCTCCAGCAGACCGCAGGAGCCTCACGGTGATCATTGCCCATCGTCTCCCAACAGTGATTCAGAGCAATTTGCTTCAGTAGCGATTAATCTCTCGCCTCACTTGGGTGACTCACACCATCGCCAATAGCATGGCTTTTGAACTCTGTCCAGCAATAATGTTGATCCTTTTGAATAGTGAAATCATTTTAGCTTAAGTAGCTTTATTTTTGCCAAATTGTTTCAATATTGTCCAATAATAATAATGCGGTTTGTAACGACGTTACAAAATGAACATAATGGTAATATGAATGTTAATGCTTCAGTATTTTATACCTGGAGTCCGTATAAAAACCATCTATTAGTTTCTATGCCATGTAGAAATGAAATCAAATCTGTACAAAAACACCACTTTTCCCTCCAGTCCATGATTTGTAATTTCACCTATACTTTTCTCCCCATTTCAGTCATTATTAGTTTATATCTTCCTGGAAAGTGAGACTCTGGCGACCACTCATGCTCCAAATCCCCACCTCCTAAATACTCTATCTACCTTCTAAATACTCTATCAACCCTCTAACCCAACCCTCTAAAATATAATACTGCTCGGAAAAAAAAGCGATTCTCATCTGCCATGTCCAATCTCGTGTGTGTGCGCACGCACAGCGCGGAGCCGACCAGGGTTCGATACTGGGCTGAGCTATTGATTGGCGTGAGTTGCATCAGTCGATGGGCCTGACAGCCAGAATTACAGTAATCTGTCATTATCGACTGATGTCTTTCCAGACTCATTCTCTCTCTATCTGCCTCTCTGTCTCCATCCCCTTCTTTTTTTGTTAGCTTCTTTTCTCTCTCTTTTCTTTTCTTTTACTTCAGAGATAGAGAAGTCTTGTCTAGTCCTCCAAATCCCCTGGAGCGCAGCAGGGCCGAACCCCGGAGCAGCTAAGTGATCCTGATCATAAAGTAGAAGAACACTAGGGTCTTTCTCTCCTCCAGAGTCTGCCTGCCCTGCCTTTGTGCCTACCTAACTACTTGCCTACCTGCCACCACCCATGTACCTCTCTTTCTGTCTCTCTCTGTCCACCCTCCACCCCTATACCTCTCTCTCTCTCTCTCTCTCTCTCTCTCTCTCTCTCTCTCTCTCTCTCTCTCTCTCTCTCTCTCTGTGTCTGTCTGTCTGTCCACCATCCACCCCTATACCTGTGTCTGTCTGTCTGTCTGTCTGTCCACCATCCACCCCTATACCTCTCTCTCTCTCTCTCTCTCTCTCTCTCTCTCTCTCTCTCTCTCTCTCTTCTCTGTCCACCATCCACCCCTATATCTCTCTCTCTCTGTCCACCATCCACCCCTATACCCTTCTCTCTCTCGCCACCATCCACCCTGTGCATCTCTCTGTCCACCATCCTCCCCTGTACATGCCTGCCGACCCCTCTCTCCTCCACAGTAAGTTCATAATTCTGGCCCCAGGGCTTGTACATCGGCCTCCTCTACTCACAGAATTCAAATTATTTGTGGATCTGTGTAATCTGAGGGAAATATGTGTTTCTAATAAGGTCATACATTTGGTAGGAGGTTAGGAAGTACAGCTCAGTTTACACCTCATTTTGTGGGCAGTGTGCACATAGCTAGTCTTCTCTTGAGAGCCAGGTCTGCCTACGGGGGCCTTTCTCAATAACTATGCTCACTTAGTCTGTACATAGTCAGTACATTGTTTTCACTGAGGAAATGTACGAGTCTGCTGTTGATTATAATGCAGAGGATTTTCCCAAGGTTGTTGTTGACTCATCTCCGACGGTAGTTATTGGTATCAAATTTGTTTCCACTTTTGTGAATTGGGGTCCTTGGTTCCAAATATTGGGGAAGATGCCAGAGCTTGAAAATTGTGGTCTGTATATTTCATTTAGGATACCATCAACACCACAGGCCTTTTTGGGTTGGAGGGTTTGTGTCTTGTCTTGTAGTTCATTCAATGTAATTGGAGAATCCAGTGGGTTCTGGTAGTCTTTAATAGTTGATTCTAAGATTTGGATTTGATCATATATCGTATATGTTTTTGCAGTTTGTTATTTGTTATAGAGCCAAAACTATCTGAGAAGTGGTTTACCAATACATCTCTGATTTGGATGGATAACTCTTTGTGTTGTTGTTTAGTGTGTTCCGATTTTCCCAGAAGTACAGTGCATTCAGAAAGTATTCAGACCCCTTGACTTTTTCCACATTTTGTTACGTTACAGGCTTATTCTAAAATTAATAAATCAATGTTTTTCATCGTCAATATACACACAATGCTGTTTAGAATGGTGTTTTCCCAGGTGCGCTGTTTAGAATGGTGTTTTTCCCAGGTGTGCTGTTTAGAATGGTGTTTTTCCCAGGTGTGCTGTTTAGAATGGTGTTTTTCCCAGGTGTGCTGTTTAGAATGGTGTTTTTCCCAGGTGTGCTGTTTAGAATGGTGTTTTTCCCAGGTGTGCTGTTTAGAATGGTGTTTTTCCCAGGTGTGCTGTTTAGAATGGTGTTTTTCCCAGGTGTGCTGTTTAGGATGGTGTTTTTCAAGGTGTGCTGTTTAGAATGGTGTTTTCCCGCAAATCGCATTTTGGAAAATGTTTGAAAAATGACTTTTATTTGCTTCTTTATTACATGAGTTGCATGTTCTGTTATGATGCATACCATAATCTAAATATGATTTCTGTCATTCTGAGCACAGTGAGTGGACGGCCTAATGGGTTATGCACCCAATGCATAAGGTTCCAGTCAATTTCTCAAATGGCCAGTAAATTAAAATCTCCCCGATCTCGTTGTCCGGTGCCACATTTTCATAACGGAAACCCTGGTGTGTGCGCGCGTACATTTACACCAACCAGCCAGTTTGGGGATCTGTTCTGCAGCAGTCACACACACACACTCCAGATCCTCAGTCCTCCTTCCCACTGCCTCCCAGTGCATTTGGGGGCCGTGTGATGAAATGTTTTTAGTGGAGTTAAGGTAGCAGTTGGGGTGTTTGCTAGATCATCACAGGACAGGTTAGCCATATACCTGAACGGCGCAGCTAACAGCATGACCACCCTGTTTAGTTAGTGTTAGAATGTTTGGGGGTGATTAGAGCTAGGTTGACCTCTGGCCTTGGGGTCAGGTGCTCGACCATCCATCCCCTCTACAGGATCCCCTCTACAGCTGTTGGACCATGTGATCCATCCGAGCTGAGGCCCCCTGATAACATTCAACAACCTCCGGTCTCACTCACCCCCCTCTTCTCCCTCTATTTTTCCCATCTGATCTGTCTGGCTTGGGGCTGGGGATGAGGGACTAAGTGTGTGTGTGTGTGGTGTGTGTGTGTGTGTGTGTGTGTGTCTGTCTAGAGGGTGGGCTTTCAAGCTGTTTGGAAGGCTGGAAGGCAGAGTAAAATGTGAGCCACGGCCACCTTCCATCTGTCAGTGGCCGATTGTGGAGCCGGAGACACAATGTTGGTTGAGGAGGAGGAGGATGAAGGGGAGAGAGAGATTTCACCATTGGTCCTGCCAGTCCAGTGGTGTGAGCCAGTAAGAGAATGGCAGTAGAGGCAGCCTCTCTATCTCTCTCTTTCTCTCTCTCACACACACACACATACACACGCTCTGGCTTCTGATTGGCAACGAAAGCTGCCCTGCTGCTGGGGTCAGCATATGGTGGAGCGTGATAGTGGAGGGGGAAAGGTGGAGGGAGAGAGGGAGGGGAAGCAGGGAATGAGGGGAGAGTGGAGGGAGAGGGAGGCAGGGAAATGGGGGAGAGTGGAGGGAGGCAGGGGGAAAGGGAGGCAGGGAGGAGAAGAGGTAGGCAGGGAATGAGGGGAGAGTGGAGGGAGAGGGAGGCAGGGAAAGGGGGGAGAGTGTAGGGAGGGATGGGGAGAAGTAGGCAGAGTCTGCTTTGACTCTGCCTTGTCCAAAGGTAACTGAGCTGATTAAAGGTTTGGGCATGGGGCTCCTTTTGTCCCTCCACACTCCCCCCTCACACACACACACAGCCAGGCGCAGCCACACACTGCCAGCTCCCACAATGGGCCCCATTGTGTTCCAGTACCGCTGCAGCCTGCTGGGCTCTGTGTGTGTGTGTGTGTGTGTGTGTGTGTGTGACAGGGGGGGGGGGGGGGGGGGGGAGTAATTGTTTCCTGTCAAAAAGGTGGGAGTAAAGAAAGAAAAGGGGTCACAACTAATCTCTCTAACCCACTCTTCTTCTCTCTGTTTTTTCTGACTGGCTCTGACCCTAGCTGCTCTGTCCTCCTGAACACTGTGATGCTGATGATGACTCAGATCATCACAGACAACGTCATCTGTACACTAATTCAGATATAGTATTATTACCATAAATTATATCATACGCACATTTAGCTATTTAAGTATCTCTTCCTGTCATTTACCTGTACAGTTAATTTAACCATGCAAATATTCATTGACCTGTACATTTAACCAGACTGTATATTAAGTAAACTATTATAACCCTCACTTATAATATCATATGCGCATTTAGCTATTTAAGTATCTTTCTCTGCCATCAACCTCTATAGTTGACCATGCAAATATTTGTTTTATTTATATCAACGTGCAATAATTGCATCATTTTTTTAATCTAACACTATAACAATGTATAGTGTACATATTCAGTCATTCACTCATACTATGCAATGCGTTTCTATAGCTTTTTGCACTCCAGACTTCGTGTATTTTTATACTTTTTCATATTGCCGCACTATGTATCATGTATCGTGTATCTGTCTTTTGTGTATTTCGTTCTGGCATTTTGCACCTGCCCTGTGTTTTTCGTAGCTGCTTGATAAAGTAATTTCCCTACGGGGATCAATAAAGTATCTATCCTATCCAGTCCAGTCCAGTCCCGTCCCGTCTCGTCGAAATCAATATGCATTGACGAGCACATTCTTTTCCTATGCATAATTATTTTCCTAATTATGTATTTATGCCTATTTATACAGCTGATAACAGTTAGTGTTTATGTAACGACTTCAGACTTGTTGATTCATCTCCTAATTATTTATTGTGAAGTTTTCCAACTGTTGTTGTTAGAGCTGACTGTCCTAGATCATTATAAAGACCATTTCCTCTAAGTGCCTTTCAGTGTTACACAATGCTATACATTAGGAGAGATGCAATGTATACAATCATTGCCTGAAAATATATAATTCAAGCGCTTAATGTGATGGTGTTAACGCCTCACTGTTGCATCCTCCTTTATAATGTGTTTTTAAACCAATGGAGAACTGCACAACAATAAGGAAATGTGTCATCTGTGGATGTATGGTTAAAATTAATGTATGCTCTGAATACATGGGAATACATGTATTGGCTATATAAAGGTATTATTTATAACAGATTCTCCTACTTACAGAGCACAGTTCAGGGAAAAACAATTGACATGCATGTAAACTGCTACCCTCTAATTCATGAATCATTATTCCCCTCCGCTTCGCCTTCAAACATTAAATAAATGTTGAATTTGCGTCGGCAGGCAGTGTGAGCAGTGAGCACCATCCCCTGGGGGGTGGGGGGTGGGGTGGGAGGGTGGTGGGGGGGGGAGAAGCAGAATGGGCGAGAGATAAATCAGGGCTTCAGGTCCCGGAGCCATATTTCACAGGCAGGCCAGGCCTCCAATTGGGTTTGGTAGGAGATTAATAGGAGTGGATCTGATGGTGGATCTGACTCCAGAGGGCCCCAGATCTGTGACTGTGTGGCCCCAGGCGGAGGAGAATTAGCTGGGCTAACTCTCCTCCCATCTGGGGGCTGGGGATGGAGGGAGCGAGGGGGACATTGGCTGTAATGACAAGTAGGGCTATGGCAGTCAGCCGCAGCTCCCTCCGTCCTCCTCACAGTAATAAAATCACTGTTAGAGCCTCGATATCGCAGCCATCAGATGGGGGAATAAACCGATTACCCTGCACTTCAGGGCACACATAGATTTCTGTAATCTTAGTCTGTAAAACTCGTCAAATTCAATTATTTATGTGATGTTTTTTCTCTTTCTTTCTTTCTCTCTCTGCTCTGTTCCTCTCCCATTGCCCTGTGGTGCAGAATAAAGCAGGTAGCTGTACGAACGCTGCCAGTCAGAATCACTGATATTGGGTCCATTGCTGCTGTCCCATATTTTCATAAAAATGTAATTTGATCATTCTTGTGGTGTGAGATGAGCTATGTGGAGCCCTGGGATTCTTGTAGTCGCTGGTCCATTGACTGATGCTAGTCATGCGTCTGATCTGGGGTTATTTCAAAGGACTGGAGAAATGTAGTGTCAAAACCCCTGACCTTCACCTAAAAGCCCACTCTGTGATATGTACAGCTGTTTATGATCATTTTAAATTAACAAGATACCCATTGATTCATGAAGAATATCAGTTTTCAGTGAAAAGGCCTAATTGTCAGGAGATGTTGAATGAAATGTGTATTCTCCTGTTCTAACTGGGTTGATGATCGTGTCCATATTGGCTCTCTGTTTGGGAGTGGGGCCTGACTGGCAGATTGCAGAGTTGTGTTGAGGCAGTGTAGAGGGACTGAGACATTGGGAAACGTGTCCTCTCTCTTTCTCTCTGTAGCTATGCTCTGCTCTGGTCTCACATTAGAACAGTAGGCTCTCCTGGGCTCTCCACATTCTTATTGTGTTTTATTTTTTTAAGATGCCAGCAATGCAACATCCCACAAAGGACTGTTGAGTTAGAAGAATAGAAATCAATGTGAAGTGGGAAGAGGAATGAGCAAGTGTACAATCATTTTTAAAAAACAAGTCTCAGCGGGTGGGGGTGTATGTGCCATCCTGTAGGTGTCAGTTTGGTCCTCTAGCTAGGTGTACACCTCTTCACTCTCATTTACAGTTGTAATTACCAGGGGGCCATACTGTTTTCAATAGAGCCACGTTTAAAAAAGGAAATGCTAGCTATTTGACTCACTGGGTACAAAAGCTTGATATGTCCTCTCTGTACATTACATTCATATTGTCTGCTTTATCTCACAGGTCACTTCTCTCTCATTTCCTGTTGTCATCCTTGTCCTCATCCATGTCATTGTGTGTGAGCTCTGAAGTGTACAGGTCGATGTAAAGCCTGTGTTCTCTCTGAGCTCTGAAGTGTACAGGTCGATGTTAAGCCTGTGTTTTCTCTGTGAGCTCTGAAGTGTACAGGTCGATGTTAAGCCTGTGTTTTCTCTGTGAGCTCTGAAGTGTACAGGTCGATGTTAAGCCTGTGTTCTCTCTGTGAGCTCTGAAGTGTACAGGTCAATGTTAAGCCTGTGTTCTCTCTGTGAGCTCTGAAGTGTACAGGTCAATGTTAAGCCTGTGTTCTCTCTGTGAGCTCTGAAGTGTACAGGTCAATGTTAAGCCTGTGTTCTCTCTGTGAGCTCTGAAGTGTACAGGTCAATGTTAAGCCTGTGTTCTCTCTGTGAGCTCTGCTCAGTGGAGAGGTTCTCTTGGTCCTGAATCTCCCCCAAATGGAGAGGAAAGTAACGTCTTGTTTAGAGCAACACAGCGCTCGCTCCCTCGTCCTCTGGAGAGGCCTGGCAGCTCTCTCCTCTTGGCACACTCACTCCTTCAGTGGAGGGAGGGAGGGAGGGAGAAAAGGGAGGGAGGAGGGAGTGGGGGAAGGAAGGAAGGAAGGGAAGGAGGGAGTGGGTGAAGGAAGGAAGGAAGGAAGGAAGGAAGGAAGGAAGGAAGGAAGGAAGGAAGGAAGGAAGGAGAAGAGAAACTGTTCCTGTAGCCCACCATGGTCCCCTACACACACACACACACACACACACACACACACACACACACACACACACACACACACACACACACACATTGAGACGCACAGCCTCCACACACACCCTCCACCACCCATAATGTGCTAACAAGCTCGCTTCTGGTGTCTCTTCACTGGCAATTTGTCCTCTTTCCTCCGAGAGCCGGGAGAGGAGCACAGTGACAATGAAAAGCTCTGTGGTGGGGTGGGGGGGGGCATTTTCCCTTTTTGCCTTTCATCCACAGGGAAAATGAGTTTCTGGTAATACACAAAAGACTCCTCTCCTACTCTACTGCTCCTATCCCCACTCTAGAGGCTAAAGACACTTTCCTTCTTTAACAAGTTGTTAAGGAAATACCCATCAAAAATTATATGACAGAATATTAGCAGCCGGAGCTGCGGATGCGGCCTATTTGATGGTTGAAAAAAATGAGTTTATTTCTTCATCTCGTTTTTTTGAGACACACAAAAGATAATCTCAAATCAACAGTGCGCAGGATTAGTTGTCGTGGTGACAGGGTGGCATTAGCAACGCATCACGCAGGGCAGGGACAGGGGGAGAGAGAGAACAAGATGGAGGAGATGGGATAAGGAGGCTGAAATGATGATTACCATTAAATAACACCGCAGTGGAGCTGCTCCTCCTCACTGCTCCTCACTGCTCCTCTCCAAACTGATGTCAGGCACAGCTGCCCTGGTCTGACCAGGCATGTGTCTGTCTACCTACCTAGAGGTCCGCCAAACACAGCACCTCACACAGTGACTTACATGGGTGCAGGAAATAAGGCTGTACAACTTTCGGCCCCTAAGAAACACTGCCAGGCTCTGCTATTGGGTTGGAACCTCACACAGTAACATGGGTGTAGTGAAAGGCTGAGATACTGATAGGAAGACTCGATAGACGCATGTTCTTGTGAGATGTTTGATTTAAATGGAGCAGGTAAACAGTAGAAAACCAGTTGACTTGATGAGGCACTCATTGACTCTCCTTCCATCTCAAACCTCCATCAAGAGAGGTGATTGGTTTTGGTTGTGTTGCTGCTGTTTTCCTCCCAGTGTTAGTGTCCTGGTGTCAGTGTGACATGTTGTCTCTCTGTATCGGAGGTGTGTGGGGCGTCTTTTAAGTGGCATGAAATGGGAGAGGTGTTGAGGAGTCTGATCTGGTGGGAGAGGTGTTGGAGTCTGATCTGGTGGGAGAGGTGTTGGAGTCTGATCTGGTGGGAGAGGTGTTGAGGAGTCTGATCTGGTGCCTGCTGACTGACATGCATTAACTTGTTCAATCATTATTACTGTGACACACACACAGTCTTGCACAGCTTGTGGGGACATACAATTCAGTCCCGTTCAAAATCCTATTTTCCCTAACCCCTACCCTTACACTAACCCTAACCCTAACCTTAACCCTAACCCTAACCCAAAAACTTAACCCTTACCCTAAACCTAACCCTATCTCCTAACCCTAAAACTAATTCTAACCTTAACCCTAAACCCCCTAGAAATAGCATTTGACCTTGTGGGGACCAACAAAATGTCCTGGGAAACTGGAAAAGGCAGGCGGCAGATCTTCTCCCCCCTCTGTGCAACCTCTTACGTGTGTGTGAGAGGCTGTTTGGCTGTTGTTTCTCGTGTCAGCTCACGCCAAGCAGCTCCTCACCCCTAGATACACAGCACACAGGGCTGCTCCCAAAATATCCTCTCCCCTTCCTCACCCCAGCAGGAGAGGAGCCTCACCCTTTCTCTCTCTCTCTCTCTCTCTCTCTCTCTCACTCTGTCCTCTCTCTCCCATGCTTTCTCTCGCTTTCTCCTATACTCTCTCTGTACCTCTTTCTCTCTCTCCTCTCCTCTCTGCCTGCCGTATTCATGTAGAAAACCCACATGCAACATCCCAACCCTAATCCAATCCAATCCATTAACAGAATCCCACCATTTTTACTTAACTGGATAATAGAGACAGGAAAAAGGCTGAATGTCATGATATTCAAAAGCCAATGATAGTTTCCTAAAACATTTGTGATATTATGGGTCAGACAGTGATGGTTGTGTGTCTTTCGTCTCTTTTTACCTAGGAGCTCCTAATGGTAGTGGATGGTTGTCATTATGACCAGAGAGTCTCTTATTAGGGAGACCTATTTGGTTCACAGAGAAAGAGAGACCGAGAGATGGGAGGAATAGATGAGAGGCTGAGATTTGATCTAGACTGTAGAGTAGGTAGGTGGGGTACAGTACTGCACCAGGTAAAGGCGTCCCAAAGGGTGTTGTTTATGCCTCCCAGTGTCTAGTTTCTATTATATTTGTATCTCCCTTTGAGAGAGGTCCTGTGATCCTTATGTGTTCTGTGTCTCATGCTGAATGACATTTGACCCTTGACCTTTGGCCCAGCTACGAGGAGAGAGCGCGTTACTTGGAGACCATTGTCCAGCACCACCTGGAGCCAACCACCTTCGAGGGCTATGCAGCGAGGGTCTTCTGCCCCGCCCCCTACCACCACCTCACCTCAGACCCAGGTAAGATCACTGTCTACTCAGTCTGTCTGTATCTAGCCATTCACAGCCAGTCCATATCACATCTCTCATATACTGCAGCCCTGAGAGGCACCCATCACACCCCACTGGGCAGTTCTCAGTTCTGGACCAGCTTTACAAACAATGCATGTCCACAATGGGGCAATGGTTTTGGAGATTTAACTAGGATTTTTTGCCATATCTAGTTGGGATATTATCCCAAAGTTTCTCCAAATTCTTCTGTGTTTTTAGTTAGGAGGTATTGGCCTCTAAAACCTCCTTCACTTGCCATAACAACCTTAACCACACTAGTTCTGTCTTCTATACACTTCCACAGTCTTTAAAGTATTGTAAAATACACAATGAATACAGTGTTTCCCCTAGATAGAACCCCCTCACACACACACACACACACACACACAGAACATTTAGCCACGTGTCTCCCCCTAACCTCCACAGAGTAGGGCCCGCTCCTCAGCTAGGGCCTCTCTCTCCTGGGGTGATAAGTGTTCTGCCAGGCCCTGGGCTTGTTTGGTCTTCCCATGGTTTCACATCACATTGATTCTCTCTCTAGCCTCATTGTCTCTGCTCGGTGGCTACAGGCTACAGTACACACATGCAGAAAATGAAAGGGTCACCCAGCCAGAAGACTTGTCAATCCAATCTTAAAGGTGATTACTGAACTGTGACAGAGCTGTTCTCTCTCTGTTCTCTTCCTTCTAATGTTAGTCACAGATGCAAGAAGATGTGTGCTCATAAAGTAGTAAATTACAGTAAGAGAATAAAATAAATACAATCAATATATATATATATATATATTTGGAATCTGTCCATCAGACGTTGCTTTTTGACACAGTTTGAATTTACGACCCTTTCATTTGTAAAAAGATGCATGCCTGTGCATGTTCTTTTCTCCACATAATGAGACAAATAAACATGTTTTGTGACTGAAAAATACCCCATACTATTATGGTAATGTAATTATAGTAGAACTGACCTGCGCTTTACCAAACTTTAGTTCTCCTTGTACAGAATGAAATAATTACTATTTTTCAACCCCAAAACCTTGCCTTGATGAATTATTGTCCTTGTGTTGACTTTGACGTTATTGTCCAGTCCACTACGGACTCTCTGCTCCTCCAAAACCCAAATGATTATATTTCTGTTTCGTTTCTTTTTTGGTTTGACATTTTAATTTTAATTTCATTTTTTGTTTTATTTTCCTTTATCTTATGTTTCCCCCTTTTAGATCATAATCTATCACTTGTGTATATTTAAAGGTAAGACTCCTGGAAACCCCCAACTAACAAACTGAGGCTGCCTCTGCTGCCGCTCCCTTCTGATTGGCTTGTAACAATGTTATGAGCACTCTACTTCACACGATATCTCTCTCTCTCCTCTCTCTCTCTCTCTCTCTCTCTCTCTCTCTCTCTCTCTCTCTCTCTCTCTCTCTCTCTCTCTCTCTCTCTCTCTCTCTCTCTCTCTCTCTCTCTCTCTCTCTCTCTCTCTCTCTCTCTCTCTCTCTCTCTCTCTCTCTCTCTCTCTCTCTCTCTCTCTCTCTCTCTCTCTCTCTCTCTCTCTCTCTCTCTCTCTCTCTCTCTCTCTCTCTCTCTTCCCTGTTTCTTCTCCATCATGATGTCAGATGGGTGTCTATCTAACATGAACCTCAGTCCTTGCATGCTTCCACTATAGCAGGCCAGACAGGCCCAAGCCTTTTCACTAAAACTCAGAATTATTTGGTTTGTCCTAATCAGAATCTTCCTCTGTGTGTTCCTGAGCATGAACTTATTGTAGCACAGCTTCTTTACCTCCTTGGTGTGTTCAGTAAATCTGGAATGTTCCGTAGATTTTTTTGAGTCCAGTCAGCACAGTACAGTACAGTTGCACTTTTTATTCATGGAGACATAGACACACACAAGGTATGTAACTATAGATGATAGCTATGGCCCTGAAGATATAGAGTATATATATTTAAAATAACAGTGTAAACCTCTGTAAGTAAGTGGAATCATTGCATTAATGTGCCAGTCAGCATTTGTGCACGAAGGTGTGTGTCTGCGTGTTTGTTTGTGTCTGCGTGTTTGTTTGTGTCTGCGTGTTTGTTTGTGTGTGTGTGTGTGTGTGAGACCCGACTCGCTGTGTTGAGTTGAGTGTGTGTGATGATGTGTTTAGATGGTGCCTCTGTCTGTTCTGTGTGCACCTTCTATTGATTCCCTCTCAGCATTGTCACTGCTCACACCTCTTATCTCTTCTCCCGTTTTCTCTCCTGTTGTCTTTGTCTTCTTTTTGCTTTTTTCCAATCCTTTCCTTGCTCGCTTTACCCCCTGTACCGCTCCTTCCCTGCCTATTCCTTCATTACTTCCTCTTCTCTCCTGTCCCATTTTCCTTCTTCTGCTCTACTGACCTCCTTTGTCCTGTTGTCTCCTCCCCTCTTCTTCTCTTCTCTTCTCCTCCCCTCCCATTCCCTCTACTCCCCTCCATTATCCTTCCCTCTCCTAACTCCTATCTTCTCTCGTCTCGTCTTGTCTCCTCTCCTCTCCTCCCCTCTCTTCTCCACCCCTCTCCCCTCTCTTCTCCACCCCTCTCCTCCCTTCCCCTCTCTTCTCATCCCCCCCTCTCTTCTCATCCCCTCTTCCTCTCCCCTCCCCTCCCCTCTCTTCTCCTCCCCTCTTCTCTCTTCCCCACCCCTCTCTCCCTCTCCTCCCCTCTCTCTCACCTGGCTTTGTGGCTTGTCTTCACCTTTCCCATCAAAGAGAGCTTGATATTTCAGCTCCTTCCCAAAACTCCACTAGAAAACATTAGGCACAGCAAGGTAAAGAGCAAAGGCTTGAAACGGAAGGTCTTTTACGCTAGCTGTGAATGGTATGCTAAAACATTAACACAGCAAAGTACCTTTTTTTTTTCTCTCAGTTTCTTCTTACCCTGTTTCCTCCTCCTTTAGTCTCCTGTTTATTCTTCTCTTACGGTCTAGGTGTCATTTTTTGTTTTATAGTACCACCATCATCCAGTTCTTTAGATTTATTTCATGAACATTGATGCTTCGATTCGTTACAGCTAAATAAAGCTACTGGTTAACTATACTAAAATGTGTCAACATTCATTATAATACAGTAAACAACAAAGCTAATATACTGACCTTCCCCTGCCCTTCCATAAAGACTAATATGAGCTGGGGACTAACCTCAGGAAGGCGGGTTGTAGACAGGAGTAGTAGGACATAGTAGTCTGTCTGTCTGTATAGGGGGAGGGGTAGTGGTTTCTACATTACTGTTTATCATTGACTGTCACAGTAGTGGCTGGGCAGGCAACAGGGGGGGGCTCTAACGCCTGTGCTCTCCTTCCCTTACTCCCCCTCCCTCCTTCCACAGGCTCATGCCTCGAGAGTCAGCAGGGAGCAAGTCCAACAGCAGCGCATCTAGACGGGGCCGACCAGTCAGCCTCGCCAATGTCCCCTCGGACTAGCAAGAGCCGTATGTCCATGAAGCTCCGACGCTCCTCCGGCTCGGCCAACAAGACCTGATAGGACTTTCCCTCCGCTGACCCTCCTCCACGCCACACCCAGCGAGAGTTCACAGCCTTCAGACAAACAGACTGACTCTCTCTCTCTGTACTGTACAGCTAGGACTGCACTGCACTGCAGCTACCAGCATTTGCCTGACCTGCCCTGCACGCTGAGATTCCACATCTCCCCCACTGTACCACCCTTCCAAGATGCAGGATTAGGTCCTTGAACAGAGCCAGGCCCTCAGGGGCCAGCCCAGGGGCTCCCAGGACTGAGCTTGTGCTAGCAGAGCTAACATGTCTCCTGGGCAAGGTTTGCTAACTATGCTCACCACCACAAACTTTGGACTCTAGAGAAATGTGGAAAGAGAGCAAAAGGTTTTATATATACAGTTGAAGTCGGAAGTTTACATTTTACCTTAGCCAAATACAGTTTATCACAATTCCTGACTTTTAATCCTAGTAAAAATTCCCTGTCTTAGGTCCGTTAGGGTCACCACTTTATTTTAAGAATGTGATATAGCGAATTGTGATATAGCGAATTCTAAGTTAAATAATCTGTCTGTAAACAAATGTTGGAAGAATTACTTGTGTCATGTACAAAGTAGATGTCCTAGCCGACTTGCCAAAACTATAGTTTGTTAACATGAAATCGGATGAGTGAGTTTTAATGACTTCAACCTAAGTGTATGTAAACTTCTGACTTCAACTGTGTATATATATATATATATATATGTGTATACACATATATATATATGTGTGTATATACAGTGGGGAGAACAAGTATTTGATACACTGCCGATTTTGCAGGTTTTCCCAAGTACAAAGCATGTAGAAGTCTGTCATTTTTATCATAGGTACACTTCAACTGTGAGAGACGGAATCTAAAACAAAAATGCAGAAAATCACATTGTATGATTTTTAAATAATTAATTTTCATTTTATTGCAAGACATAAGTATTTGATCACCTACCAACCAGTAAGAATTCCGGCTCTCACAGACCTGTTAGTTTTTCTTTAAGAGGCCCTCCTGTTCTCCACTCATTACCTGTATTAACTGCACCTGTTTGAACTCGTTACCTGTATAAAAGACACTTGTCCACACACTCAATCAAACAGACTCCAACCTCTCCACAATGGCCAAGACCAGAGAGCTGTGTAAGGACATCAGGGATAAAATTGTAGACCTGCACAAGGCTGGGATGGGCTACAGGACAATAGGCAAGCAGCTTGGTGAGAAGGCAACAACTGTTGGCGCAATTATTAGAAAATGGAAGAAGTTCAAGATGACGGTCAATCTCCCTCGGTCTGGGGCACCATGCAAGATCTCACCTCGTGGGGCATCAATGATCATGAGGAAGGTGAGGGATCAGCCCAGAACTACACGGCAGGACCTGGTCAATGACCTGAAGAGAGCTGGGACCACAGTCTCAAAGAAAACCATTAGTAACACACTACGCCGTCATGGATTAAAATCCTGCAGCGCACGCAAGGTCCCCCTGCTTAAGCCAGCGCATGTCCAGGCCCGTCTGAAGTTTGCCAATGACCATCTGGATGATCCAGAGGAGGAATGGGAGAAGGTCATGTGGTCTGATGAGACAAAAATAGAGCTTTTTGGTCTAAACTCCACTCGCCGTGTTTGGAGGAAGAAGAAGGATGAGTACAACCCCAAGAACACCATCCCAACCGTGAAGCATGAAGGTGGAAACATCATTCTTTGGGGATGCTTTTCTGCAAAGGGGACAGGACGACTGCACCGTATTGAGGGGAGGATGGATGGGGCCATGTATCGCGAGATCTTGGCCAACAACCTCCTTCCCTCAGTAAGAGCATTGAAGATGGGTCGTGGCTGGGTCTTCCAGCATGACAACGACCCGAAACACACAGCCAGGGCAACTAAGGAGTGGCTCCGTAAGAAGCATCTCAAGGTCCTGGAGTGGCCTAGCCAGTCTCCAGACCTGAACCCAATAGAAAATCTTTGGAAAGAGCTGAAAGTCCGTATTTCCCAGCGACAGCCCCGAAATCTGAAGGATCTGTATGGAGGAGTGGGCCAAAATCCCTGCTGCAGTGTGTGAAAACCTGGTCAAGAACTACAGGAAACATATGATCTCTGTAATTGCAAACAAAGGTTTCTGTACCAAATATTAAGTTCTGCTTTTCTGATGTATCAAATACTTATGTCATGCAATAAAATGCAAATTAATTACTTAAAAATCATACAATGTGATTTTCTGGATTTCTGTTTTAGATTCCGTCACTCACAGTTGAAGAGTACCTATGATAAAAAATTACAGACTTCTACATGCTTTGTAAGTGGGAAAACCTGCAAAATCGGCAGTGTATCAAATACTTGTTCTCCCCACTGTATGTATATATATGTGTATATATATGTGTGTGTATGTATGTATGTATGTATGTGTGTGTGTATGTATGTGTGTGTATATATATATATATATATATATATATATATATACACATACATACATACATACATACATACATACACACACACACACACACACACACACACATATACATATATATATATATATATATATATATATATATATATATATATGTGTGTGTATATATGTGTGTGTGTGTATATATATATATATGTGTGTATATATATATATATGTGTGTATATATATATATATATATATATATATATATATATATATATATATATATATATATATATATATATATATATATATGTATGTGTGTGTGTGTGTATATATACACGTGTGTGTGTATAAAATGTGTGTGTGTATATGTATATATGTGTGTGTGTGTGTGTGTGTGTGTGTGTGTGTATATACCAGTTTGGACACACCTACTCATTCAAGGGTTTTTCTTTATTTTTACTATTTTTTTTAAGACATCAAAACTATTAAATAGCACATATGAAATCATGTAGTAACCAAAGAAGTGTTAAACAAATCAAGAAGTGTTAAACAAATCAAGATGTTTTATATTTTTGATTCTTCAAGGTTGCCACCCTTTGCCTTGATGACAGCTTTGCACACTCTCTCAACCAGCTTCATGAGGAATGCTTTTCCAACAGTCTTGAAGGAGTTCCCACATATGCTGAGCACTTGTTGGCTGCTTTTCCTTTTTTCTGCGGTCCAACTCATCCCAAGCCATCTCAATTGGGTTGAGGTCGGGTGATTGTGGAGGACAGTTCATTTGATGCAGCACCACAATCTCCTTCTTGGTCAAATAGCCCTTGCACAGCCTGGAGGTTTGTTTTGAGTCATTGTCCTGTTAAAAAACAAATGATAGTCCCACTAAGCACAAAACACATCTCCAGGCTGTGTAAGGGCTATTTGACAATGAAAGAGAGTGTTGAATTCTAAATAAATCACAGACAGTGTCACCAGCAAAGCACCCGCACACATCACACCTCCTCCTCCATGCTTCACGGTGGGAAACACACATGCGGAGATCATCCGTTCACCTACTCTGCGTCTCACAAAGGCGGTTGGAACCAAAATCTCATGTGTACTCATCAGACCAAAGGACAGATTTCCACCGGTCTAATGTCCATTGCTCGTGTTTCTTGGCCCAAGCAAGTCTCTTCTTCTTATTGGTGTCCTTTAGTAGTGGTTTGTTTGCAGCAATTCGACCATGAAGGCCTTATTCACACAGTCTCCTCTGAACAGTTGATGTTGAGATGTGTCTGTTTCTTGATCTCTGTGAAGCATTTATTTGGGCTGCAATATGAGGTGCAGTTAACTCTAATGAATGTATCCTCTGCAGCAGAGGTTACTCTGAGTCTTCCTTTCCTGTGGCGGTCCTCATGAGAGCCAGTTTCATCATAGCGATTGATGGTTTTTGCAACCTAACTTTAAGAAACGTTCAAAGTTCTTGAAATGTTCTGGATTGACTGACCTTCATGTCTTAAAGTAATGATGGACTTCTCTTTGCTTATTTGGTATTTTACCAGTAGGGCTATCTTCTGTATACTACCCCTACCTTGTCACAACATAACTGATTGGCTCAAACGCATTAAGAAGGAAAGAAATTCTACAAATTAACTTTTAACAAGGTACACCTGTTAATTGAAATGCATTCCAGGTGCCTACCTCATGAAGCTGGTTGAGAGAATGCCAAGAGTGTGCAAAGCTGTTATCAAGGCAACGGGTGGCTACTTTGAAGAATCTCAAATATATCATATATTTTGATTACTACATGATTCCATACGTTTTATTTCTTAGTGTTGATGTCTTCACTATTATTCCACAATGTAGAAAATAGTTCAAATGAAGAAAAACCCTGGAATGAGTAGGTGTGTCCAAACTTTTGACTGATACTGTATGTATATAATACAGATAGATATAGATAGATAATATAGTTAGATATACAGTATATAAGAAGCAGCATTGGTTCCGTTGTGTACAGAAACATAAAGGCAACATGACATGTGAATTTTCAATGTCATTAGAATTGTTGATGGTTGAAATCACTTGATATTTGACTGAGATGAGAAGCTCGATTGTTGTCTCTGCTGTGGTTGTAGCTGTTGTTGTCCATCGGCAGAATGACCAATATCTAGTATCCCGACCCCCTGGCTCTCTGGGCCTCTGACCCTCTGCACCCACTAGGAAAGGGGTTGTAAGAACTTAAAAGAGTTTGTAAGAAAGAACAAAGAAAAACAAAGTAAGAAAACACTTATTTTTCCATATTTAGTCACTGTGAGACATTTATATATTTGTATTATACTCTGTATATACAGGAGAGTTGTCACTTTCTTTATGCTTGGACTGAAGCAATGTTGACCAGTGTTTGATGAGGAGATAAATGTTTCGAGGTTGAAATACATTTTTTATAGATTTGTAAGATGGAAATTGTTTGGTTAAAGTGAAGTATTTCTTTTTACATTTCATTTTGTTTCGATTTTCACACTAAACGTGGAACTGATTTTCTGAGTATAATATCTACTGTTCGTCTTTAGGGTCACATAAAAATGTGTATTACTATTGTAAAATAGTTTTTCACCTGATGAATGTTACGGATTATTTAGTTTTGTTCATATACATTGTATTGAACCACTGATGAATATATTATATGTAACAGATAAACGCAAACGTTATGTATGTTACCTTGGAAACCAAGGTAATGTACAGAACGTCTGCTTTTATCCCCCTTATACCACAGTTGCCAAAGAAAACAATACTAAAGCACACATTTACCAGTAGAAATAACATGTTTTTGTTTATTTTCATAAGTTAATTCATACTTTTTCATCTTTTGGTTGCCAGAGACGCGAGCGCCTCAGTCATTCGTTCCATTAGTTCTATATCTCGTTAATTTGATCACTATGCAGGCTGGCAACGTTCTTCTCTCTTCATGTAGCCTAGCTAGCTTATCCCGCGATTGCACATGTGGGACTATTTGACAGCACGGTTTGTAGGCTAAAAAGGCTAAGATTTAGCTATATATTTAATGGCTTAAACATATATATATTTAATCAATATAAGGGCAGTGTGCGGAATTCTTTCCTTTGAAGTTAGTGCATATTGTTTCCAACACCACAAAATAACTCAGCAAGTGCTTTTTTCAATATAATAATGGCATCAAAAAACACTAATCAATATGAAACTTTTTTTTGTTTGTTTTTTAAGAAACACCATGACATAGCATAAGTTTTTTTTTTTTTTTTTTTTTTTTAGTTTTTTTTATTCAAATAATGTAATAAGTTGTTTTGATGTCAGGGGTTAACCAGCTTGTTAGGTTCTTTGGAGCTAGCTGTCTTGCCAGCTATTTGTAAAAGTTTTATTGGATGCTGCCATTTATGGTGAAGTGGGACATCTTGAAGCCGCGGGGTAAGTCAAATGACTCACTCGCTTGGTACCATTTCCATCTGTTTTTAATTGTTGTTGTTGCTGATGCTTGTGGTAGGGCTTTGTGGGCTCTCTACCTCGGATGAGAGGAGGTGACTCCATCGCTTCCTTTCTGTCACTGAAGGCGCTCAGTAGCTCCTCAAACTGTTCTCGCACCTGTGCCTGGTTATACTGTTAACTTGTCTGTACTTCAGACTGGCATTTGATAGCAGCTTCACGGCTGTGCTCCGGAGACTTTGGTTCGTGTAGCGCATTGACAACCCGGCCTCTTCGCTGAAACAAGGTAACAGGTTGCCGAGGTAGTGTACCCCCATCGGCTCTTAGAGTAGCCTAACAAATGTACCTCTTTGTTCAACTCAGTGGGTGGCGGTAGAAGGATGTAGCGTCCGGGGGACACTTGGAGAGGTATTTTTTCAAACTTGCCACTGGGCCGTTTGGGTTGCCGGGCAAAGAAAATATTAACCTTTTGTGGTTCGGGTCGTTTGACTATTTGTGGTTTTTCGACTCTGCATTGTGAGAGAGACGGAGGTGGCCGACTCCACTCCATCCTCGTCTGTCTTGACCTGGAAAGAGGAAGGTCTCATTTTCCCTCTTGCCCCACGCTTTGCGAGATACAGCTAGATATCCAGCCAGACCTTCCTTACCAGACCTGTAGCTGTGTCCTGCTCTCCTATACCTCTTTACAAAGGACTTGAAGAAGTCGTTGCTTGTTTAGAAGCTGTAATCGGTCATGATGTTGTGCCGCATTGCACGATTTATCCCGGCTACACAAAATTAGGCACATTGTTCTCCTGTCCATTTGTTGTGCATAAAAGGCAAGGAGGATATTGTTGAGCTTTTCTGTCAGTCTTTGTTTTCTTTATTCTCCTTGAGCCAATCCTTTACTGTTTTAACTGCCCGTTCTGTTGTTTTTCTCCTTTATTGTTTTTCTTCATGTCATATTCAACAATGCTGTGGTATAAATATAGTGTTGAGGACAATATCTGAACTGTGTACATATTTGAAAATAGCTGCCAAAAAAAAAGAAACATATATTAACCTCAAGTCACGTAGACCAACAGTTGTACGTGTGTTCAAATCTTCTGCTTGTGTTTCAAGGTCTGCTTCGGACCTCATCACAAAGCTTTCCTGCTGAAGTTGGCCAATACAAACAACGCTGTACTGTAGCTTTGTCCACAGCTAGAACGAACTCATTGCTGTTACGGTTCAGTGTCTGTCTGTGCAACCACACAAAGGAGGATGGAAAGACAAGGAGCATACTCCAGTTGCCGACTCTGTGTACGTCAATAAGGCACATTGCATAGCGCAAACGCTGCATTTTTATTTATGTATTTTTTAATTGTGTTTTGCTCTTATATTATGTATTATTTTGTTGAACTATTTTTTTTTTATCGTTATTTGCTTTCAGCTATAGGTTCTCTACCAGAGAGGAAAGGGACTGTAAATGCCTGTTTTTGGACCTTTCGTTGACTTGCTATATCTTTTCAAAACTGCTGCCATGTCTAAGGTCAAATCCATGTTATTTTTGTGTTATGTTTGAATATATGAGTGAGTTCAGTTCTGATTTGAATGATTTTTTCTTTTTGTTTTCTTTTTTTTAATGGCAGAGGATGAGAACTAAAGACTTGCGAGAAAATCATGCTGCATTCTTAGTTGAGGCTGAGGAGATGGATGAGATTGGTTAGCTCTCTCCCTGCACTCAGAAGTGACTGAAACCTGTGCATAATGTAAAGTGAGTTTATACTGTATGTTACTACTGACCAAATGCTGCATGATGCCAGTACTAACTGCATGTGTTGATATAACAGCTACACAACACACACGCACACACAATTAAAATAGTATTGTCAAACTTCTAGTATCTACACATTTGTAATGGCTATTCCAGAAGGAGAGTGGCTGTGCAATGGAATATGACAATAAAACATTCTTACCACCAACTTGTTCTTTGAATATTTGGATTGGGCAGTATACTAGGGTATTTGGAAATAGCCACTGGATTGTTTTTCAATACCTTTTGAAACTATTTCTTTGAAGTTGTTCAATACATTTTAATACTGTATCTGTAGCTAATTTAAGTAAATACCTGCAGTCAACTTGTGCAATACGTTAGGAGATAAAGCAGAAAGCGTTCTTCATTTCACCTGTCACATTTTATATTATGAAGCTTACAGTAGTAAGCTTCTAGCAGAACAGGCAGACTCGGCCTAGCTACTCCAGACTCCACACAGACATAGTGTGTTCACATGCTGCTCCAGAGCCAGTACTGTTCTTCTTTGAGACAAGCATGCATCCAAACTTTGTTCATTTGCACAATGTCTCTCATTCACATTCGTTTGTGAATATCCAAACTCACCAAAAAGGACATTCGGTAGCTCCTACCTATATATGTATAACTTTCTGAGCTGGATTGCCTGTCTTTGCAATTAGTATATTTTTGTTTGTGCTCGTTAGCTTAGTTAGATAGCAGCCTCTATGGAAATTCGCTATTACTTGTGCTAATTTTGTTAGCATTCTGATAATAATGCCCATAATAATGTATTTCTTGCGTTTTTTAGCGCCCCATTGTGTATAAAACCGGTAATACCGTAAATCCCAGGATTAGAGAAGAGATATGAAAATCTGAATACTGACCAACCCTAGACAATATCTTCAAATACTGTATAGTGGCCATCACTGGTATGCACATAGACTTGTGTTTATTGACAATCAATGTAAATGTTTTCCTATGTTCACTACATATCAAAATACAACATCAATTGTAACACCATCATCATCATGAAGGCATTTTTTTTATCAAGTACATTTCATAGAATAAATACATTTTTAAAAACTCAGAAACAGTTTTGTACACTAACAGGTAAGCTTGATTTTCTGTATGAAAATACATCTTGATAGCCTCGCTGGTTTAGAAAAAAATTCAACAACTATACTGAACAAGCACATTCATTTTCCATAGGAACTACATTAAGATGAAGGCAGTGGTGAGGTCTGATATTCTTAGTATTCACAGGGTTACCATCTTATTTTCATTACATACTTAAAATGACAGCTCTTAAATATTTGAAACATTTTATATGCCCATTTCTACTGTTAAATGTTTTAACAATCATAACACTGTAAATCAATCAATAATGTATATTAGTGAATATAGGCCAAAAGCAAGTGTTAGGATGTGGCCCTATCCAGCTATTGGTGTACTGTAATCTGTCATTGCAAAAAACCTTTCTATTGTTTTTGAACTGGTCAGGTAGTATAAGTTACAATACAATCATACATGTAGTACAAAGAAAACACATTCACACTTTCATATGTATTTAATTAATCCACTTGTTTTTCAGGGGTTCCAGTGTTCCAGTAAGTCTGTCTGTAGCCTAGACCAGGGTTTTCCAAACTCGGTCCTGGCCCTTCACCAAACCCCCCCTGCCATCTGTAGAAGCATCACCTGCCGGTTCTCCGTGGGATGAAACTTATTGATATGCCTGGTAAGCCCGGGAGAACTGAAGAAGGTAGATGGGCAGTGCTTACAGGTGAATATCTGTTGATCTCCTTTTGTGAGGTCTGGTCTTATTAAGTCTGGTCTTATCAAGTCTGGTCTACCCGCACTCTTCGCTGGAATCATTAGAAGGTCGTCTCTCATTGCATGCCAAACTCTGTGCTTGTCCCGAATTTCAGTGGATGGGAAATGGGCACCGCACAAGTGACAGGGAAACGTGATTTGCCCGCTCTCTATCTGGTTATAGGGCGAGGCTTTGATTGTCTCGTGCGCCGCAAGATGTTTAGTCAGATAGGCTTGTCTGCGGAACTTCTTGCTGCAATAGTGACATTCATACATCTCCTCTACTGTCCCGGAGGTCTTTAATAAGGAAGAGGTGGGCAGTGCCACGTCGGTGGTCTCCAGACAATGCATTATACGTGGGCTGTCACACGCTCTGATGTGCAGGTCCATACTTTTATCTGGGTTCCGGTAGAGCGAATCGAAGGGCGGCGGGCTCTCTTGTGCCCTCCTGCACAGCTGCTCTTGTCTGTGGGAGCTGTCCACGGTGACCGCCCGCTGACACTCGGAGCTGTCCAGAAAGACGTGGTGCTGATTGTTAACTCTCAACTCGCTCGCGTTCTCTTTCCCTTCCACGAATGTCCTCTCATGCAGCCGTGCCTCCGGTTGTGACTTTTTGGCGCTCTGTGCATCTCCGTTGTTTACCGGACGAGGCTTATGCCACCTGCGATGAGAGGCCAGGTTGGCAGGGCAGCTGAAAACTTTGTCGCACTCGGGACAGCGGTACTCTACCCGCACAATTCTGGAGCACTTGTGTTGTGCGAGGGAGAACGGGTCAGGGTATTCCTCCTTGCAGAGCTGGCAGATGAATTCTCCCAGCGGTTTCTTATTAGCAGAAGATGCTGTTGCTGCTTTAAATTCGGGGGTCTCCTTCTTAATTCTCAGCCCAAGCACGGGTGAGGTGGAGATTTCGTCCTCGAAGCTGAGTTTCCGGATCACTTTAGGCTTTTTGGCTGCTGGCTTGGTCTTGCGCTCCTGCTCCATGTACGTGCGTTTTATTGCATGATGGAAAGATTGGTAGAGGTGCACAGGTGGGTCGAATTTCATGTCAGAGTGTCCAAAGGGCGCGTGATTTAGAAGACTTCTCTCTATTGAGGACACGGGCGTGCTCATTGGGTACGGCTCTGTCACTGTTGGTGAAGTCATACACCGGTCAAAGGACGACTTTTCCAGTTCACTGCCAACTGGTTTTATCGGGCTATGGGAGAGGTCAGCCCGGCCCGGAGACCCGTCATGGCCCGGTTCAGTGGGAGGATGGTTTGGTGGGTATTTCCCAAAGTCCTTTTTTATCTCCACCTTGTCTGCGCTCTCTGGCAGCTGCGCCTGGTCCGCTTCAGCCGGGGCACTGGTCCATGGCTCTCCATGGTCCTCGGAAAACGGCACAATTGGGCACGCAGTTGGCACAGCGGTTGGCCACTCCGGTGCGTTCACAGGCAGGTCCGCTTTTGGCAGCAAGTTGTCGTCGTTTCGCGTTCTGTAAGAAGCCGCTGAGCCGCGTTTGCTCCTCTTCACTAAAAATCCCCTGGGCATCTTTACGCCGGAATGGAACGGTTCCCGGGTCCACTTTGAAGTGGCCGAATGCGTGAAGGAGAGCTCGCGGTCCTTTCAGATAAAAGGCACACGGGCGAGGTGACTGCTGACAGGAGAGAGGAACGGAGGACACTGTCAATGAGCGTGTCTTGTTTTTTATCTTTGGGGTCGCCTTCAGTTTTTTTGTGAAGTCACAGTTTGTGGCCAAGCCCTGTCCAATCAGCACCGACAGTGGAGAGTTGGGGGAGACGCGCGAGCGTTAATGAGACTATCCAGCTCCAAAGTCATTACTAATGTGGAGTTAATTATTATGAGTCGCTCACACACTTTACATGTTATCATCCCATCATTTTCCCATGTTCTCCTTTATAGCCGATCGTTAGACTACATCTAGCCTAGTGATTCAGGATTAGCAAAATCGGGTCAGAATATATCATTGTCATTATCCATCAATATTACATAGACATATGTATCACAAAAGATATGGTTTGTGATTTTTCAATACTTTTTCTCTGTGATAACGAGATGCGTAAACTCTCGTAGACTGTTCCTGCAAATAAAATGACTGTCCTTTATGAACATGTGTTTAATAAACTAGACAAAAGCAAAGAAAAGCACATTGACCTCCAGGTTAGGCTACTTACCCTTATGGATGTAGGCTACAGAATTTGATCAAATATGGTTGAAAATGGCAAGAAAATGTACCATAATATTTTTGCTTAATCCGAATAATGTCATTGAATATTAATATGCTATAAATACAACAGTGATAGGTCGTTTTTCTTAATCGTGTTTATTAGAACAAAATTACTCCCTGTGCAAGTAGAGTTGCGAAGCGCAACTCGTAATTAATGAATTATTTGCCTCCCCACACACCTAACCTTTCTGGGAATCCTTTATTCGGATTTTAATTATCCGTCTGTGGTTAAGCAGGATTCTTTTGGCGTTCTGTTCTGTTGGCATGTCGCGTAATTTAGCATTTATGAGAAGAAGGCTGTTACCTTAATCTGTCCATTTGATGCACTTCACCTTCTCTCTCATTTGTGTTGTGGGGCTGTAAACTGTGCGCGCAGTAATGAATGTTAACCGCGCGATTAAGCTGTTTAATTTGAGAGGCAGCTCTTCTTCCTTTCAACCGCCAATAGTCACCATGTAACCTGTGTCGACAATGTTTCACCAACATCCATTAGAATAGGCGTATGAATACTTCCCTTGAGTATAAGACTCCTTATCAGAAATGTAAAAATGTTTTACCAACTTTGTCACTAGTTACAGTGACTCGGATGGGGAAAAATAAAGACCCATTATCTAGCGCACACTTAACTGAATCGTACAAGAGTACCTTGGCTTCATCGATAGGCCAATCCCTACTTAATTTATTCAGTCTTTTCCAAAAGGCCATTATTTGTCAACATTTAGAATTAGACCATATAATCCTAAAGGCTATCTTATCATTTAAGGTCATAAGATAATGAGAGAGATACTATTGCTTTTATCATTAGGGATGCAGGATCCTATCTCCCCTGGCTATCTGTTCCTCTCGTTCTTTGTTACGCAAACGATGGGAATATCTCAGTGTCCGTTTTTCCTGGTTAGACAAACGCGCTATCTCCGCGGCAGAAGGGCGGTGACGCTCACGACATTGAGAAAAGACGAGGGTTGGTGGTGGAGACTCAACCCGCCCATAGCGGGAAAGAGGGGGTTCTTCCTGCCCTCCACGCGAAGCTGGGAACGCTGATAAGAGATCAGAGAAGCGAATCACTTTTATCCCTGGGGAAGAGTCGCGCTGAGTTGGTTTGTGGAGCGTCCCTGGAAACTAATCAAAGCGGATTAGCGTGAGAACTGGCGCGTCCTATTGATGCGCGCTTGACAAGGGCCATCTTGGGAATTCAATTATGCCATTTATCAATCAGTGATGTATTTTAAAACATCTCAAATCTTTGTATTTTAGGCCTACATTTGCATTATTTATTCTAGACTATATAGCCTATTAATTAGTAGGCTAAACCAAATCTATATATATATATATATATACAATTTTATAGTTTTTGTCCATGGAACTCATAGGCTACTTGGTTCAGAAATGTAACTTTTGAAATGCGGCCTATTTTAAATCGTTCTTCTTGCTAGACTACCATACTGCTTTGATTAGCCTACCCCAAAATCAGATTACCGAAATGTTACAGTTGTGATCAATGCCATCCTCTAATCCCACAGACTACTGAAAATGAATTCATTGATCTGTCTTTTTCATCCGTTTTAAAGTATTACGTCGAGAGGCCCAAACAACTTGGACAATGGAATTCACACAGTGCCATAATCGCTTAATATCTTATAGTCGCCTAATTAGCCTGTTTTCTGATACTCTTGGTTCTTGTTTAATCGCCGTTGGGACCTCGGATGATTAAGCATTAAATGATGATTAAGTGTGTTGGATTCAGGGGTGGCTCTCTTCCTAGCGCGCCCTGCGGTGCTTTTTCAGCGCCCAGCGCGTGGGAGGCGGACAGCTCTGACGTCTCAACTCCAGCCCTGCGCCCTGATTGATCTGGCAGCTCCGTGGCCGACAGCTTGCTCAGTCACTACATTTAGATTCTTGTTAATTAGCACTCTGCCCGTTAGAAAGAAGACATGGACAGTCTTTGTTTATGTTTAGTACTATACAGTTAAATGGAAACGTTTATTTATTTTTCCTTGTCTTTCTTCATGTATATAGCTAGACTAGAGAATATAGGAGTAGCCTACTGCTGTAGGCCTAAGGTCGACTGGTGAATCAAAAAGTATATGCTGTAGAACATGCAGTATACTTTATTTTTTATTTGTTTTCCTCTGTCGCCATCTTCTGGTGTCTTGTGATTAGTGTAGGTATGCTGTCATGTGGGTAGACCTACTACATGTACACTACATTTTTCACTATTTCAGAATGTCCGATTCTTAGAACTGCCAACTCTCACGGCACACCTCGTATATCTCACATATTGAAAAGTACTGCTTTTATTTTTATAATTCGTCCATTGTATAGTCAGCACGTTAACTTTTCAACTGTGCTCCAAATCGTTTTGAAATCGGAGCAGCTGCGCCTACAGTTTAACATCACGAGCGGAACCTCTATCATTGTGCAGTCTTTCCACAGCACTGTGAACCGCGGCACAATGAAGCATATAATTTGTCTAGTTATGTGAGGGATCAAGGGGATTGGATGCATGTTTTAAAGAAACGCCCCTCAAGATTAAGAGTGGAGCTGAATGGAGAGCTAGAACGTTCTCCGCTGAGTTTATAAAACTGTAAAAAGAGTGTTTTATGTACAATGTTGTCAAGAAAACTAGGTTGTTTTTACTCCCGTCCCTTTTGCAGAATGTAGCCGTTTGACACAGCATGTTCTAATACCGATTTAATCCGCACTTCCATTAGTCCCCTCGTTTGGTGATTGGCATTTGTTAGGTTGTAACTATGAAAACATTTTGGTCAAACAGATTGTGAACCCAAAAGTGTAAATGTGAGTCTAGAGGCAGTGGTGGGAGTAGAGTTGTATACAGTTGAAGTCGGAAATGTACATACACTTACGTTGAAGTCATTCAAACTAATTTTTCAACCACTCCACAGATTTTATGTTAACAAACTATAGTTTTGGCAAATCGATTAGGACATCTACTTTGTGCATGACAAGTAATTCTTCCAACAATTGTTTACAGACAGATTATTTCACTTATAATTCACTATATCACAATTCCAGTAGGTCAGAAGTTTACATACACTAAGTTGACTGTGCCTTTAAACAGCTTGGAAAATTACAGACAATTACAGATGGCTAATTTACATACTTTGAGTCAATTGGAGGTGTACCTGTGGATGTATTTCAAGGCCTACCTTCAAACTCAGTGCCTCTTTGCTCGACATCATGGGAAAATCAAAAGAAATCAGCCAAGACCTCAGAAAGAAAATTATAGACCTCCACAAGTCTGGTTCATCCTTGGGAGCAATTTCCAAACGCCTGAAGGTACCACGTTCATCTGTACAAACAATAGTACGCAAGTATAAACACAATGGGACCACGCAGTCGTCATACCGCTCAGGAAGGAGACGCGTTCTGTATCCTAGAGATGAACGTACTTTGCTGTGAAAAGTGCAAATCAATCCCAGAACAACAGCAAAGGACCTTGTGAAGATGCTGGAGGAAACAGGTACAAAAGTATCTATATCCACAGTAAAACAAGTCCTATATTGACATAAGCTGAAAGGCCGCTCAGCAAGGAAGAAGCCACTGCTCCAAAACCGCCATAAAAAAGCCAGACTACGGTTTGAAACTGCACATGGGGACAAAGATCGTACTTTTTGGAGAAATGTCCTCTGGTCTGATTTAACAAAAATAGAACTGTTTGGCCATAATGACCATCGTTATGTTTGGAGGAAAAGGGGGAGGCTTGCAAGCCGAAGAACACCATCCCAACCGTGAAGCACAGGGGTGGCAGCATCATGTTGTGGGGGTGCTTTGCTGCAGGAGGGACTGGTGCACTTCACAAAATAGATGGCATCATGAGGAAGGAAAATTATGTGGATATATTGAAGCAACATCTCAAGACATCAGTCAGGAAGTTAAAGCTTGGTCGCAAATGGGTCTTCAAAATGGACAATGACCCCAAGCATACTTCCAAAGTTATGGCAAAATGGCTTAAGGACAACAAAGTCAAGGTATTGGAGTGGCCATCACAAAGCCCTGACCTCAATCCTATAGAAAATGTGTTGGCAGAACTGAAAAAGCGTGTGTGAGCAAGTAGGCCTACAAACCTGACTTAGTTACACCAGTTCTGTCAGGAGGAATGGGCCAAAATTCACCCAACTTATTGTGGGAAGCTTGTGCAAGGCTATCCGAAACGTTTGACCCAAGTTAAACAATTTAAAGGCAATGCTACCAAATACTAATTGAGTGTATGTAAACTTCTGACCTACTGGGAATGTGATTAAATAAATAAAAGCTGAAATAATTCTCTCTACTATTATTCTGACATTTCACATTCTTAAAATAAAGTGGTGATCCCAACTGACCTAAAACAGGGAATTTTTACTAGGATTAAATGTCAGGAATTGTGAAAAACTGAGTTTAAATGTATTTGGCTAAGGTGTATGTAAACTTCCGACTTCAACTCTACATGGGGTGGCCACTCACTCAGTCACTCACTCAGTCACTCAGTCAGTCACTCACTCAGTCACTCAGTCACTCACTCAGTCACTCACTCACTCACTCACTCACTCACTCACTCACTCACTCACTCTCTCTCACACTGTATTGTACTGTACTGCACTTACATACTGGAGAGACTTGTTTTCATGAACATATAATCTGGGTCTATAAGTGTTGAAATATTTTCAGAAAATAAAGCTCAAGCACCAAGGAGATAAGATAGTATTTGTGTGTTACATAAATTGTATAGTTTAAAGTAAATTTACAAAAAAACACTGCAATTTGACATATCAGGTATCAAGCAGAAATGGACTTGAAAAATAAAAATAATTTTGGTGCCCATCAATATTGCAAACTTACAGTATAATATTTATGCTCCTATATATTATGTTAACTAATGGCGAAGAAAAGTTTTGGAATTGGCCTAATCAAGACCAAATTAAATCTATGTGACATGATACCCTTTGGATTGATCATTTTAGAATGTCTGTGTACTAGCTAGTTAGTACACAGTGCAGGTTCTAATCATGACCAGAGGGACCGCCTAAGTGCCAAATTATCCTAGGTAGATTTAAAACAGCATAATTCTGCAGTTCTGGTGAGAACTGGCAAAATGTTTCACAAACTCATCCATGTTGAGGGAGTGTGCCCACCTGTCATTAACCACACACCAGAATGCTTTCCAGTCATGACGGATGCTTTGCCCCACAAGATTATTTCTGTAGTCCAGAACATGTTTTTCAAGGCAATCAATTATCATTTTTGTATGACCTGCTGCATCTAAGCTTTCGTGGATGGCCCGTTGTAATAGTACCTCACAACTAAAGACATTTGTTTTTTTTTCATTAAATCTTTGGTTTTATCTGCAATTACACTAAAAACTACGCTTTCTTTCACTTCTGTTATTATTTAACTTTGTACTATCTCAGGTAAGCCCTCAGCAACTTCTTTCTGGATTTGATGGCTTGTGTACTTAGCATTGCCACATGTATTCATCCTTTTCTCTATGAGAGGGTCATGCTTTGCTATTTCTTCTAAGACTGTCAAAAAATGACCCTTGTTGTGAGTCATCAGACTCTCGTTGACCTCTCTGTGCTATATTTTGAGTGCCAGTTAATAGGAGCACATCTACAATTGTTTTAATATAAGTACAGTCTTCCTCCACTTTCTTTTTCCGGTCCTCATTTATGACATCTAACATTGATGAGTTGCTGTCAATAGCTCTTTTATGCTGATTCCAAGCATACATAGCATTGATATGATGCTCTGCCTTCGAATGGAGCTTAAACCAGAATCTTTAAACAGCGCCTTTTTCTAGTTACAAAAACCTGACTGTGATGTGAAGGCAGATTCAGGTGTATTGGGTAGAGAAACAATAAGTTGAATCTTGACTTACAGAATATTCAAGCCATGAATTGTCCTTATACAAGGAGCTGTTGAAAGCCCTTTTCCTAGTACCATGATGAGTTCTGGGAAATGTTTTCAAACATTGCTGTACATGACCCTCTTCTCTGGATCCAGGTAGGGAGCTGCTCTGGGGTGATGCAAGGGATGGGGTCTGTTTGCACCTGATCTGCCTGTTTGTGCTTCTTTAAAAAGAAGTCTTGATATCTCTCCCTTTCTTTTCATGTTTAATTGACCCTATGCAAAAATAAGACAGTCTATTGTTACATCTAAGCATCCAATTACCCACCTTTTAGTCCAATCTCAAACTTAATTACAAATCTCCATTATCATAACTGTACCTTAAAATCAACTACCAGCCTAAATTACTAGTTAGATCATGGCTAGCCCTACTATGCAGTAAGTAACTTAGCTAGCTATAATTTCTTACACCTTTACGATAGCAAACAGGCTATCTGCAAATTGTGGTAATCTTTTGAGTAACGTTAACAGATTAATAATAACAATTGTTCGTTTTGAGTTCCAAGTACGAAAATCTGAGTTAATGGATTTCAAATTGCTGAACTTGCTGAACACTGACAGCTGTAGCCTACTAGTTACCCCACATTAGATACACATTCGTATACTATAACTAACGACACTGCACTGTGTATGTGTGTATTACTAGCACAGATGTAAACACAATGTTAGGCTAAAGTGGGAACCGATCTCTCTTATCTGATTAACTTACACAGCGACTCCACTTTCGTAAAAGTTGTTCAGGAAACCTAAACCCGATGCTAAACCTTAAAATGTACTTCAAATATGATGCTTTCGCCAACCACGAAAAGAGCTCTTGGAGCTGTGGAAAAATGAGCCGCCGAACCTCAAAATTAATGCTTATTTCAATAAGAGACGAAATGAGATGTCAATCAGCATCAAACTGCTAGTAGTGAATGACATTTTGTTGTGACACCCGGGGTGGCCAATCAGATGTCAGGGGTGTCCAGTGCTACCCCGGACACCCCAATGGCTCAATACATAGAACATTCATTTGGTTAGGGTCTACTGGCAGATTTATGTAATCTTGTAAGGATATATTATTATGTATTTACTTCATTTAGTCTGAACAGTGGAACAATTATCATTCTTAACAATGGGCTAAAATATAAGGTAGTTACTATGCTTGTCACAGGAACACTACTGTTATTCCACTTCTTCCGAATGTTGCCAGTGTAATCACATATTTGAAATCGCATATGCCTACTTGTCTTTGAAAATGAATTACGTGAGGCGATGTATTTTTTCAGCCATTCATTGACGGTTTTGAATAAGTTATACAAATAAGCATAGGATATTAAATGCTCCAGGAATCAAATATAATTGTTGCCATTTTAGTATTGTGCCCATGCTTGCCAACTCAAAAACGCTTCATATTTTGTCTAGAGTAAGATGACGGCAAGGATCTTCAACTAGTAGGCATAAACCACCTGAATATTGATATTCATTAGATTTTTCTTGAAGGTTTGGTAATTTTTAGAAATTCATTGTTATAAAAAAAAAAACATTTTCAAACACCCAGCGCTTGGGAAACATAGATCAGGGGTGGCAAACCCTCCTGGAGAAGAAGCAGGAGTTACTTCCAGCCCCATTCAAAACACGAAATGTTTATGTCCAGGTGCGGTAGGTAGCCTGGCGTACCTTGAAAGCAGTCTATGGACAAGGAGACTGCATCTATGATTTGATTACCATACTACCATCAACCATGAATATTTCTTGTACAGAGCCTTGGTGTAGTGGTATCATTCCCCCGGCTTTCCACCTGAGAATAGGAATAAATCCCTGCATCCAACCATCGCACTGTTTCTAGTATTTTCCTGTCTTCCTATCTTCTTTCATTACTGTCTGAATAAAGTGTCAAACCACCTATAAATATGCCCAAAAAAATATTAGCATACTTTAAATTTCATCCCCCAAAATCTCAAAGTAACAGTCTTCCGATTTTGAATGTTCATTTAATGTTCAAAGCATTATACACCTGACCTTTTTAAAATTATTTTTTATCCACTCTTGTCATAGGCCTAATGTAATACAATTTCTGATGGTATGAAAATGTTTGACCACTGTGTTAACATGCCACAGCATATTATCAGAGAACAAATATTGTGTTCTTCTCAGCTAGCCTATATGCTAATACATGCTAGCATATGCGTATTTCCATGCAATTACCAGAATTCACTTCTCTTTCTGACCTGCACTGTTGTGGAAATGTAACTGTACCCTGCAATTACATCTGCGATCCTGTGCATGTGACTAATAAACTCATTTGTATATTTACATTCACTTATATTTACAGTCATTTTAGCTGAAGGATCTATAAATACACCTGTTATCCCATCTGCCAAACCTTTATCTTCTCTGAAGGAGAAACTGCATTCCCCACATTCTTCAAATGTTCCCCTAAACCATGCTCTTTCTATTTCTCTCACACAGAAACACACACAAACACTTGACTCACCTCACCTGGCATACTTTACTCATTAACTCACTGGGAAGTCTGGAGGAATGCAAATAAAGGAGTAATGAGTCATAACGTCACCTTGCCTGGACAATATGTCACAAAGCAATGCAATCTGTAAAGAAAAAGTTGCCCACAAAATACACAGTCATCAATTCCATTAACACATTCTCCTGTTTTACATTGGGTTGTATAAGGCAGCACAGCACACTCATCACTACTGTACATTTTGCTTTTCATTTTGATTGTGATTCGCCTGTATTAATTATGAGTCACCATCACTGTACTGTACATGTCCATTCCTGTCTGCTCATGCCCATTGCTCAGTGTTTGTGTTTCAGAAACTCCCGCCCTGTGGAGTTTTAGGGATTTCCATACATGCCCTCCCTCCTCCTTTTCCCCAGTAAGATGCAGATTATGGGCTTTAAGGTTGAGTTTCCCCTGAAACTCACATCCACCTATCAGACATAATCTAACTGCAGCACTAGTGTTGTGAAAAGTGTTTATATTCCAATGTTGAGAAATGTTATCTTATTTGCAGAAGATAGTCCATGGAGATTTGTTGTTCTCTTTGTTGTGAAAATGTACATATTCTCAGGCTGCAACCTGTACAGTATGTGTGCCTTTCTGCATGCACACTCAAAATCGCTGTTTTGGTGCAGATAACCCAGGGTTGTGTAATAACACAGTCTCCCATCCTTCCTTGTTGTAAACACACACATACACAGACGTTGTTGTTGTTCCTCAAAAAGCACTTCATGTGCTAGGAGTTTCCTACCACATCCGGTCCACTCAGTCATGTGACTCAATAGAACATCTCAAGAGAACGTGCCATACAAGGACTATCATAACATGAGATAAAACAAAGTAATGACCTTGCATACCTAGACTTGAATTAAAGTCAGATTAATCATACGTTCTTGTGCCATAGTGGAATAAGCATTTATTTTATTGCATGACAGGTAATACCTGCCACTAATCATTACATTTGTCAAGTTGTCTTGTTATACAGGTTATTGATCAGATCATGGTCCACCCATACAGACAGACGGAGACTCAGGATGGCAACAAACTGGTCTTATTCTTTTCAAGTTCAGTTGGGTCGTATCAGAGGTGTCAGTCTTAAGTCATGTTCTGTCCATAAGGTCAGATAAACAGTGGTTACCACCAGAAGTGCGTATTCCTGTCAGTGTGGTCTGGTAACACATGGAGATAGTTGCTATGTTTCTTTTGCTTTCATTTGAAGATTAAACAATAGTCAATTGGCATCCAGGATTTATACAGTACATTCGGTAAGTATTCAGACCCCTTCCCTTCTTCCACATTTTGTTACGTTACAGCCTTATTCTAAAATAGATTAAATATTTGTTTCCCACAATCTTCACACAATACCCCATCATGACAAAGTGAAAACAGTTGTTTTTTTATGTTTGCAAATGCATTAAAAATAAAACACAGAAATACCTTATTTACATATGTATTCAGACCCTTTGCTATGAGACTCGAAATTGAGCTCAGGTGCATCTTGTTTCCATTGATCATCCTTGATGTTTCTACAACTTGATTGGAGCCCACCTGTGGTAAATTCTATTGATTGTACATGATTTGGAGAGGCACACACTTGTCTATATAAGGTCCCACAGATGACAGTGCATGTCAGAGCAAAAACCAAGCCATGAGGTCGACGGAATTATCCATAGAGCTCCGAGACAGGATTGTGTCGATGCACAGATCTGGGGAAGGGTAACAAAAAATGTCTGCAGCATTGAAGGTCCCCAAGAACACAGTAGCCTCCATCATTCTTAAATGGAAGTAGTTTGGAACCACCAAGACTATTCCTAGAGCTGGCTGCCCGGCCAAACTGAACAATCAGAGGAGAAGGGCCTTGGTCAGGGAGGTGACAAGAACCTGATGGTCACTCTGACAGAGCTCCAGAGTTCCTCTGTGGAGATGGGAGAACCTTCCAGAAGGACAACCATCTCTGCAGCACTCCACCAATCAGGCCTTTATGGTAGAGTGGCTAGATGGAAGCCACTCCTCAGTAAAAGGCACATGACAGCCCGCTTAGAGTTTGCTAACAGGCACCTAAAAGACTCTCAGACCATGAGAAACAAGATTCTCTGGTCTGGTGAAACCAAGATTGAACTCTTTGGCTTGAATGCCAAGTGTCACGTCTGGAGGAAACCAGGCACCATCCCTACGGGGAAGCTTGGTGGTGGCAGCATCATGCTGTGGGGATCTTTTTCAGTGGCAGGGACTGGGAGACTAGTCAGGATCGAGGGAAAGATGAACGGAGCCAAGTACAGAGAGATCCTTGATGAAAACCTGCTCCAGATCACTCAGGACCTCAGACTGGGGTGAAGGTTGACCTTCCAACAGGACAATGACCCTAAGCACACAGCCAAGACAACGCAGGAGTGGCTTCGGGATAAGTCTCTGAATATCTTTGAGTGGCCCAGCCAGAGCCAAGACTTGAACCCAATCTAACATATCTGGAGGCCTGAAAATAGCTGTGCAGCAACGCTCCCCATCCAACCTGACAGAGCTTGAGAGGATCTGCAGAGAAGAATAGGAGAAACTCCCCAAATACTGGTGTGCCACGCTTGTAGCGTCATATACCTTAGACTCGAGACTGTAATCGCTGCCAAAGGTGCTTCAACAAAGTACTGAGTAAAGGGTCTGAATACTTATGTAAATGTGATGTTTCAGTAATTTATTTTTTTATACATTTGCAAACATTTCTAAAAATCAGTTTTTGCTTTTGTCATTATTGGGTGTGTAGATTGATGTAGGAAAAAACAATTTAATCCATTTGAATATGGCTGTAACATAACAAAATGTGGAAAAAGTCAAGGGGTCTGAATACTTTCCGAATGCACTGTAAGCAGACACAGGAGTTTCCATTTGAATATTTCCTAATTGTCACGCAGTTCTGTCTGTCATTAGGCCTGTCGTTGTATAGAGGAATTAAATATATACAAAATTAAATTAAGCCTACTCAGCCAATAGGCTATATGATCTATTCTGCAAGTAGCCAACTCCATGTACTATAATCAGGCTAAATTACATTCTGGTTACTTTTAATCAATTTCATAAGAGAACTGTTAAGTTGTTATTAAGGCTATTTGCATTTATGTAGGATTATGCAGATTTCTAAATAAAACTTCAAATTCCCTATGCAGTGTTCTAACATAAACCTAATCTGTTTGTTTTTTTAAAAAGGGGATCGTTATATGTTGGATAAACCGCCACAAGTATGAAAATGCAGAATTTAAATATTGTTGAGTCTCAATCCGCCTGGAAATCCCCCACCCTGTGTTGACTCCTCCCCCTCGGGCACTATTAAAATGTAATGCTGGTGTATGTAAAGTTCTAAATTACAACCAACACAGCAGCCAGTGTCAATGGACCTTCATCGAGCGAGTATCCTCAACCACATGGATTGTAACACTGATGGTCGATATTCTATGGATGGGAAAGTGAAATCTATCAATGAAGAGCGGCTGGACAGTGGCATCGACTCTCTCAAAGAAGAGGAATATAAAGTTGTCGCCTGTGAGCTCGAGCGTCTTCGTGTGGATTGTTCCTCACCGCAGAGAGACGAATGGGGCAATGAACCGTGGAAGAAACAAGTTTCAGAGGATGGAGACACGTACGTTGAGAAACTATAATAACATCTGTGGACATTCAAGTTTTTTTTCCATGTCAGAAGATAGGTACCCCGAGTATACTATAAATGATGCATTATTTTAGTTATTTCTAGGCTATATAGGTAGCCTAACTGTTAAAGCGTTGGGCAAGGCACCGAAATGTCCTGGTTCGATTACCCGAGGCGACAAGGTGAAAATCAATCGATGTGCCCTTGAGCAAGGCACTTAACTCCAGCGGCGCCATACTTCAATTGCAGACCCTGTAAAACAACACATTTCACTGAACCTATCCGGTGTATGTGACAATATAAAAACAAATGTAGACTTATTTTTGTAGTTGTCATTTTTGCGCAATTGTGGGTGTCTTCCAGTGTGCAAAAGTTATTGTAAGCATTTGCATGCAAAGCAGCTTCTAAACAATGCACAAGTTAGGTATTGGAGGGAGTTACAGTCAGTGATTATTATGGTAATTGTGGACTACGTAAACAAAAGACTATCAGAACGGAATGTACTATGGCCGGGGATCAAATGGGCGGCGCTCACACTGCCCCAGCTGGGAAAGTCCCAGGCCTCGTGCCAGAAACCACGCGCTGCAACGTACGCCAGTGCTCAAGCCACCACTAGTAGAAATAGCTTGAGGGGGTAAAAGTGTGATGCCTATGAAGTGTTGCCTTTCCTCATTCTAAGTTTTAACCCCATACATGTAATATTCATGAATCATGTTCATTTCTTGTGTTGAGTAATCTGAGCAGTTAAATAATACCCCCCCCCCTCATTTTTTTTTTTTTAAAATCTATGCAGGCTTCTCCACCTTGCCATTATCCATGAAGCCAAGGACTGTGCAAGAAAGATGATCGAGCTGTCATGCAATGATCCTTTCCTCAATCAACATAACTACCAGAGACAGGTAAATACTAACACCTGCACAAATAGATGTATAGGTAGAATACAAGGTGTATGTACGAGAGAGAGAGTGAAGTAGATACACACATACAATAAAAGGTTTGTGTGTTAGAAATACATACTTCCAGTTCCTAATCATATCCTTCCTCCTCCCCGTACAGACTCCTCTCCACTTAGCTGTGATCACAGAGCAGGCTGAGATAGTGGAGCGTCTCCTGAAGGCTGGCTGTGACCCCACGCTAGTGGACGACAATGGCAACACGGCCCTTCACATCGCCTGCAGGAAGGGTTCTCTCACCTGCTTCAGTATCCTGACCCAGGGCTGCTCTACCCAGCTCCCAGCCATCATGGCCACGCCAAACTACAGTGGTAAGAAACGTCTAGTCTATTTTCTGTTACTTGTTTCAGCTGGTGGGGAATCTGTGGCCATACTGAAACTAAGCAATTACTAAAATAATGTTTAACAACTGCAGTAATTACAGTTACTACACAGGTATAAGGGCAGCTTACTGTAAAGTGTTATCCTGTTCTCTGACCATTGGTCTTCCTCTGCTCTGTTTCAGGTCAGAACTGTTTGCATCTGGTCTCTATCCATGGCTTCCTCTCGTTAGTGGAGAGCCTTGTTGCTCTCGGAGCTGACATTGATGCACAGGTACGCTATGCAACAACTTAGTCTTTCTTCATCCCTACCCTCACAATAGCCCACTCATTTGATTATAATGTCATACACATGTAATAAAAAGCATTCAAATGCTGTGTATTTTCCGTTAACTTATCTGGCACTTGTTTGTCCCTTGGTGTTCCAGGAGCAGTGCAATGGCCGCAGCCCTCTCCACCTGGCTGTTGACCTACAGAACCTGGACTTGGTGCTGCTCCTGGTCAGTAAAGGGGCGAACATCAACAGCCTAACCTATGGAGGTCACACGCCGTACCACCTGACCTACGGACGCCAGAACGCCACCATCCAAAGGGAACTGTATGAGCTGACGGCTCAGGAGCTGAGAGAACTGCCAGACAGTGAGTCTGAGGACAGTGAGGAAGAGGAGGGACAGTCAGATGATGAAGAGGTGAGTGTGACAACTCTTGATGTGAATTTATTTGGACTGTGAGTGGGTGATGCATCACTACTGTGTGTGATTGCTTATGTATGGTAGGGTTTTGCCATATAGTTCTGTAGTGATACTGAGCTGTGAAAACGGTGAACGTAGCAGATTAGATGTTCATAAATTAACTAATCCACTTTCTCCTTTCGCAGGTGACATGTTGGTATGATGACATTCATTGGAATGGCCACAAATAGGAAGTAGACCACAGAACCTCCAAAGAACTGTAGTACCGTCAGAGACAGAAGCTCATCTGTGCACAGGCTCTAGCTTTGGTACAGTCGCATGCCCAGCAGTGGTGCCAACCTCAGCGGTAGAGGATGGCAGAAGACTGGTACAGCAGGGGTACAACATGCCATGCCAGACATAGTGATGATGGACAGTGTGAACCAATGAGAAGATGCCAAATAAACAAAATGGATGCCAATAAATACATATTTATGGCTCTGAAAGAGACTTATTATCACAAAGCATACATCCAACCAACGATGTAATAACACGGGCATGTATTATATTGTAAATGGATGTGAATACAAAGATTTATATATTTTTTAAATGTGTAAAGTTTGACAGTATTGTAAATGCTTTCCATTGCTTGTGGAAAAGCAAGCCACACACTCCAGTAAATTAAAACAATACATATTTAACATTGCCTTGATTTATGGTGTTTTTCCATCTGTGGGAGGTTGATTAAATAATGGTACTTTTTCAGAACTTCAGTCATATCTCTTTACGAGACTGAATCATGCAATTATGTTAAATAAATTACACAGATACTGAAAGGTCAGTGTTCAAGACACACTATTATGCAGATAAAGTACATCACAAATGCCTGAACAGTATAAGGGACTCAAGTCCTAAGACGCTGGTCTATCAGGCTTGTGAATGAGTCACAGCCATATGATGAGCTGCAACATCTATCCATAGACTTCTTATAGCTGAGTACATTGGCATTTCCTGTAAGGGCGGGGACAAGACTGACAGCAGTGAAACATTTCCCTGGGGAGTCAGAGCTTTCCAGACATGAGGAACTCTCAGATGTATAACGTGATTAAAAAAGGTCACGTGATGAGGGATATACAGTATAGTAACTTTGATTATCTGTGTGTAAAAAACACAGTCTGGTAGAAATCTGAGACTAGTGTCAGTGTGGTTATCGTCATGCGTATAAGTACAAGCTCATGGGAATCTACCACTGAGCTACTAATGTTCATACTACAAAGATGAGTAAGGTTGCCCTTTCGCTCTACTTTTCAGTGGTGCATTCTCAAAGAAACTTCTGCAGGTGAAGGCAAATTATTTAGTCATAGCATGCTCCCTCAAAGCACTAAGTGAACAGAAAACACAGAGGGACAGCCAGGCCATTCAGAAAGAGTCCCGAGGGGGAATAAGAGAGGATCATATGACTCGGCATGACAAGGAGAAATGACAAAGCCTTCCGATGGAAAATCCGGACTGTCCTCATTTTTAAATAATTTTTATTTAACTAGGCAAGTGACTTAAGAACAAATTCTTATTTACAATGACGGACTACCTACAGGGGCTCCTGGAGCAAATTAGGGTTAAGTGCCTTGCTCAAGGACACAGACAGGTTTTTCACCTTGTCGGCTCAGGTATTAGAACCAGCAACCTTTCGGTTACTGGCCCAACACTAACTGCTAGGCTACATGCCACCCTCGAAGGGGAATTTGCAGTGCATTCGGAAAGTTACGTTACAGCCTTATTCTAAAATGTATTCAATTAGGCTTATTTTCCCTACAAATACCCCATAATGACTAAGCAAAAAAACTGGTTTTTAGAAATTTTTGCAAATGTATATAACCCCCCCGTGATTTACATAAGCATTTAAGACCCTTTACTCAGTTGAAGCCCCTTTGGCAGCAATTACAGTCTCGAGTCTTCTTGGGTATGACGCTACAAGCTTGGCACACCTGTATTTGGGGAGCTTCTCCGATTCTTCTCTGCAGATCCTCTCCAACTCTGTCAGGTTGGATGGAGAGCGTCGCTGCACAGCTATTATCAGGAGATGTTTGATCAGGTTCAAGTCTGGGCCACTCAAGGACATTGAGACTTATCCCGAAGCCACTCCTGCGTTGTCTTGGCTGTATGCTTAGGGTCGTTGTCCAGTTGGAAGGTGAACCTTCGCCCCAGTCTGAGGTCCTGAAAGCTCTGGAGCAGGTTTTCATCAAAGATCTCAAAATCTAATTAAATGTTATTGGTCACGTACATGTGGTTAGCAGTTGTTATTGCAGGTGTAACGAATAACTCTGTACTTTGCTCCGTTCATCTTTCCCTCGATCCTGACTAGTCTCCCAGTCTCTGCTGCTGAAAAACATCCCCACAGCATGATGCTGCCACCAAGTTTCCTCCAGATGTAACACTTGGTATTCAGGCCAAAGAGTTCAATCTTGGTTTCTTCAGACCAGAGAATCTTGTTTCTCATGGTCTGAGAGTCTTTTAGGTGTCTTTTGGCAAACTCCAAGCGGGCTGTCATGTGCCTTTTACTGAAGAGTGGCTTCCATCTGGCCACTCTACCATAAAGGCCTGATTGGTGGAGTGCTGCAGAGATGGTTGTCCTTCTGGAAGGTTCTCCCATCTCCACAGAGGAACTCTGGAGTTCTATCAGAGTGACCATCGGGTTCTTGATCACCTCCCTGACCAAGGCTCTTCTCACCCGATTGGTGGTTCCAAACTTTTTACATTTAAGAATGATGGAGGCCACTGTGTTCTTGGGGATCTTCATTGCTGCAGAATTTTTTGGTACCCTTCCCCAGATCTGTGACCTTATGGCTTGGTTTTTGCTCTGACATGCACTGTCAACTCTGGGACCTCATAGCAAAGGGTCTGAATACTTTTTAAAAATGTGATATTTCTGTTTATTTTTAATACATTTGCTAAAATTCCTAAAAAACAATTTTTGCTTTGTCATTATGGGGTATGTTGATTGTAGATGGATGAGGGAAAAGTTTTATTCAATAGATTTTAGAATAAGGCTGTAGCTTAACAAAATGTGGAAAAAGGGAAGGGGCCTGAATACTTTCCGAATGCGCTGTAGAACCTGTCGTAAGGAAGGGAAAAAGGGACAATAGATGTGCTGCTTGAGGTGGAAAACGTGTTGTCGTCAATGAAGATGAGGTAATTCCATTTTAGGTGATCAGAGTTCAGAATTGTCTTTGATTAGACATTGGGGATGTGAGTATCAGGTTTAGAATGTACATCTGCTTACAACTACTTCAAGAATGCTGCATAACCAGCAGTCTACAACAGGTATTAAGGGGATCTTCAATCAAATTGCTAAATTTAATTAAAATATTCTTGTATTGCATCACTAATGTAGCTGTTGAGTAATCTCACACGCTACTAGTGTGGACAATAATTTAATTCAATTCAAAAGATCTGAAACCACTTGCCTTTGTTAATAAGTAAAAGACATTGAGGGATTTATATAGCACACACACACACTCATGGTGTCAAATAACAGTCAGAATATGGCCTTGGATCTAAACACCATATGTATATGGGGAAAGAAAACCTACCAGGATTTGAGTTTCTCGAAAACATTCTCTTTAATTGAACAGCGTGAATGTACAGCAAAAAAGAAGTCGGGCTTTCGTTCTGAAGATCAGTGGTAGTGCTCTCTGTCATCTTTCTAGGGTAGTCTCCCCTCTAGACTGGAATACAAGGAAACACTCAATCTCGCTCTGACAGGGACACAAGGTGGACATCGATCTCAGTCTCTGTCAGGATCCTGTAAATAGAGAATGAGAAAAACAAATAATGATTCTGCTGATGCCTGGTTCTTAGTACATAACCTATTTCTGTCCAGTGTATAATTGGTGTTTACACAATAAACAAAACAGGAAAAAGATAACATTTCTATTTACACTTGTGACTTCCTATGTTATTTTCTGCACCAAGCTTTAAAAAGTTCCATCACTATTAAACAATTCCCATGGAGACTCACCTGAATTTAGGGTCTTCTGTTGAAATAACACCAATCTCTAGCTCGGAGGGCTTGAAGTCAATGGACAGTACCGTAGACAAACAAGTTATAGCAGTCTGTAAACAGAAGAGGACGAAACTCAAACTACTTCAAAATAGGGACTAGTTTGCTAATTTAGTTTCTATTATTCTACATGCCAAGGGGTATGGTATTTTACCTCAATTGTTTGCGCGAAGGTCCAGTCCAGTTTCTTCTTGACCTTTTTCTCCAGGAAGGTGGTGGCCTCTGTCTGTTTGACCCCAGCAGCCGTGGCCTTGAAGCCACAGTAGTATCCTGCAGGGTCACACTTATACACCTGGGGACCACACTCCTCGTCCACACCAATTACTATCATGCCTGCAACAATGGATGGAAAAAAAACAATAATTCATTAAGTGAGACCAAAGGCAAAAACTAAAAGCGTTTTAGCTAAGAATTAAACTTTCTTACTCTACATTTTCCAAAACATTTTAGTCATTTAGCAGACACTCGTATACAGAGCGACTTAGTTAGTACATTCGTCTTAAGACAGGTAGGTGAGAACCACATATCAGTCTCAATAAAGAAGTTATCAGCGAAGTCAGTGCAAGTAGGAAAAGAGAAGTGCAGTTTTTTAGGGGGTGGGGGGATAAGACAAATGTCTTATTTAAGATACTCGTTGACAAGGTAGGGTTTCAGACGTTAAGATACTTGTTGAAAAGGTAGGGTTTCAAACGTTTTCGGAAGATGGGCAGGGACTCTACTATCCTTACGTTTTTATTAGTGAGGAACAGTCATACTATTAATTTTAAACCATCAGGTTTGGTTCACCTCCAATAATTTGAAAAACTGCTTATAGTTCTGAGCTACAATGGTAAAAAAATAAAAATAAATGGAGACAATTGTAAGACTTACAGCAACCCAGAGGTCTCATCTCAGCGTTCTGTGTGTACACCTGAGAGATGTCAGCCATCCTCTTACACAGCATGTCCACTGGGATTTCGTAACCGTACTTGTACTTCCAGTTGGCTGCTTCGTAGCGAGCTCTCTGGACTTGAGACTTGCTGTCAGCTGAACACAAATGAGTCGGTCATTATTAGTCATTATTACAGAAATGTATTAATACACTCCATGAAGTTAATCTTCAGTGTGTATTGGATATTTCAACATTAAAATGTTTCTCACCCGTCATTCCGGACATGACACAGCCAATGTTTTCTGTGATTTTGAATAGGTGTGTGACTGTGGAGGCATCAAGAAGCTTGTCCTGTGGGAGACATTGAAGAGTACATCTCATTACAGCCCGTAACATTGCATAGGCATATTGATAACAGAGTAATGAATTAGTCATGAAGGGTGTTCTTACTGGAACTTTCTTCTGTGTGACGACAACTGCACAGTCTTGTCCTCGGATAGCTAATGAGGTAAGGCCACCTTGATTGATAGCCTTGAATGCATATTCTGGGGAAATAAACAGAACAGGAAATAATTATGTATCACTACTGACTGTTGTTTAGGTGAGAGATGACAGATTCAAAGCGGTCACTGCAAAGCCATGATGGAGGCTATTCACCACAAAAGAGTGTAAATGCAGCCAAGTCACTCCACGAATGGCAAGAACAAAACGTTCAACAACTCCTGACTAGACAGCTAGCTTCCTATGGCCATAAGGTATACTTGTTAAAGTGTCTACTCCTGTCAAATAACGTTACACGAGTAGGTCTTAAATTAGCTAACTCCAAGCGCAGCATGAACTGTTGACAGATTAGAATTTTAACGTTAGCTAGGTTAGCTACTTATCTGGCTAACTAGCTAAATGGTTAGTTACTAGTTTGCAAGTATAATCAATTACTTAAGCGTTAGGCTCTGACAATGTTAACATACTTTATCAATTCACTGACATTATAAAACAGCTAAGTTAGCTAGAGACAATGTGTTTAACTTAAGTAACCTGTTCCTTAAGATAGCTAGCTAAACTTACTAGCTAGCTCGCTAACATTACTAGCTAGCTCGCTAGCTACTAGGTTACGTTAGTTTGCTACCGGTGATGACTGGGCAAGTTAGTATTCTTTAATTTCTTAATAACGATCCCATACTAACCGACTTGGTAAAGTCTGCCCTCCGGAGAGAAGATGGTAATATGTCGGTCAAATCCTGCACTCGACCCTCGGGACATTGTGTTGGTAAACAAGTAAATTTGTATAAAAATTGAAACTGAAAATAGAACCGCTCAGTTAAAAAACAATGCACGACAATGACCCCGGAAGTAGTTCTCGCGAACGGTAGATTAATGTCCGGGTAAAGCGAAGAAGGCGCGAGTTCACACTGGTTTACTGAATGCAATTTTTATATATATATAATCTAGGACTACAAGTGATAGAGTCTTCCGTTATAGAGTTTAATTAAGGAACAGTGTATTTTTTTGTTTGTGCAGATCAAACAGAAGCAGGGTCCTTATTTTGCCCTGGTGAGACAAAGCCACTTCTGGGGAACTTCATAACTACATCTCTCTGCCCCATTCTCATCATAGTGGATGTGCCAGGAGCCTCCATTTGTCTGGGCAATGGTGTCATAACTTGATATCCTCTAGAAAAAAGTAACAGAACACCACAATAATTATGATAACCTCAAACATACACATGCCATGTATATATTTATGCAAAATAATTACTTACCTGTTCATTTAACTATTCTGTATATTAAGTAAACTATTATTACCCTCACTTATATCATACGCACTTTTAGCTATTTAAGTATTTCTCTGCCATCGACCAGTATAGTATAGTTAACCATGCACCAATGTGTAGTGTACATATTCAGCCATCCACCCATACTTTGCAATGTCTTTTTATAGCTTTTTTGCACTCCAGACTTCTTGTATTTTGATTCTTTTTCATACTGCCGCTCTATGTATCATGTATCGTGTATCTGTCTTTTGTGAATTTTCGTTCTGGCATTTTGCACCTGCCCTGTGTTTGTTTCGTAGCTGCTTGACAAAGAAATTTCCCATCGGGATTAATTATGTATGTATGTATGTATGTATGTATGTATGTATGTATGTATGTATGTATGTATGTACAGTCTTGGCCAAAAGTTTTGAGAATGACACAAGTATTGGTCTCCACAAAGTTTGCTGCTTCAGTGTTCTTAGATCTTTATGTCAGTTGTTACTATGGTACACTGAAGTATAATTACAAGTATTCCATAAGTGTCAAAGGCTTTCATTGACAATGACATTCAGTTTATGCAAAGAGTCAATATTTGCAATGTTGACCCTTCTTTTTCAAGACCTCTGCAATCCACCCTGGCATGCTGTCAATTAACTTCTGGGCCACATCCTGACTGGTGGCAGGCCATTCTTGCATAATCAATGCTTGGAGTTTGTCAGAAGTTGTGGGTTTTTGTTTGTCCACCCTCCTCTTGAGGATCGACCACAAGTTCTCAATGGGATTAAGGTATGGGGTGTTTCCTGGCCATGGACCCAAAATTTTGATGTTTTGTTCCCCGAGCCACTTAGTTATCACTTTTGCCTTATGGCAAGGTGCTCCATCATGCTGGAAAAGGCATTGGTCGTCACCAAACTGTTCTTGGATGGTTGGGAGAAGTTGCTCTCGGAGGATGTGTTGGTACCATTCTTTATTCATGGCTGTGCTCTTAGGCAAAATTGTGAGTGAGCCCACTCCCTTGGCTGAGAAGTAACCCCACGCATGAATGGTCTCAGGATGCTTTACTGTTGGCATGACACAGGACTGATGGTAGTGCTCACCTTGTCTTCTTCGGACAAGGTGTTTTCCGGATGGCCCAAACAATCGGAAAAGGGGATTCATCAGAGAAAATTACTCTACCCCAGTCCTCAGCAGTCCAATCCCTGTACCTTTTGCAGAATATCAGTCTGTCCCTGATGTTTTTTCTGGAGTGAAGTGGCTTCTTTGCTGCCCTTCTTGACACCAGGCCATCCTCCAAAAGTCTTCGCCTCACTGTTCGTGCAGATGCACTCACACCTGCCTGCTGCCATTCCTGAGCAAGCTCTGCACTGGTGGTGCCCCGATCCTGCAGCTGAATCAACTTTAGGAGACGGTCCTGGCGCTTGCTGGACTTTCTTGGGCGCCCTGACGCCTTCTTCACAACAATTGAACCTCTCTCCTTGAAGTTCTTGATGATCCGATAAATGTTTGATTTAGGTGCAATCTTACCAGCAGCAATATCCTTGCCTGTGAAGCCCTTTTTGTGCAAAGCAATGATGACGGCACGTGTTTCCTATCTATCTATCTATCTATCTATCTATCTATCTATCTATCTATCTATCTATCTATCTATCTATCTATCTATCTATCTATCTATCTATCTATCTATCTATCTATCTATCTATCTATCTATCTATCTATCTATCTATCTATCTATCTATCTATCTATCTATCTATGAATGTTTCTTTTAGGTCCTCATGTAGACAATTTGTGATAAATAATCTAGCTCCATCTCCCTTTTACTCTCACCTGGAATCGTACCCTCTTTCCCAGGGTGTAGAAGAGGCGTTGTACCCTCTTTCCCTGGGTGTAGCTGCTCAGCACCAGCTGGTGCCCTCTCTGCCACTTCAAGAAGAGATGTCGAGTAGTACCATCGGGCAGGCAGGCCTTTTGGTGCCGTATCAGGTCCCGGCTCACAAAGTTACAGTGGTTCCCAGAGTGCAGTGTGGCATACATCAGGGAAGGGTCATCCTCAGAACTGTCAAACAACCAGAGGTGTCAAGATACAAACACACAAAGAATACACATTAGTTACTTTATTTAACCAGGCAAGTCAGTTAAGAACAAATTCTTATTTACAATGAAGGCCTTCCAAAAGGCAAAAGGCCTCCTGCTGGGATGGGGGCTGGGATTAAAAATATAAATAAATTAAATAAAAATATAGGACAAAACACGACAAGAGAGACAATACTACATAAAGAGAGACCTAAGACAAAAACATAGCATGGCAGCAACACATGACAACACAGCATGGTAGCAACACAACATGACAACATGATAGCAACACAACATGGCAGCAACATAATATGGTAGCAGCACAAAACAGGGTACAAACATTATTGGGCAAAGTCAACAGCGCTAAGGGCTAGAAGGTAGAGACAACAATACATCACGCAGAGCAGCCACAACTGTCAGTAAGATTGTCAGTCCATGATTGAGTCTTGAGATAAAACTGTCCAGTTTGAGTGTTTGTTGCAGCTCGTTCCAGTCGCTAGCTGCAGCGAACTGAAAAGAAGAGCGACTCAGGGATGTGTGTGTTTTGGGGACCTTTAACAGAATGTTATTGGCAGAACGAGTGTTGTATGTGGAAGATGAGGGCTGCAGTAGATATCTCAAATAGGGGGGAGTGAAGCCTAAGAGGGTTTTATATATAAGCATCAACCAGTGGGTCTTCCGATGGGTATACAGAGATGACCAGTTTACAGAGGAGTATAGAGTGCAGTGATGTGTCCTATAAGAAGCATTGGTGGCAAATCTGATGTCCGAATGGTAAAGAACATCTAGCCGAGAGCACCCTTACCTGCCGATCTATAAATTATGTCTCCGTAATCTAGCATGGGTAGGATGGTCATCTGAATCAGGGTTAGTTTGGCGGCTGGAGTGAAAGAGGAGCGATTACGATAGAGGAAACCAAGTCTAGATTTAACTTTAGCCTGCAGCTTTGATATGTGCTGAGAGAAGGACAGTGTACCGTCCAGCCATACTCCCAAGTACTTGTATGATGTGACTACCTGAAGCTCTAAACCCTCAGAGGTAGTAATCACACCTGTGGGGAGAGGGGCATTTTTCTTACCAAACAACATGACCTTTGTTTTGGAGGTGTTCAGAGAAAGGTTAAGGGCAGAGAACGCCTGAAAGGTTGAAAGCTTGAAAGGTTAAGGGCAGAGAAAGCTTGTTGTACACTAAGAAAGCTTTGTTGTAGAGCGTTTAACACAAAATCCAGGGAGGGGCCAGCTGAGTATAAGACTATCATCTGCATATACATGGATAAGAGAGCTTCCTACTGCCTGATGTAAGGTCCTGACTGAGGCCAGGTCTCTGACTCCCTCTAGGGGAGTGGGATGGCCACAGTCAGGTCCTTACATTCACTAGGTTGGTGTTGGGTTTTGGGTGTTCCCAAATTAGAGACAGCTGTCGTGAGTTGTCTCTAATTGGGGAGTCTATTTAGTAGCACGGCACGTCCACCTGGGTGTGGATCATTGTGTGTGTTATTGTGCCTCTGGGTCTGCACTTAACACCAGCTCACGGTATGTTACGTTTGTTGTTTTTGTCAGTTTAATTATTAAATAAATATGTTTGCACCGACCTCTCGCTCTGCGCCTCTTTCCCTCACCCGACACCGTGACACCTGAGCTATGTTGTTTATGTAAACTGAGAAGAGCGTTGGGCCTAGGATTGAGCCTTGTGGTATTCCCTTAGTGACAGGCAGCGGCTGAGACAGCAGATGTTCTGACATTATACACTGCACTCTTTGAGAGAGGTAGTTAGCAAACCAGGCCAAAGACCCCTCAGAGACACCAATACTCCTTAGCCGGCCCACAAGAATGGAATGTTCTACCATATCAAAAGCTTTGGCCAAGTCAATAAAAATAGCAGCACAACATTGCTTAGAATCAAGGGCAATGGTGACATCATTGAGGACCTTTAAGGTTGCAGTGACACATCCATAACCTGAGCGGAAACCAGATTGCATACTAGAGAGAATACTATAGACATAAAGAAAGCCAGTCAGTTGATTATTGACAAGCTTTTCCAACACTTTTGATAAATAGGGCAAAATAGAAATAGGCCTATAACAGTTAGGATCAGTTTGATCTCCCCCTTTAAATAAAGGACGAACCGTGGCTGCCCCAGAGAGGAGAGACAGGTTAAAAAGGTCAGAGATAGGTTTGGCGATGATAGGGGCAGCAACCTTAAAGAAGAAAGGGTCTAAACCATCTGACCCAGATGTTTTTTTGGGGTCAAGTTTAAGGAGCTCCTCTAGCACCTCGGACTCAGTGATCGCCTGCAGGGAGAACCTTTGTTGCAGTGCAGGGGAAAAGAAGAGCCTTTTCTGGGTGTTTGGAGTCATACCTTGTGGGATTGATAATAATCTGAGAAAGATTTAGGGAGTCCCATTGCTTAGGACTTGGTCAGGTGGTTTAATCATGTCCCAGTTTAGGTCACCTAGCAGGACAAATTCAGACTTTGTGTAAGTTTGTGAGACAGAGAGTATAAGGCTGAACTCACATGTCAGTGAAGAAGCAGGGGGCCTTCTGCTGGACCAGGCTCATGTAATGTCTGTCCCAGCTGCGTGAGGGCGCTGCGTGTGCTTTCTCCCCAGGACCAGAATGACCAGGCCCTGGCGCTCCAGCTCCGACACCACCACCAGGAGCTGCATGTAAACACAAACACATTTAGCCATCATCACTTATGTCACACCACAGTCCTTTTCATTGGGCACCAAACAGAGCACAATGTATTTAAAAGGACTACTCATTTCTTAGCAAATTTAAACATGATTTTGCTTTTAGAAGATCAACAAAAGTTTGCCAATATAATGCATTGCATTTAGGGTGAACATTCTCCCATCCTTCAAAGTAAGATTTTTATGAATGAAAGAACACAATGCATTCACCCATTGGGATGAATGCTCAGTACCGTCATGCGTTAATACCCTCATCCACTTCCTCTGTAGGGAATTTCCCTGGTTGAGTCTGAGACAATTGACAAATCAGCTGTAGGGAAATGTATTCTCTAAATGCTTAACCATTGTTTTGACTTTTTTCATATTACTAGTCGGGTTGCAAAAATACGGTAACTTTTCCCAAATTTCCCTGTTTTTCCAGAAAACCCAGTTGGAGTTACTGGACAACCCTACTCAGAGGTGATGATGATGGGAGTTTCCTTTTCTACAGGATATGGTGTATTTCCCACTTCTGATAAAAAAGGGGAAGTTAAAAAGTTTATTGCAATCTTTATATTACATCACTATCAATTTGCACCTGTTTGACTGCGATAGCAAAGGGTCACTATGCCATTATTTAGCACTTTAAAAAAATATCAAACCTAGAGCTGTGGCAGTCGTGACATTTTGTCTGCCGGTTATTGTCATGTAAAAGTTAATTAACAAACACATTTAGCATCTCCAGGCAGACACGCATACAAGTGGCTGATGGACACCTTTGGAATATTTACATTTAAAAAAGTTGAATAAATCAATTCAATATACACCATGACAATAAATCCAGGTCTAAAGAAACATGATATGAAGAAAATGTATTTCAGAAGAACAGAATATGATTTGGCCTACTGGATGTTATCTGACTATGCGCCATGCCATAGGCTGTAGGCTTGTTCATTTAACAGACAATCAGTGGAGGCTCCTCAGAAGAGGAAGGGGAGGACCATCCTCCTCAGTGAATTTCATGAAAATAAAAATAGTCAAACATTCAAAAAATGCATCCTTTTTATACTGAAAAAATATATAAACTCAACATGTAAAGTGTTGGTTCCATGTGCTGAAATAAAAGATCCCAGAAATGTTGTATTCGCACAAAAAGCTAATTTTCTTTACATCCCTGTTAGTGAGCACTTCTACATTGCCAAGTTAATCCATCCCCTGACAGGTGTGGCATATCAAGAATCTGATTAAAAAGCATTATCATTACACAGGTGCACTTTGTGCTGGGGACAATAAAAGGTCACTCTAAAATGTGCAGTTTTGTCACACAACACAATGCCACAGATGTCTCAAGATTTGAGGGAGCGTGCAACTGGCATGCTGACTGCAGGAATGTCCACCAGAGCTGTTGCCAGACAATTTAATGTTAATTTCTCCAACATCGTTTTAGAGAATTTGGTAGTACGTCCAACCGGCCTCACAACTGCAGACCATGTGTAACCATGCGCACCTGCCCAGTCATGTGAAATTAGGGCCTAATTTATTTATTTACATTTCCTTATATGAACTGTAACTCAAATTATTGCATATTGCACTTATATTTTTGTTCAGTATAGATAAAACTATACTAAATATATTCAAATCACCAAATAATTTATTAAAACACACAGTTTTTCAATGGTCTACAGTAGCCTCAGCAGCACTCTGTAGGTTAGCATCATGGTGTAGCCAGCTAGCTTCTGTCCTCCTCTAGAAACATTGACTTCAATACAAAACCTAGGAGGCTCATGGCTCTCACCCCCTTCCATAGATTTACACAGACATTTTGGCAACTTCCGGAGGACGTCCTCCAACCTATCAGAGCTCTTGCAACATAAACTGACATGTTGCCCACCCAATAAAAGGATCAGAGAATGAGTCTAGTACTGAAAGCATAAGCTAAAGCTAGCACTTTGTTGCATAAAATGTGGTAGTTTAGTTTAACAGTTTTGAACAAATGTATTTATTCCAAAATAAAGGAGAAGCAAGAGAGAGAGACAGATTTGGTTGTATTTTTTTTACTTTCACTTGCAGCTAGCTAGTTTAGCCTACTCAAACACCCAGCTCAAACAGAGAGGAATGCTATGTTAGCTAGCTGACTATGTCTATCTAACACTGAAACTCTTCCAAGTCAAGGTAAGTATTTGGTTTTATTAACTTATTGCCTCCGGGGCCCGCCGGTGTAACTGCTAAACTGATTTCTGACTGTACACTGTACTGCATGATTGTAGTGGGTTACTAACGCGCTAGTATTAGTAGTTCTAGTTGAATATGGCGTGACAATGTTGTAGGCTGTGTGTAGCGGTTAGCGGTCATGATATGAAGGTTTGGCATGGAAAGTTTTTTTCGCCAGGTCATTGACAGCTGATGTGTTGTGCAAGCGAAGGGAAAAGGTGAGGAGGAGACTGAGTATATAGTTGCGAGAAGGAATTGTATATAGGCCTACAGCGAGCAAAATGATCATGCTGTATTTATGTGGCTGCTATGAAAGTGAACTGTTTGCGTGAGATCAGGGGTGTATTCATTCTGCCTATTCTGTTGGAAAACGTTTCTTAAACGGATAAACATACCTGAATTAGTCCAATAAAAAACTATAATTAGCAAATGTTGGACTAATGATTACACCTTAGATCAGCTAGATGTAGGCAAGGCAGTATTGAATGTGTCTCTGTGTGTCATCCTCATTAATCAAAATTCTCTCGACCTGGCACCTACTTTGTGAACTTCCATTCATAGGCTAGGTTGTAGCAACCTCATGGGTACAGGGACATTTTGAGTATCATATAGTAGCTAAAAACTATCAATGTTTTATTGAGCTGGGTGAATGGAATATGAATGACTGTCATCCAATATGCTGTAATAGAAATAAGACCATGCTCAAAAAAATTATAATCCTCCCTCATTTTACATGGCACTGCATACAGTGCCTTCGAAAAGGAGTCAGATCCCTTGACATTTTCCACATTTTGTTACGTTACAGCCTTATTCTTAAATTTATTAAATAGTTTTTTTCCCCCCTCATCAATCTACACACAATACCCCATAATGACAAAGCAAAAACAGGTTTTTTTTAAATGTTTGCAAAGCAAAAAATATCAAATTTACATAAGTATTCAGTCTCTTTACTCAGTACTTTGTTGAAGCACCTTTGGCAGCGATTACAGCATCTAGTCTTCTTGGGTATGACCCTACAAGCTTGGCACACCTGTATTTGAGGAGTTTATCCCATTATTCTCTGCAGATCCTTTCAAGCTCTGTCAGGTTGGATGGGGAGAGTTACTGCACAGATATTTTCAGGTCTCTCTAGAGATGTTCGATCGGGTTCAAGTCCGGACTCTGGCTGGGCCACTCAAGGACATTCAGAGACTTGTCCCGATGCAAATCCTGCGTTGTCTTGGCTCTGTGCTTAGGGTCGTTGTCCTGTTGGAAGGGGAACCTTTGCCCCAGTCTGAGGTCCTGAGCGCTCTGGAGACGGTTTTCATCAAGGATCTCTCTGTACTTTGCTCCGTTCACCTTTGCCTCGATCCTGAATAGTCTCCCAGTCCCTGCCGCTGAAAAACATCCCCACAGCATGATGCTGCCACCACCATGCTACACCGTAGGGATGGTGCCTAGTTTCCTCCAGACTTGACGCTTGGCATTCAGGCCAATAGTTCAATCTTGGTTTCATCAGACCAGAGAATCTTGTTTCTCATGGTCTGAGAGTCTTTAGGTGCCTTTTGGCAAACTCCAAGCGGGCTGTCATGTGTCCTTAACTGAGGAGTGGCTTCTGTCTAGCCTCTCTACCATAAAGGCCTGATTGGTTGAGTGCTGCAGAGATGGTTGTCCTTCTGGAAGGTTCTCCCATCTCCACAGAGGAACTCTGGAGCTCTGTCAGAGTGACCATCGGGTTCTTGGTCACCTCCCTGACAAAGGCCCTTCTCCACCGATTGATCAGTTTCGCCGGGCAGCCAGCTCTAGGAAGAGTCTTGGTGGTTCCAAACGTCTTCCATTTAAGAATGATGGAGGCCAATGTGTTCTTGTGGACCTTCAATGCTGCAGAAATGTTTTTGGTACCCTTCCCCAGATCGGTGCCTCGACACAATCCTGTCTCAGAGCTCTACGGACAATTCCTTCAACCTCATGGCTTGGTTTTTGCTCTGACATGCACTGTCAACTGTGGGACCTTATATAGACAGGTGTGTGCCTTTCCAAATCATGTCCAATCAAGTTGAAGAAACATCTCAAGGATGATCAATTAAAACAGGATGCACCTGAGCTCAATGTCGAATCTCATAGCAAAGGGTCTGAATACTTAAGGTATCTTTAAAAAAATGTTTGCAAAAATGTCCAAAAACCTGTTTTCACTTTGTCATAATGGGTTATTGTGTGTAGATTGCTGAGGAAATGTTTTTATTTGATCAATTTTAGAATAAGGCTGTAACGTAACAAAATGTGGAAAAAGTCAAGGGGTCTGAATACTTTCAGAAGGCACTATACAGTATATACTTACAAGTAACGTGACATTATTTTATATTCTATGACTTTATAGTAAGAAGAACATTATTGAACTTAACTGAATAAAAAATAAATCCCATTCTGGAGCATGTGCACGCGCATATGAAGCAGCTGTTGAGAGTAAAAGTGATCATCTGAAACAGGTCCTATACACTAGATTGAGTTATTTGGCAACTTTAGTTGTGAATGATACACACCTTTGAATGCTTGAGAAATCATCATAAGATACAAGTGCTGCAATAGACTACTGTCTATTGACGATTTGTGAAAGTAACAAAAAAAAAGTGTGCGCAAAAGGTTTATTTTTCTTTATTTATTACCTCAGGCTGCACACGCTGTTCTCTCATCAAGTTATCATATTTTTACCCATCAGACTATTCTCAATTGAATCTAGTCTAATATGTCAGATTAGTTTCGATTTAAAATGGCCCATTATCAAATGGGCAAGAACAGGGGCAGGAGAAAAATACATGTAATCCATGTGCAGTGGAATATCGAATGGAGGCCACATTCCAGCTAGTACGTTTTTCACTCATGTAGGCTAGGCTACTTCAATAATTTTGCTGCGGGACAGGTGATAAACCACTTAAAAACTGTATGCCGTGGGCTTTCCAACCCTGTTCCTGCTACCCAGTGCTTAAATGGGAAACTAAGTGAAATATGTTTGGGAACATCGATTGAAACATGTTTTCACAACAAAACATATTTCATTAAACTGTTGACTGCCACTCTCTCGCACTGGAGAAAGGAATGAAGGAGAGGAGATGGAAACTCACAGTGTTGAGATATTCTGTAGTGTCAGCCTAGCAATTATAAAAATATAAAAAATGCTCTATTACTAGGCTATTCAAAATCAAATTCACTATAATTGTAGGCTAAATCTGAATTTGTTTAATTTAGGCTAGACCAATTATGTAGTAAAGATATCTTAAATCACTGTTTTTAAAAGTTTTTTCTGTCATGTGTAATATGCAGTAGGCAATGTATTGTGTAAGTGCACAATCATTATTTTAATAAGAAAAAATATATAGGCCTATGCATAAGGTCTGATATGCATATGAGTGTTTGGAATTAATCATCACCTTAGAAAGCGCTGTCCATTTCGTTGTGTTAGGCTTTGAAAGACCATCCACAATTTTTTTATTTTTTATAAACCTTTATAAACCTTTTTTATTTAACCTTTATTTAACTAGGCAAGTCAGTTAAGAACAAATTCTTATTTACAATGACGGCCTACCTACAGGGTCAGCCCCTGGAGCAAATGACCATGACCACAATGACCATTTTTTACACTCAGTTTCAACCTGTTACTTCTTTCTTCATATTGATCAATCACAGTGAGGTGAGTTTTAAAATCACACACTGTTTTGATTATAAGTGTTTGATGTGATTTTCGATTGCATTTGCATTGATGTCAGTGATTAGAGATACAATAGAGCCCATTAGCGACCTGATGATCGTTAGCGAGTTGGCTACTACTAATGCATGTCCAGAGTGCATAAAAGGAGATGCAGGTGTGGCGGTAATCTGGTCACAGAAACAGCCCTAACCACACCTTCTCTTTCTGTCCACTCTAGATGAGGAAGTGTTGACTTGGGAACGGCCGGAGGGTGTGGCTGTTTTCTGCTAACTCATCATGGGGGAAGTGATCTAGGAGCAGCAGGTGTTAAGGTTTACCAAGTAAAGCATGAGACAAGAGCCATGCACTTTGACCTGTAACCCAGTGGTGACCCGTCATTCAGTTTTGAGCCCCATATTTTTAGCAAAAAACAGCGGAAAATATGGAACGTAGGTGTGGGTAATGTTCTCTAGTTGCGCCATGATTAGCTCAGTGTTCTGTCACTTGTGGGGACAGTACATCACCGCCAAGTCTAAGGGTGGAGCTCGGAAATTCAAGCCCCTTGGGGCTGCCATAGAATTACATTAGAAGTGCCCCTCCAAGAAGGCTCAAGGTCATTGGCCACAGATAAAATGACGTCAAATCAGTAGCTTTGATTGGACTGGGAAGTCGGGGAAAAAAAGCTCTGACTGGGAAAATACGCTTTGAATGGTCATCCAACTTGGAATTGTAAATCCAGAACTCGGGCCTCTTTCTAGAGCTACGACCTGAAGATCAATGACTTCATCATGACTCAACCTTGCTTTTTTCAGAGTTCCTAGTTGTCTTGAAAGCACCATAAATCCAGAGAATGCCAGACTTTGATGACAAAATTTGCCCACAAAGGACCGCTGCTCCACCTTCCTGTTCAAGTGAGCACAGCACAACAAGGTGAGCCCAAAAATGTCTTGTATGCTGCTGCATAAATGATGTAATATGCCAGGGAGATATGTATACTGTAGCTAAGAAAGTAATACTAAGTGTATGTTGTGTAGTAAGCTGTTAGTAGTCCATGTGCCTCACATGAATAATTTGGTCTATTTTCCCCTCTTAATTTCGCCTACTGTTCTAACTTGGTGGCGCACATGTAGCCTATAACCTGTTTTAGAGAAATCATAAAATATGGTAAGAGCTTTCATTGTCTGCTTATATACCCCCTTTATTTAGCCTACGGTTCTGACTTGGTGTACAGGGAGAACACTGTAAGAACAGCACATGTTCTGAATTCTGTCGCTGTACATTTCAAAAGTGCTAAACAAATAGTTATATTGACTACATCCCTCCTAGCTCGCTCATTAATGTCTTAATCGAAATTACGGATTGCCTCTTATCCGCTTGTCGTCCCCTTATTGCAAATATCTGTTAATAGTAGGTTAATAGTTTCACACACAAAAACTCCTACATGTCTGGTTGTCCGATGTGGTTGAGGCTACAGACGCGTGGGTTGGGAAGATGTGGCCTTTAGCTCATAACTGTGATGGAAGTCACCAACACACATAACGTTTACCACACACACACACATAACGTTTAACACACACACACACACATAACGTTTAACACATACACACACTTGGGAAATGTATTCTCTAAATGCTTAACCATTGTTTTGACTTTTTTCATATTACTAGTCGGGTTGCAAAAATACGGTAACTTTTCCCAAATTTCCCTGTTTTTCCAGAAAACCCAGTTGGAGTTACTGGACAACCCTACTCAGAGGTGATGATGATGGGAGTTTCCTTTTCTACAGGATATGGTGTATTTCCCACTTCTGATAAAAAAGGGGAAGTTAAAAAGTTTATTGCAATCTTTATATTACATCACTATCAATTTGCACCTGTTTGACTGCGATAGCAAAGGGTCACTATGCCATTATTTAGCACTTTAAAAAAATATCAAACCTAGAGCTGTGGCAGTCGTGACATTTTGTCTGCCGGTTATTGTCATGTAAAAGTTAATTAACAAACACATTTAGCATCTCCAGGCAGACACGCATACAAGTGGCTGATGGACACCTTTGGAATATTTACATTTAAAAAAGTTGAATAAATCAATTCAATATACACCATGACAATAAATCCAGGTCTAAAGAAACATGATATGAAGAAAATGTATTTCAGAAGAACAGAATATGATTTGGCCTACTGGATGTTATCTGACTATGCGCCATGCCATAGGCTGTAGGCTTGTTCATTTAACAGACAATCAGTGGAGGCTCCTCAGAAGAGGAAGGGGAGGACCATCCTCCTCAGTGAATTTCATGAAAATAAAAATAGTCAAACATTCAAAAAATGCATCCTTTTTATACTGAAAAAATATATAAACTCAACATGTAAAGTGTTGGTTCCATGTGCTGAAATAAAAGATCCCAGAAATGTTGTATTCGCACAAAAAGCTAATTTTCTTTACATCCCTGTTAGTGAGCACTTCTACATTGCCAAGTTAATCCATCCCCTGACAGGTGTGGCATATCAAGAATCTGATTAAAAAGCATTATCATTACACAGGTGCACTTTGTGCTGGGGACAATAAAAGGTCACTCTAAAATGTGCAGTTTTGTCACACAACACAATGCCACAGATGTCTCAAGATTTGAGGGAGCGTGCAACTGGCATGCTGACTGCAGGAATGTCCACCAGAGCTGTTGCCAGACAATTTAATGTTAATTTCTCCAACATCGTTTTAGAGAATTTGGTAGTACGTCCAACCGGCCTCACAACTGCAGACCATGTGTAACCATGCGCACCTGCCCAGTCATGTGAAATTAGGGCCTAATTTATTTATTTACATTTCCTTATATGAACTGTAACTCAAATTATTGCATATTGCACTTATATTTTTGTTCAGTATAGATAAAACTATACTAAATATATTCAAATCACCAAATAATTTATTAAAACACACAGTTTTTCAATGGTCTACAGTAGCCTCAGCAGCACTCTGTAGGTTAGCATCATGGTGTAGCCAGCTAGCTTCTGTCCTCCTCTAGAAACATTGACTTCAATACAAAACCTAGGAGGCTCATGGCTCTCACCCCCTTCCATAGATTTACACAGACATTTTGGCAACTTCCGGAGGACGTCCTCCAACCTATCAGAGCTCTTGCAACATAAACTGACATGTTGCCCACCCAATAAAAGGACCAGAGAATGAGTCTAGTACTGAAAGCATAAGCTAAAGCTAGCACTTTGTTGCATAAAATGTGGTAGTTTAGTTTAACAGTTTTGAACAAATGTATTTATTCCAAAATAAAGGAGAAGCAAGAGAGAGAGACAGATTTGGTTGTATTTTTTTTACTTTCACTTGCAGCTAGCTAGTTTAGCCTACTCAAACACCCAGCTCAAACAGAGAGGAATGCTATGTTAGCTAGCTGACTATGTCTATCTAACACTGAAACTCTTCCAAGTCAAGGTAAGTATTTGGTTTTATTAACTTATTGCCTCCGGGGCCCGCCGGTGTAACTGCTAAACTGATTTCTGACTGTACACTGTACTGCATGATTGTAGTGGGTTACTAACGCGCTAGTATTAGTAGTTCTAGTTGAATATGGCGTGACAATGTTGTAGGCTGTGTGTAGCGGTTAGCGGTCATGATATGAAGGTTTGGCATGGAAAGTTTTTTTCGCCAGGTCATTGACAGCTGATGTGTTGTGCAAGCGAAGGGAAAAGGTGAGGAGGAGACTGAGTATATAGTTGCGAGAAGGAATTGTATATAGGCCTACAGCGAGCAAAATGATCATGCTGTATTTATGTGGCTGCTATGAAAGTGAACTGTTTGCGTGAGATCAGGGGTGTATTCATTCTGCCTATTCTGTTGGAAAACGTTTCTTAAACGGATAAACATACCTGAATTAGTCCAATAAAAAACTATAATTAGCAAATGTTGGACTAATGATTACACCTTAGATCAGCTAGATGTAGGCAAGGCAGTATTGAATGTGTCTCTGTGTGTCATCCTCATTAATCAAAATTCTCTCGACCTGGCACCTACTTTGTGAACTTCCATTCATAGGCTAGGTTGTAGCAACCTCATGGGTACAGGGACATTTTGAGTATCATATAGTAGCTAAAAACTATCAATGTTTTATTGAGCTGGGTGAATGGAATATGAATGACTGTCATCCAATATGCTGTAATAGAAATAAGACCATGCTCAAAAAAATTATAATCCTCCCTCATTTTACATGGCACTGCATACAGTGCCTTCGAAAAGGAGTCAGATCCCTTGACATTTTCCACATTTTGTTACGTTACAGCCTTATTCTTAAATTTATTAAATAGTTTTTTCCCCCCTCATCAATCTACACACAATACCCCATAATGACAAAGCAAAAACAGGTTTTTTTTAAATGTTTGCAAAGCAAAAAATATCAAATTTACATAAGTATTCAGTCTCTTTACTCAGTACTTTGTTGAAGCACCTTTGGCAGCGATTACAGCATCTAGTCTTCTTGGGTATGACCCTACAAGCTTGGCACACCTGTATTTGAGGAGTTTATCCCATTATTCTCTGCAGATCCTTTCAAGCTCTGTCAGGTTGGATGGGGAGAGTTACTGCACAGATATTTTCAGGTCTCTCTAGAGATGTTCGATCGGGTTCAAGTCCGGACTCTGGCTGGGCCACTCAAGGACATTCAGAGACTTGTCCCGATGCAAATCCTGCGTTGTCTTGGCTCTGTGGTTAGGGTCGTTGTCCTGTTGGAAGGGGAACCTTTGCCCCAGTCTGAGGTCCTGAGCGCTCTGGAGACGGTTTTCATCAAGGATCTCTCTGTACTTTGCTCCGTTCACCTTTGCCTCGATCCTGAATAGTCTCCCAGTCCCTGCCGCTGAAAAACATCCCCACAGCATGATGCTGCCACCACCATGCTACACCGTAGGGATGGTGCCTAGTTTCCTCCAGACTTGACGCTTGGCATTCAGGCCAATAGTTCAATCTTGGTTTCATCAGACCAGAGAATCTTGTTTCTCATGGTCTGAGAGTCTTTAGGTGCCTTTTGGCAAACTCCAAGCGGGCTGTCATGTGTCCTTAACTGAGGAGTGGCTTCTGTCTAGCCTCTCTACCATAAAGGCCTGATTGGTTGAGTGCTGCAGAGATGGTTGTCCTTCTGGAAGGTTCTCCCATCTCCACAGAGGAACTCTGGAGCTCTGTCAGAGTGACCATCGGGTTCTTGGTCACCTCCCTGACAAAGGCCCTTCTCCACCGATTGATCAGTTTCGCCGGGCAGCCAGCTCTAGGAAGAGTCTTGGTGGTTCCAAACGTCTTCCATTTAAGAATGATGGAGGCCAATGTGTTCTTGTGGACCTTCAATGCTGCAGAAATGTTTTTGGTACCCTTCCCCAGATCGGTGCCTCGACACAATCCTGTCTCAGAGCTCTACGGACAATTCCTTCAACCTCATGGCTTGGTTTTTGCTCTGACATGCACTGTCAACTGTGGGACCTTATATAGACAGGTGTGTGCCTTTCCAAATCATGTCCAATCAAGTTGAAGAAACATCTCAAGGATGATCAATTAAAACAGGATGCACCTGAGCTCAATGTCGAATCTCATAGCAAAGGGTCTGAATACTTAAGGTATCTTTAAAAAAATGTTTGCAAAAATGTCCAAAAACCTGTTTTCACTTTGTCATAATGGGTTATTGTGTGTAGATTGCTGAGGAAATGTTTTTATTTGATCAATTTTAGAATAAGGCTGTAACGTAACAAAATGTGGAAAAAGTCAAGGGGTCTGAATACTTTCAGAAGGCACTATACAGTATATACTTACAAGTAACGTGACATTATTTTATATTCTATGACTTTATAGTAAGAAGAACATTATTGAACTTAACTGAATAAAAAATAAATCCCATTCTGGAGCATGTGCACGCGCATATGAAGCAGCTGTTGAGAGTAAAAGTGATCATCTGAAACAGGTCCTATACACTAGATTGAGTTATTTGGCAACTTTAGTTGTGAATGATACACACCTTTGAATGCTTGAGAAATCATCATAAGATACAAGTGCTGCAATAGACTACTGTCTATTGACGATTTGTGAAAGTAACAAAAAAAAAGTGTGCGCAAAAGGTTTATTTTTCTTTATTTATTACCTCAGGCTGCACACGCTGTTCTCTCATCAAGTTATCATATTTTTACCCATCAGACTATTCTCAATTGAATCTAGTCTAATATGTCAGATTAGTTTCGATTTAAAATGGCCCATTATCAAATGGGCAAGAACAGGGGCAGGAGAAAAATACATGTAATCCATGTGCAGTGGAATATCGAATGGAGGCCACATTCCAGCTAGTACGTTTTTCACTCATGTAGGCTAGGCTACTTCAATAATTTTGCTGCGGGACAGGTGATAAACCACTTAAAAACTGTATGCCGTGGGCTTTCCAACCCTGTTCCTGCTACCCAGTGCTTAAATGGGAAACTAAGTGAAATATGTTTGGGAACATCGATTGAAACATGTTTTCACAACAAAACATATTTCATTAAACTGTTGACTGCCACTCTCTCGCACTGGAGAAAGGAATGAAGGAGAGGAGATGGAAACTCACAGTGTTGAGATATTCTGTAGTGTCAGCCTAGCAATTATAAAAATATAAAAAATGCTCTATTACTAGGCTATTCAAAATCAAATTCACTATAATTGTAGGCTAAATCTGAATTTGTTTAATTTAGGCTAGACCAATTATGTAGTAAAGATATCTTAAATCACTGTTTTTAAAAGTTTTTTCTGTCATGTGTAATATGCAGTAGGCAATGTATTGTGTAAGTGCACAATCATTATTTTAATAAGAAAAAATATATAGGCCTATGCATAAGGTCTGATATGCATATGAGTGTTTGGAATTAATCATCACCTTAGAAAGCGCTGTCCATTTCGTTGTGTTAGGCTTTGAAAGACCATCCACAATTTTTTTATTTTTTATAAACCTTTATAAACCTTTTTTATTTAACCTTTATTTAACTAGGCAAGTCAGTTAAGAACAAATTCTTATTTACAATGACGGCCTACCTACAGGGTCAGCCCCTGGAGCAAATGACCATGACCACAATGACCATTTTTTACACTCAGTTTCAACCTGTTACTTCTTTCTTCATATTGATCAATCACAGTGAGGTGAGTTTTAAAATCACACACTGTTTTGATTATAAGTGTTTGATGTGATTTTCGATTGCATTTGCATTGATGTCAGTGATTAGAGATACAATAGAGCCCATTAGCGACCTGATGATCGTTAGCGAGTTGGCTACTACTAATGCATGTCCAGAGTGCATAAAAGGAGATGCAGGTGTGGCGGTAATCTGGTCACAGAAACAGCCCTAACCACACCTTCTCTTTCTGTCCACTCTAGATGAGGAAGTGTTGACTTGGGAACGGCCGGAGGGTGTGGCTGTTTTCTGCTAACTCATCATGGGGGAAGTGATCTAGGAGCAGCAGGTGTTAAGGTTTACCAAGTAAAGCATGAGACAAGAGCCATGCACTTTGACCTGTAACCCAGTGGTGACCCGTCATTCAGTTTTGAGCCCCATATTTTTAGCAAAAAACAGCGGAAAATATGGAACGTAGGTGTGGGTAATGTTCTCTAGTTGCGCCATGATTAGCTCAGTGTTCTGTCACTTGTGGGGACAGTACATCACCGCCAAGTCTAAGGGTGGAGCTCGGAAATTCAAGCCCCTTGGGGCTGCCATAGAATTACATTAGAAGTGCCCCTCCAAGAAGGCTCAAGGTCATTGGCCACAGATAAAATGACGTCAAATCAGTAGCTTTGATTGGACTGGGAAGTCGGGGAAAAAAAGCTCTGACTGGGAAAATACGCTTTGAATGGTCATCCAACTTGGAATTGTAAATCCAGAACTCGGGCCTCTTTCTAGAGCTACGACCTGAAGATCAATGACTTCATCATGACTCAACCTTGCTTTTTTCAGAGTTCCTAGTTGTCTTGAAAGCACCATAAATCCAGAGAATGCCAGACTTTGATGACAAAATTTGCCCACAAAGGACCGCTGCTCCACCTTCCTGTTCAAGTGAGCACAGCACAACAAGGTGAGCCCAAAAATGTCTTGTATGCTGCTGCATAAATGATGTAATATGCCAGGGAGATATGTATACTGTAGCTAAGAAAGTAATACTAAGTGTATGTTGTGTAGTAAGCTGTTAGTAGTCCATGTGCCTCACATGAATAATTTGGTCTATTTTCCCCTCTTAATTTCGCCTACTGTTCTAACTTGGTGGCGCACATGTAGCCTATAACCTGTTTTAGAGAAATCATAAAATATGGTAAGAGCTTTCATTGTCTGCTTATATACCCCCTTTATTTAGCCTACGGTTCTGACTTGGTGTACAGGGAGAACACTGTAAGAACAGCACATGTTCTGAATTCTGTCGCTGTACATTTCAAAAGTGCTAAACAAATAGTTATATTGACTACATCCCTCCTAGCTCGCTCATTAATGTCTTAATCGAAATTACGGATTGCCTCTTATCCGCTTGTCGTCCCCTTATTGCAAATATCTGTTAATAGTAGGTTAATAGTTTCACACACAAAAACTCCTACATGTCTGGTTGTCCGATGTGGTTGAGGCTACAGACGCGTGGGTTGGGAAGATGTGGCCTTTAGCTCATAACTGTGATGGAAGTCACCAACACACATAACGTTTACCACACACACACACATAACGTTTAACACACACACACACATAACGTTTAACACATACACACACTTGAAATACTGATGTTAGTCATGTGAGAACCAGAGAAGAAACCCCCTCAATAAGGCATCATGGTCTGTAGGTGTGCTGGAATTATACTAATACAGAACTCCTGTATTTGAAAGCGAGAGCATGTGATTAACATCTACTTTATGCAGTCAGTGACCTGAGGCCACAGTCCTTCTTGCTCACTTCACCTGTCAGAGAAACAAGATGCTACACAGCTGTGGGGTGGTGGTGGGAGGAAAAGGAGTGTCATTATTCACACTGTGTGGTCAGTCTCTGTGATGACTGAGGGTTCTGCTTACAGAACACAGATAGAAACCCACCAGAGTATGATTGGTCTATGTTCGGCTATGAAAAAAATATACCCATCTTTCCCACATCACCCTGCAGCTGTGACAATGTGTCTCAAGTGGGGGAAGAACATGGGTACCTTATGTGGACTGGCAATACAAATAAGTAACTTCATTGGAATCAGGATATTTGTATTTGGCTCTATCTGAGGGGTCTATCTGAGGGGTCTATCTGAGGGGTCTATCCGAGGGGTCGGCAGGTAGCCTAGCTGTTAGAGACTCTAGATGCCATTGCCTGCAGTTGTGCTCTTGATCAAGGCACTTAACCCCCCACAACAACAGCTCCTTGGGTGTCCAGTGTGGCAGCCACTCGCACCTCTCCAAAACCTGTATATGTATGTGTGTCTTACTGAGGGGTTAGGTTAAAAGTGGAAATCAAATTTCGGTTGGACCTTGTGTGCAACTGACCAATAAAGTGATCTTAATAGTAATCTATTAATCTATATGCGCTGGGGTGGCTGTGCTCCATATCACTCCCTAGTGGCAACAGGAGAGATGGAGGAGACATACCGTACATACTATTCAGAATTACTTAATTGCACTGAGTCACAAATACAGGATAGGCACCCTTGGCATTCTGTATCTAGGAATTAGGTAATATTCAGTGATTCCAGCCTTAGTCATTATATTGCAAAATCAACAAGTACTTTTCTCCCACAGATTCAACCCAACGGATGTTTGAGAGTATTTGCTTTAATGATGATGACTGATGCTCGACCACTCAAGTAATAGAAAAGTCCAGATTTAGGAAATACACCCTCTGTATTGGGAGATTGCTTTTTGAGTGACACGGACTGTGGTTTGCTTAGTTTGGAAGACAGAGGAAGACTAACAGTGAGTCAGCATGGACCTAAACACACTAACATGAGCTGTTGCCTTGCCAACTGGAAGTGGTAACACCAGCTGTGGGTATGCATTGTGTTCTAATAGCTCTGTAGAGAGGGCAGGGCAGGACAGGGCAGGGAAGGAGAGGGCTGGGCTGGGAAGGAGAGGGCTGGGCCAGGCAGTAGAGGGCAGGGCCGGGACTTGGAGATTCCATCGGGTGCAGTCTAATTGCATTGCAGAAGCCACATCAGTAGCACATCTCAATCTTATCTGTCAGATCTTATGATCAGATCAACGGTGGCAACCTAGGCTCGGAACATTTTGTACCCTCTTGCTCAGATTGTTTTTCCATTGAGTTTGGCAGTTCACTGCCTTAAGAAAATAGGCAAGGCCTTGCCTTAACTCATGACAATTATATATTCACCATCTGCGACTGGTTCCCTTTGATACCCATGTTGGCAACGTTGAGTCCATCTATGACCACGTCAAAGGCCGGCTTCCACTTGACATAGTTCTTGAAGCTTTCCAGCTTCTAGGAGAGGGAGAAACATTTGGTTAACCAAGCTACTGGTTTAAATATCTGGTGAAATGCTTTGTTTTTCCATTTTAAATGTTTGTGCATGTCAAGTGCATATCATATGGAATATTGAACTTTTTATGATGCATTTAAATGTCTCACAGCTATCAAATATCCAATCTTAGGTGAAATATAAAGGGGTTGGGGATTCACATGCTGGAACAATATAACTTCATGACAAAAACAGACTTGAAAGTCACAAGCACCAGCTCACGTTGCATGCCTGACCGTACACAACAAAGATGAACTTTAGTAACAGGGCAAGACTTGGTCAATATTTACTGAACTCGACAGGCCTTCCCTTTTTTTGTCTTGTTTTTCTTTCCTTGTTTCCGTTTCAATGGGAACCTGAACTGGCTCCAGATACGAGTCTGGCAGCACACAGTACAGTGGGGGAATTTCTGGCTGGGCCACATGCCAACCCCAGGCCACACCTCCACCTGTCGGTCTATCATGTACATTGTACACTGTATGCATGCATAGGTCTCTCATCTTGCCGTCACTGCTGCATAGGAAATAGAGATCCATTTACATGTTTCATTGGTAGGAGGTTGGTAAATACTAGTCATACATGTCTTAATCTAAAGTACTTTGCTGAATAAAAAAAAAGGATTTCATCACGTAGACATTCCCCATGTTTCCAGAGAATGCAACGAGACTGGCCAACTGCAGCCTACGGACAGGAGATTACAGTAGGACACTGCAGAGTCATTTTTCAACAATTTATGTTTTATAAGTGTCTGTTATACAATACTGTAGCCATGAGAACTGGCCAGTACTTTCACTTCTTTGTCTCTGCAATGCAAATAGCCTGAGAAATCCCCCCGCCACACCTCAACACAAACCTCAAAGTCCACCAGAACAACATTCAACAAACATGTCCCTTATAGCATCAGCTGTGTTCTTTGTGTCAGTTGCCCTGTCAAGTAGTGTACATTTTAAAAACATTTCCATTTGGTTTACATTTTTTATTTTATGCCCTTCGAGATGATTCTGTATAATGAAAAGCACTTTACAAATGTAATAAATTATTATTATTACTATTTTTATTAACAGCATTGCAGTGAGACATCTGTTTGGAACGGAAAGGGGAAGAATATTTGGGGAATCCCTCTTTTGTGCAGAAGGGAGAACGTTCTGAAAGTAAATAACATTCAGTATTCAAGAAATGTTCAGGCTTTGTTTCAGGCCATATACATTCATATTCATTAAGGGTTCATACATCATTAGTTCAGGCCTCTGGGATAAAAGCAGGATGTTAACATCTAGTTGACCAATAGCCTGGTGGCGAGGTTACTTTCACATTTACTTGAACTCTACCTTATTAACACAGCTTGTTATGTTTCTATCTACTCCCTGCAGCAACAGCAGTTGTCATGGAGAGTAGAGGTATCACAATGGGACTAGAATAACTGGGAATTCTCAGAGATTGTAGGGTCACGTGACTGGTGCCTGGATGCCGTTTGTTTGATGGAGTCGGAGACAATGAATCTCCACTCTAGTTCCATTATGGAGGGAAAGGGTTTGTCAGAGCATAGCATGGTACCCAGTAACAATTAATGACAGTCTCCTCATGCTCATGCCTGGGTGTACTTTTAAGAGTTTCTACCTAGTAGGAAGATATTCTTTCACATTTGATGACTCTACTTCATTGTTCTTGCACAACTACGTTTTCCATGTGGAAAAAGGACACTGAGAAACTATTTTATCAACTGCTTATCTGCCAGATAAAAGGAGCCTACATCTTAAATGCATTAGGCTACACAGCAACATTTCACATACATTTTCTACAAAAATCCCCCAACCTCCCACAACAAAAGTTGTACATTAAACTTTGGATGTTCCACCCATCTGTCTGTCTGTGACCTAGTAGCGTCTAGTCTAAATCGAAAGGAACAGGTTGTGTTAGGTTCTATGGCTGGGTCTGTATTCTAAAACCCTGTCAACTTGCTGCAACATTTTACCATATACTCTTACTTGTCAATGTAAGATTATTTTGTGCTTATGCTATGCCTTTACCTCTAAAAGTATTGACTGGGACAGAAAGAGAAATAGGCTAACACAAAGCACTGCTGCACTGCACAGAGACCATAACGAGCGGGTTCAAATCTGTAAATCCTAGACAGAAATGGTACAGATGCTTTTCAATTGGTTCTGAATGCACTGTTTCATGCGACAGACTTGACAAAGAAGTTGTATAGGAGCATACAACACTGATGGTGTTAGTTTCCAGTGCTACACACTGGTATTCACTCGTGTAGACATGGGGGTTAGAGTCCACCCACAAACAAATGCGTGTGCGTACACACACACACGCGCACGCACACACACACACACACACACACACACACACACACACACACACACACACACAGAGCAGGCAGGGACTTTCCAGGGTCACTCATGTGAGAGCATATTGAGGGCTGAAATGTGAAACTCTTTTGTGCAGCTTACGACTGCAGCAGGCAAAAAATATGTCCAAGCTATGCCCAGATATAAACATGTCACAAAAAACTAGTGTTACCTAAAGCAACAGAGAAGGATTACAGCTCAAAACAGGGACTTAACTGACATGCAGCAGCAAATTGCATTTCCGTAAATAAACTGCCTTAAAATAGGTTGTCACTTTTTTATACAAAATATATATCTATACTGAACAAAAATATAAATGCAACAGATTTTACTGAGTTACAGATCATATAAGGAAATCAGTCAATTTAAATAAATTCATTTCACATGACTGGGAATACAGATATGCATCTGTTGGTCACAAATACCTTTAAAGAAATGGGCCTCAGGATTTCGTAACGTTATTTTTGTGCATTCAAATTGCCATCGATAAAATGCAATTGTGTTCGCTGTCCGAAAGCTAATGCAAATTGCACGCTCCCTCAAAACTTGAGAGATCTGTGTCATTGTGTTGTGTGACAAAACTGCACATGTTAGAGCGGCCTTTAATTGTTCCCTGCACAAGGTGCACCTGTGTAATGATCATGCTGTTTAATCAGCTTCTTGATATGCCACACCTGTCAGGTGGATGGATTATAATGGCAAAGGAGAAATGCTCACTAACTGGGATGTAAAGAAATTTGTGCAAATAAATTGCGAGAAAAAAGCTTTTTGTGCATATGGAAAGTTTCTGGGATCATTAATTTCTGCTCATGAGACACAGGACAAACACTTTACATGTTACATTTATATTTTTGTTCAGTATATACAGTGTATATATATATATATATATATATATATATATATATATAGTTGAAGTCGGAAGTTTACATACACTTAGGTTGAAGTCAATAAAACTAATTTTTCAAACATTCCACAGATTTCGTGTTAGCAAACTATAGTTTTGGCAAGTCGGTTAGGACATCTACTTTGTGCATGACACAAGTAATTCTTCCAACAATTGTTTATGGACAGATTATTTAACTTATAATTCACTATATCACAATTCCAGTGGGTCAGAAGTTTACATACACTAAGTTGACTGTGCCTTTAAACAGCTTGGAAAATGACAGAAAATGATGTCATGACTTTAGAAGCTTCTGATAGGGTCTTCCAAATGGACAATGACCCCAAGCATACTTCCAAAGTTGTGGCAAAATGGCTTAAGGACAACAAAGTCAAGGTATTGGAGTGGCCATCACAAAGCCCTGACCTCAATCCTATAGAAAATTTGTGGGCAAAACTGAAAAAGCGTATGTGAGCAAGGAGGCCTACAAACCTGACTCAGTTATACCAGTTCTGTCAGGAGGAATGGGCCAAAATTCACCCAACTTATTGTGGGAAGCTTGTGGAAGGCTACCCAAAACATTTGACCCAAGTTAAACAATTTAAAGGCAATGCTACCAAATACTAATTTAGTGTATGTAAACTTCTGACCCACTGGGAATGTGATGAAATAAATAAAAGCTGAAATAAATCATTCTCTCTACTATTATTCTGACATTTCACATTCTTAAAATAAAGTGGTGATTCTAACTGACCTAAGACAGGGAATTTGTACTAGGATTAAAAGTCAGGAATGGTGAAAAACTGATTTTAAATGTATTTGGCTAAGGTGTATGTAAACTTCTGACTTCAACTATATATATATATATATATATACACACACACACATACAGTCATGGCCAAAAGTTTTGAGAATGACACAAGTATTGGTCTCCACAAAGTTTGCTGCTTCAGTGTTCTTAGATCTTTATGTCAGTAGTTACTATGGTACACTGAAGTATAATTACAAGTGTCAAAGGCTTTCATTGACAATGACATTCAGTTTATGCAAAGAGTCAATATTTGCAGTGTTGACCCTTCTTTTTCAAGACCTCTGCAATCCGCCCTGGCATGCTGTCAATTAACTTCTGGGCCACATCCTGACTGATGGCAGGCCATTCTTGCATAATCAATGCTTGGAGTTTGTCAGAAGTTGTGGGTTTTTGTTTGTCCACCCGCCTGTTGAGGATCGACCACAAGTTCTCAATGGGATTAAGGTATGGGGAGTTTCCTGGCCATGGACCCAAAACATCGATGTTTTGTTCCCCGAGCCACTTAGTTATAACTTTTTCCTTATGGCAAGGTGCTCCATCATGTGTTGGTACCATTCTTTATTCATGGCTGTGTTCTTAGGCAAAATTGTGAGTGAGCCCACTCCCTTGGCTGAGAAGCAACCCCACACATGAATGGTCTCAGGATGCTTTACTGTTGGCATGACACAGGACTGATGGTAGCGCTCACCTTGTCTTCTCCGGACAAGGTGTTTTCCGGATGGCCCAAACAACCGGAAAGGGGATTCATCAGAGAAAATGACTCTACCCCAGTCCTCAGCAGTCCAATCCTTCTACCTTTTGCAGAATATCAGTCTGTCCCTGATGTTTTTCCTGGAGAGAAGTGGCTTCTTTGCTGCCCTTCTTGACACCAGGCCATCCTCCAAAAGTCTTCGCCTCACTGTGCATGCAGATGTACTCACACCTGCCTGCTGCCATTCCTGAGCAAGCTCTGCACTGGTGGTGCCCCGATCCCGCAGTTGAATCAACTTTAGGAGACGGTCCTGGCGCTTTCTGGACTTTCTTGGGCAGCCTGACGCCTTCTTCACAACAATTGAACCTCTCTCCTTGAAGTTCTTGATGATCCGATAAATGTTTGATTTAGGTGCAATCTTACCAGCAGCAATATCCTTGCCTGTGAAGCCCTTTTTGTGCAAAGCAATGATGACGGCACGTGTTTCTTTGCAGGTAACCATGGTTGACAGAGGAAGAACAATGATTTCAAGCACCACCCTCCTTTTAAATCTTCCAGTCTGTTATTCTGACTCAATCAGCATGACAGAATGATCTCCAGCCTTGTTCTCGTCAACACTCTCACCTGTGTTAACGAGGCAATCACTGACATGATGGCAGCTGGTCCTTTTGTGGCAGGGCTGAAATGCAGTGGAAATGTTTTTGGGGGATTAAGTTCATTTTCATGGCAAAGAGGGACTTTGCAATTAATTGCAATTCATCTGATCACTCTTCATGACATTCTGGAGTGTATGCAAATTGCCATCATCAACACTGAGGCAGCAAACTTTGTGGAGACCAATACTTGTGTCATTCTCAAAACTTTTGGCCACGACTGTACACACACACACCCACACACACAAAAGTATGTGGACACCCCTTCAAATTAGTGGATTCGGCTGGTTCAGCCACACCTGTTGCTGACTGGTGTATAAAATTGAGCACACCACCATGCAATCTCCAAAGACAAACATTAGCAGTAGAATAGCCTTACTGAAGAGCTCAGTGACTTTCAACGTGGCACCGTCATAGGATGCCACCTTTCCAACAAGGCAGTTTGTCAAATATTTCTGCCCTGGTCAACTGTAAATGCTGTTATAGTGAAGTGGAAATGTGTAGGAGCAACAACGGCACAGACGCGAAGTGGTAGGCCACACAAACTCACAGAATTGGACTGCCATTTGCTGAAGCGCGTAAATAATTGTCTGTCCTCGGTTGCAACACTCACTACCGAGTTCCAAACTATCTTTGGAAGCAACGTCAGCACAATAACTGTTTGTCTGGAACTTCATGCGCAATACAAAGTTTGACTGGAGTGGTGTAAAGCTCGCCGCCATTGGACTCTGGAGCAGTGGAAACGCGTTCTCTGGAGTGATAAATCAATTTTCACCATCTGGCAGTCTGACGGACAAATCTGGGTTAGGTGGATGTCAGGAGAATGCTACCTGCCTGAATACATAGAGCCAACTGTAAAGTTTGGTGGAGGAGGAATAATGGTCTGGGAATGTTTTTCATGGTTCAGTCTAGGCCCCTAAGTTCCAGTGAAGGGAGATCTTAACACTACAGCATTCAATGACATTCTAGACGATTCTGTGCTTCCAACTTTGTGGCAACAGTTTGGGGATGGCCCTTTCCTGTTTCAGCATGACAATGCCCCTGTGCACAAAGCGAGGTCCATACAGAAATGGTTTTTCAAGATCAGTGTGGAAGAACATGACTGGCCTGCACAGAGCCCTGACCTCAACTCCATCAAACACATTTTGGATGAATTGGAATACTGACTGCGAGCCAGGCCTAATCACCCAACATCAATGCCCAACCTCACTAATGCTTGTCCACACAGCAATGTTCCAACATCTAGTGGAAAGCCTTCTTAGAAGAGTGGAGGCTGTTATAGCAGCAAAGGGGGACCAACTCCATATTAATGACCATGATATCGGAATAAGATGTTCGACAAGCTGGTGTCCACATATTTTTGGTCATGTAGTGTATATGTACAAAAAGGGGTTCCCATGCTCCCATTAAGTCAAAACAGAATTAACACAAGGTGTTTTCTCCACATTAGTTCTCAGTCTGTAGGTTTGATTGTTTATAAAGGCTTGCACACATCGCACCGAATGTGTATCTAGCGTTTGTCTGCCGATCGTTCAGCACGCTGTGCTTTAGAGACCATCCGTTGTAGATGTCTGATTGCCAACATTTTCACAAAATTCTATATGTAAAATCGGTGCGCAAATTACATTCAGAGGTGCTAAGTACTCTCAGACCGTAAATGCTATTGGTATGTCTGAGCCCTAAGGAGCAAGTAACATGTAAGTAAGTTATGAAATTTCCCCCCAGGGGGATCAATAAAGTACCTATCTATCTATCTATCTATCTATCTATCTATCTATCTATCTATCTATCTATCTATCTATCTATCTATCTATCTATCTATATGAGTCTCTAAGAATGTAATGTTTTTCCTCTCATGCATCTGAAGATTTCTTATTGATGAAACATAAATTACCACATATAGGAACAGTGACAAATGGAGGTAAGCTAGATACTGTACAATAATTTTTGACCTGAGAGGAGCCTACAAGCAGCTATAATCAAACACTGCTTTTAGACAGGCAGCCCAATTCTGATAATTTTTCAACTAATTGGTCTTTTGACCAATCACATTAGATATTTTCACATCAGCTATTTTTCTGAGCTGATCTGATGGTCGAAAGACAAATTAGTGAAAAAAAAGATCAGATTTGGGCTGCCTGTCTAAACGCAGCCAATGAGGTGCAACAGGTCTGAAGTCTGAAATATATTTTGTCACCTACATGTTGACCAGTCTTTGCCAGTGTTTGCAATGTGTGGCTGTGCTGACTGACTATGAGCAGGCTCAGTGAGGGATGCAGAGAGAGACACGGGGAGCTACATGTGCTGCAACTGGAAATCCCCATCATCACATCTAATTGTGAAACAGGCCTAATTCTTTGGAGGACATCCTGCTATTTTAATCAGTAGACGCCCAGCTCATACAAGAGTCCCCCATGCAGCAAATTATGTTATCTAATTCAGGAATTAGATAAATTGTTAAACTAGAGCAAACTCTAAGACTAAAGCAAGATCAGCCATGAACAACACTATCATGCAATAATGCATTTCCCGGCTGATTAGTTTGACCAATACTTTAGAAATGTTTCCCCAAACATATAGCACCAAAGGAATAGTTCAATGCAAAATCTAAGTTTGCCATAGTTTTTTCACAAAAATGTGTGTGCAAATCTCAACGCATGGATCTGGAGAAATGCAGGAGAAATATGCAGTACTTGACAATACCAACCTTTTGCCATTGAATTCACATCGTGTAGACTAGGTCGACACTAACACCATCTAGCGGCCATTGAATTCAGTGCAACTATTTTCTGCTGTCTATCTTGCATAATGTGTGTGGACACTATCAGTGCAGTGATTGAGGACAAGAGGGAGACAAACAAGAAAGAAAAAGAGGTTCCCAAACCTCTGGAGTGATCTCATTTAAGACGTCTCTGACTCACATGCCCCATCACCCCGTCCTTGAGCTGGGCGTACTCTTCCTGACTCAGCGGGATGAATTCCAGCTCTGCCTGGCAGGTCAGACACAATCCCCTGGTTACAGGGTGAAAAAAGGTCAGAGGTTACTTTTTTTTTTCTTTTTTTTCAGGCATCTAGATTTAGTAGCCTATGAAGTGCTGATTAAAACTCTGAATTCATTAGGTCTAATGGTTTAATGAAGAGGATGAAGAGAATGTTTATGTCGTTACCTGGGGTCTACAGTGGACCAGCTTCCACTACACTTATTATGGTCCCGTGTAGCTCAGATGGTAGAGCATGGCACTAACTAACTGTAAGTTGCTCTCGTCTGCTAAATGACTAAAATGTAAATGTAAATGTCTGCAAGAATGGCAGGAGAGAGGAAGATATAATCATCAAACTAAAGTAGGTTCAACCTATGCTTTGTCCCAATGACAGTGTGATTGTAGGCCTATTCAGTAACCTATATTTAGGACTTAACTCTCAAACCAAGCTTTTGATATCTTTAGACAGAGTTTCCATGTGATAGATCTGGAGGTCCCTCATATGGAGCAGGATGGACTGCAGACAGTCCCTGTGGCCCTGATGAGAGAGGCCACACATGTTCCTGGCCTGCCAGGTCGCAGTTGTAAATAAGAACTTGTTCTCAACTGGCCTACCTGGTTAAATAAAGGTTAAATAAAATAAATACAAATGTCTCCTGGTTGGGAATGAGGCCCTTTTCCATCAGCTGGGCATACAGGGCCCAGGCAGTGGCACCATCACAATGCAGTACTGCCCCCACGATGGCATCGCCATAGTTACGCGGTGACGGCATGATGGCCCTCTTGATGTTCTGCAGGATGGTCAGCGCCTCCTTCCAGCGTTCTGTTCTGCTGAAGCCCTTTATGAACAGGTTGGAGGCCGCGGTGTCTAACGTCATGAACCGGCTCTTCATGATGTCATACATGTCAAACACCTCCAAGTGGTGGTCGCCTCAGCCTTCTTCTTTTGGTATTCAGCAGTTCTCTTAGCTGTTCCAGCAGCAAACACTGACTTGGGAAAAGGGGGGCTCTCTCTTTGATATTGAAGTCCCTCTGTCTGTCCTCTTTTCTGTTGGTACCTTCATGTCTACTCACTCCTTTAGTGCATAATAGTCTGGCACTACCTGATAGTTTGCTAATCCCATTATTTAGGGGAGTAAATTAAAGCCAGCAGTGCTGGGATGAAAGAGTGGTATAATGTATTTGACATTTTCTTGGTTTTGATATCAGGAAGGAACCCATAGTTTACAGAAAATATGTTGATATCACATACCAACTACTTTAAAAATATTATTTAAAATCACATTTTATTGGTCACATACAGGTGTTTAGCAGATGTTAATGCGGGTGTAGCGAAATGCTTGTTATTTTGTACACACTGTCAGCTGTGCGGTCTCCTGCCTCTGTTGAACCAAAAACAGTTAAGTGAAGTTCAAACTAACGTTGGCTAGTTGTCAAGGGACTGCATCGAAGTTCTTGAGGTGTCACTAGACTGGGGTTCGGTCCCAGGCTGTGTCACCACCAGCCATCACCGGGAGTGTTAAGGAAGCGTGTTTCAGAGGACGCATGACTCGACCTTCACCTCTCCGGAGCACGTTGGGGAGTTGCAGATCGCAATGAATTGGATATCACGAAAAAGGGGCTAAAACAAATAAAAAGTAAACAACCAGTTAACCACTGAAAATATCGGTTGTATTATTTTGACAAGGAGTCAGGTGACCCAAAATTAGCATGCACTTGTTTTGGCTGATCATTTGGTTAAATAATATAGCTAAACAAGAATTTACGTAATATTTACCTGCAGGAGAAGGAATGTCTGTGATCAGAAAGTCGAATTTCATGACGTCATAATCATGTGACATTTGTGTTCAAAGGAGTTCAGAGGTCACATCGATAGCCGACCAATCCCAAGCGAGCTAACGATTGTTTAGACGTTTCAGAGAAGCTTACAACAGAAGTTCTCATAACATTGATTAGCTTGTTTTCATGTTATTAGGAATAAGCATAAGTTAAAATGGCAAACGACACGGTAGTACACTGGAAGGAGCTTTTGAAAAGAAGATTGGCATCCTCCAAGAAAGGTTTTCCGCGTCCATAGCTAGATCTCTTGTGTCTATTTAGATAGCTAGTTAGCTAGCTAACGTCAGGCTAATTTCAGGTAGCTAGCTACTGATATTTATGAATAGTTAGTAAGCTACTTATTTATTTTTGTGTAAGAAAAACTAGATAACTAGCCATCTACCCACTTGGTTGGCAGTATTTAAATTATTGAACATTCACAAAGCATTATTGTGTCAACATGTATCCATTTCTGTTCAGATGAGAGGACTGAGGAGGAGAAGAAAGCAGAAGAGACAGCACTCTTCACTAAATACTACACAGAGTGGAGGGGAGGAGGCAACAGAGAGAACTACAGAAACATTCCACGCTTCTACTACAGGGTAATTGAACATTCTGACAGAATCTAACTAACCAGATAATTTTTTTGTTTTAACGTCTTTATAGCAATTGTGATATTCACAACGTGTGTAAATTTTAGCATTTATTTTAGTCATTTAGCGATGCTCATATCCAGAGCGATTTTACAGTACGAGAGCATACGTTTCCATACTTATTTCCTGTTGGAATTGAACCCACAACCCCAAGCCAAACGGGACCGAAGCACTTTTGTGGGGGGCTGAAAGGATCATGGTTTCTGAATGTGTGATCCCTATAGCTTCCTGCAGAGGATGAAGTTCTCCTGCAGAAGCTGCGAGAGGAGTCCAGAGCTGTCTTTCTGCAGAGGAAGAGCCGGGAGCTTCTGGACAATGAGGAGTTACAGGTGAGACTGACATCTGTCTCAATCAAAAAAATATTTAGTCAAATAGAAATATTTACAAGCACTGGAATCTTGAAAATGTCCATGGCACTATTAAAGTAATCAAATCTAATTATTTAACATACACCTTCTTTCTGTTATCTAGAACCTGTGGTTTCTCCTGGACAAACATCAAGTGCCACCCATGACAGGAGAGGAGGCGATGATAAGTTATGACAGTTTTCTGAAGGTTGGAGAAAAAGCAGGAGTAAAGTGCAAGTGAGTACTCGGCATATTAGTCATTTTGGAGCCACAAGGATTTGTGCTAATCACTTGAGCAGAATTACTACAATTTACATTCACATTAGCACAAAAACATGTTAGCACAAAAACATGTTTTTAGCTGGTGTGAAAAAGCAACATGAATACCATGATGATACATGCTGTATGTGTAAACTAGGGGTGGATTTATTAGTCGCACATTGTAGCAAAACGTTTTTCACTCCAAGCACACTGCAATGTGATGTAAAAGCTGTTGTGTTCTTTAAGGGAAGTTTTAGTTAATATGCGTTTCTCTCTGCCGCCCTGCTTCAAAAGAATGAACTAAAACGTCTGTTTAAAGCTAAACAGAATTCAACAGCTTTTACATCATGTTGCAGAGCGTTTATTTAAGCTCAGAGTTATTTAAATATTGTAAATCTGCTCCAAAGTATTCCCATGCATAATAGAGAGCTACATTATATGTGATTGCATACAAATGTAAGCAAGGTTTAAAATTATTATTCAGTCTAATATTTTATCTGTTTGGGCTTCTTGTGGTCAATTTGCAGTCTACAAATGATTTGTAATTATGTTCCTTCCCCCTTACATCTGCTCAAGAAGAATCTAGTTTATGATCCCTGGTTTAGAGTAAATGTTTCTGTTGCAAAATGATTTTCTGCAGTGTAAATTGTTTCGAAATGGTGTGCAACTAATGAATACACCTCAGGACTGTGTGTCACAAGCAGATGGAACACTAAGCTCATTAACAATTTTTTACATTATATCTTGGAATGGAACGTGGAATTCTTCTAACAGTTGTTTTGTCTCACTCCCAGGCAGTTCTTCACTGCCAGAGTGTATGCCAAACTTCTCCACAACGATCCATATGGCAGGATATCAATTATGCAGTTCTTTAACTATGTCATGAGAAAAGGTCAGTTTCTTATCCATGTCTCCTATCATCTTGCATCCATAACTAGCATCCATAACTTAGGTCCAACAAATTTGGCCAGACAACTTTTGCAGTCAGAGCGTCTGGATTATGGAACACCCTGCCAACCAGTGTAAGAGAGTGCAGTACCCTTGCTAGCATCAAGGCAAACCTGAAAATGTGTCTAAAGTCAAACCAGTCATGTAGACATTAAGACTCTTAACATGTCAAATACCTTAGGACAAGGGACATTTAAACAAAATATCCTTATATTGGCTATTGTTGTATATTGTAATGGTCCCGTGTAGCTCAGATGGTAGAGCATGGCATTTGCAACGCCAGGGTTGTGGGTTCAATTCCCATGAGGGACATGTACGAAAAAAGTATGAACATGTCTGCACTAACTAACTGTAAGTTGCTCTGGATAAGAGCTTCTGCTAAATGACTAAAATGTTTTAAAAATATATATAGTTTGGAATATTACTAATTCAAGAGTTTTTCTTTATTTGCACTATTTTTTACATTGTAGAATAAAAGTGAAGACATCAAAATTATGACATAACACATATGGAATCATGTAGTAGCCAAAAAAGTGTTAAACAAAAATATTTTATATTTGAGACTCTTCAAATAGCCGCTGCAGAGGATAAGTTCATTAGAGTTACCAGCCTCAGATTGCAGCCCAAATAAATGCTTCAGAGTTAAAGTAACATACACATCTCAACATCAACTGTTCAAAGGAGACTGTGTGAATCAGGCCTTCATGGTTGAATTGATGCAAAGAAACCACTACTAAAGGACACCATAAGAAGAAGAGACTTGCTTGGGCCAAGAATCACTAGCAATGGACATTAGACCGGTGGAAATATGTCCTGACATTTTTGGTTCCAACCTCAACCAAATTTAGATGGTTTGGGATGAGTCGGACCGCAGTGAAGGAAAAGTAGCCAACAAGTGCTCAGCATATGTGGGAACTACTTAAAGACTGATGGAAAAGCATTCCAGGTTAAGCTGGTTGAGAGAATGCCAAGAGTGTGCAAAGCTGTCCTCAAGGCAAAGGGTGGCTATTTGAAGAATCTCAAATATAAAATATATATATGTTTAACACTTTTTTTGGTTACTACATGATTCCATATGTGTTATGTCATAGTTTTGATGTCTTCACTTTTATTCTACAATGTATAAAATAGTGCAAATAAAGAAAAACCCTTGAATAAGTAGTATTCCAAACTTTTGGCCCCCTATGTATATAGATATTTAAATAGGGTGTTATATTGTAGCATTGTATTGATGTTGATTGTTTTCTACCCAGGGACTACAGAGGAAAATGATCACATAAAACGTTTATGGGGTGGGGGCCGTAATTCATCATGAGGGGCCGCAGTGGCTTGCGGGTCTGCGTACCCACATCCATCCATAGTGAAAATGTCTTTGGTTTGGTGAGAAAGTAAAGGTGTCATTTTGTAACAGGGATAGTTTCATTGTAAGTGTATGATGGTGTTCGGTTTGGTGGGAAAGTGAAGGTGGTATTTTGTATCAGTGTTTGATAAGTGCCTTGTCCTGATATTGATATTCATGTGGCTTCCTCCAGTGTGGCTTCACCAGACGAGGATAGGGCTGAGTCTCTATGACGTGGCTGGACAAGGCTACCTCCGCGAGTCTGTAAGCACTCTCACTACTTTACTTTTAGACCGAAAGCTTGTGTTGGTGGCTCTGTAGTGAAGTAGGGATATCCCTTCCCTCTCTACTTTCTCATGATTCCTATTGAGACCCATTTGTGCTTTTCAGAGATGTGAAAGATGATATGTACTACGACCATGATGCAGGAACCACCCTCCTGTGAAGCATGTCTGGTTACAGGGTGTTGTTCTGTGTGACATGTTTTTCTCATTGACCCTTTTACCTTTGGATAACCATTCTATATTGCTGTATTTTCCAGCAAAGCGACAAATGTTATGACTTTTGGGGTGTAAATTGTCCAAGTTGCCCCAGATTCACTATAGGTTGAACATCAGACTGTTTAGAATTCAGATTGGATTTACTGTTGAGATGATATGTGTGTTTTGTAATGTGACAGGACTTGGAGAACTACATTTTAGAGTTGATCCCCACACTCCCTCAGCTGGATGGCCTGGAGAAGTCCTTCTATTCCTTCTATGTCTGCACCGCTGTCCGCAAGTTCTTCTTCTTCCTGGATCCCCTACGGACTGGTTTGTTACTTATAATAATTAGAGGCGAAAGAAACAAACACCTGTTTAGGTGAGGTGCTGGCTAGCGTAGTGGAACACTTGGAAAAAGAAAAGGAGAGCCGCACACTATGAGCTCAGGTGCAATAGATTAATAACCTAATAACCAACGTTTCGACATACCCTGATGAAGACAGCTTGTCTGTCAACATTGGTTATTAAAATATTGCACCTGAGCTCATAGTGTGCGGCTCACCTATAACTAACCAAAAACATATTTGTCAAATGTGCATAATTCTGTAAGATTCTGATTAATGATCTTCATGCCTATAACTTGTTTGTCTTTTCCCACTCTAACAAAATAACATCTTGTTCCATGTATTCATGTTTATTTTCAGGGAAAATTAAGATTCAAGACATCTTGGCCTGCAGCTTTTTGGATGATCTACTCGAGCTGAGAGATGAGGAGCTTTCCAAGGAGAGCCAGGAATCCAACTGGTTCTCTGCACCCTCTGCTCTTAGAGTTTATGGTACGCAGCAGTTATTTGATTTAAAAATAGCCTAATAGACATTAGACTAATCTGAAGCTGGTAACACCTGAATGTTAAAAAAGAGATACTACATTATCTTTGTCCTTGCCGTCTTGGTAAGATGGTCGATCCTGTGTTTCCTTTTGCAGGTCAGTACCTGAATCTGGACAAGGACCACAACGGCATGCTCAGTAAGGAGGAGCTGTCTCGCTACGGCACTGGCACTCTGACCAGCGTCTTTCTGGACCGTGTGTACCAGGAGTGCCTCACCTACGACGGAGAGATGGTAAAAACCTTTCCTGCTGTTCTAACCTATTTTACTATACATCTGAGCACTTAGAATAGATTATTGATGTTGGTGTCTTGCAAAGACTCTCCTTACAGGTTTATATCTCTTTGTTTGTCTACAGTTGAAATATTTTAACCAAATAAGATGACTTTGAACTGCATGAAACAATCTAAAACCCACTCTTACTCAGAATTGCACAGAAACAACGTGGCATAAGACCATTATCACATAATAGATTTCATCAAAGGACACAGTGAATGTGTTATGACCTGATCTGATGCTAAATCTGGTCTTGACTCTGTCTCTCCCAGGACTATAAGACGTACCTGGACTTTGTTCTGGCTTTGGAGAACAGGAAGGAGCCTGCAGCGCTGCAGTACATCTTCAAGCTGCTGGACATGGAGAACAAGGGCTACCTCAACGTCTTCGCTCTCAACTACTTCTTCAGGGTGAGACCTCGTAGGGATAAATAGAGACAACCGGTTAGACAGTGGGACCTCTCCATCTGCTATCCTGCTCACTGAATAAAAAGTGTTGTCATGGGCCTCCTGAGTGTCGCAGCGGTCTAAGGCAGTGCTGAGGGGTCACTACAAACTCTGGTTCGATCCCAGGCTGTGTCACAGCCGGCTGTGACCGGGAGACCCATGAGGCGGCGCGCAATTTGGGCCACCGTTGTCCGGGTTAGGGGAGGGTTTGGCCGGCCGGGATGTCCTTGTCTCATCGTGCTCTAGTGACTCCTTGTGGCGGGCCGGGTGAATGCAAGCTGACTTCAGTCGTCAGTTGGACAGTGTTTCCTCTGACACATTGGTGCGGCTGGCTTCCGGGTTAAGTGAGCAGTGTGTCAAGAAGCAGTGCGACTTGGAGGGTCGTGTTTCAGAGGACGTTCTTGACCTTCGCCTTTCCCAAGTCTGTAGGGGAGTTGCAGCGATGAGACAAGACTGTAACTGTTTTTTATCAAGTCACTTTATCAAAACAATCAATGAGAATAATAATAATTGATCTACATCTGAAAACTGTTGTAACATTGCATCATGTATTTTTTTTGTCATTGATCTACATTTTGTTTGGGAACAATTGTGTTTTATTAAGTCACTTTATCAAAACAATCAAGAATAATAATAATAATTGATCTACACCCCCCGGTCAAAAGTTTGGAATATTACTCATTCAAGGGTTTTTCTTTATTTGCACTATTTTTTACATTGTAGCATAAAAGTGAAGACATCAAAACTGACACATGGAATCATGTAGTAACCAAAAAGGTTAAACAAATCAAAATATATTTTATATTTGAGACTGTTCAAATAGCCACCCTTTGCCTTGGTGACAGCTTTGCACACTCTTGGCATTCTCTCAACCAGCTTCGTGAGGACCACCACAGGAATGGAAGACCCAGAAATACCTCTGCTGCAGAGGATAAGTTCATTAGAGTTACCAACCTCAGATTGCAGCCCAAATAAATGCTTCAGAGTTCAAGTAACGGACACATCTCAACATTAACTGTTCAGAGGAGACTGTGTGAATCAGGTCTATGGTCGAATTGCTTTAAAGAAACCACTACTAAAGGACACCAATAAGAAGAGACTTGCTTGGGCCAAGACACACGAGCAATGGACATTAGACCGGTGGAAATTTGTCCTTTTGGTCTGGAGTACAAATTTGAGATTTTTTGTTCCAACCTCAACCAAAGTTTGGGATGAGTCAGACCGCAGTGAAGGAAAAGCTGCCAACAAGTGCTCAGCATATGTGGGAACTCCTTCATGACTGATGGATTGAGAGTGCTGGTTGAAGCTGGTTGAGAGTGACAAGAGTGTGCAAAGATGTCATCAAGGTAAAGCTATTGTAAGTATGTAAAATATAACTACATGATTCCATATGTGTTATGTCATAGTTTTGATGTCTTCACTTTTATTCTACAATGTGAAAAATAGTGCAAATAAAGAAAAACCCTTGAATGAGTAATATTCCAAACTTTTGACCTGGGGTGTACATCTGAAAACTGTTGTAACATTGCATCATTTATTTTTGCATCATGTATTTTCCACCAGGCCATTCAGGAGCAGATGAAAATCCATGGCCAGGAGTCAGTATCCTTCCAGGATGTCAAGGTAAATAGACTTTGTCCTGTTACCGTATTCACCATGGAGGAAGTAACTACTGGTTACTGTAAAATCAGCTTGAAGTATCCATTTCATCCAGAAATATTGTGGGGTTAGTGTGGGCGTCAAGCATTTGTATGGAGTTAACCAGAAGGTATACTGCTCAGTAGGTGTTCAGTGCTGCTGCCTTCGTTTCCCCAAGCTCTATTCAGACTTTGTTGATACAAAATTTACATTCATGCAAATTTGTCATGCCATAAAATCTAAGTTCCCTGACTGCTTTTTACAGTCTCAACCTGCATTCTTATTTGCACTAGTAGCGATTTTGTTTTTAAAACTGAAATCTTTAATGGTGAAACTGCCACGTCCGTTTGCGATATTACTGCAAACAAAGAACAGTTTTCATTCCCTCAGACATCATTGCATGCGTGATAGAAGAGCAGCATATGTACTGACATTTATTTTACCATGATGCGTGACACTTCCCAACTCTGCTTCAACAAAACAATAGTCTGTGGGGCGGACAGTGGCTCTGTTTCCCCTCTAGATTATTTAATCATTATATCTTTAATAATGATTTAAATAATTCACTCAATGATTTTAATAAGTCGTTTTGAAAAAAGTTGCAATGTTGTGCCTTCAGGATGAGATCTTTGACATGGTGAAGCCAAAGGATCCCTACAAGATCACGTTGCAGGATCTAGTGAACAGCAGCCAAGGAGACACAGTAACCAGCATCCTAATTGATCTCAACGGATTCTGGACTTATGAAAACAGGGAAGTTCTGGTTGCTAATGACAACGACAGCAACACAGCTGACCTTGACGATACATGAATCAAACTGGGAAGGACTATTAGACTCAGCAAGAAGAGGATAAATGTTACGGTGAAGTCAGTTGTTAAAAACATTACTTGGCAAGACTTTTGGCTAAGTTGTATGACCTGTTTTAAATGTTTATTAATGTAGTGTACATAGTATAGAACATTAAAATACTATGTTTTTTACTCAATTATTATAAAAAGCCTTCAAATGAAACAGTTTTCATATGTAATATATTCTAAATGTTTTTACATAATTGTTGGCCTTTTAGTTTTTCTTTCCTTGGGTAGTGTGAATACCAGAGGATGGGAAAATAAATATTTTCCTTATGCAACCAGCCCTAATAAAGGTGCATTTCATATTATTTGTGGACTGTGATAAGTAGTTATCTTGACAATAGTGATGTTCAAAAGGAAAGCAGCAGATATTTTTTTAACATGTTTCGCTTTACCTTGGGCTTCCTTCTCAAGCCTTATACACTCAGAAGGGACCATGGCAGATAAGGGCAGCTTCAGCAGAACTATTTCTATATGGTTCTGGACAATAGTAATGACTGAAGTGTGAGCACAGATGCCAACAGGCAACTTGTGAAGTTTTGTTAAAGACCTATAGGACACTTCCCAACACAATTTTGATGAACTTTCTGAAAAGAATTGCAGAACTAATTATAGTAAAACAATAGGATATTTGTGGGTATTTTAAGGTGAAGATTGTCATGGTTGATAATGATTATAAAAAGCAATTTCCAAATTAAATAAATCCACTATTTCAATAACATTGTGCACCTCTGGAATGGTTTTAGAAAGGTCACTTATCTTGCTGCTAACTAATTGTATAACAATGTTATTAAGTAGCTGAAAAAAATAGAGAAATCTCTTAAACCCGCAAATAGTTAAAATCAGCATCATATCTATAATTTGTGTGCTCATTCACTGACACACAGCAATGTTCATTGCACACAAGCAACTAATATAAAATACGTATTTTGTCTCATGTCTGACTAACAGTACTAATAGAACAGGATCAATATGATACAAAAATAAGAACTGCACTATAGCAAAAATGCTGAGGGGGCTACATTGTGAAATGTGAAGATGTCCATTTAATTGAACTGTTAGGTGGGGATGGGGGCAGGGAATCTGTTGGCATCAGGTGTGGCATCTTGATCCAGCTCGAAGGTGACGTTGACGAAGGAGGCTTTGCCCTCCGGCTGCTCCATGGCTGGCTGCTGCATCTCCTGGTTGTGCTCCTCCTCAAAACGACGCTCTGCCTCCTCAGATAGCCGATTCTCCTCCTCCTCCTCATCCTCCTGTCAGTCACAACATGAATGAGGAGCAGGGATATTACAAACTGCACCTTGGAGTAGTGACGAAGCATTTCAAGGTCTGCCAGTAGATGCTTCCCCATACAAGACAACGTACCTCCTTTTTCATTCTGTAGTATTCGTCGATAGCATACTGGTACTTGGGTGAGGTAATGCCAAACAATGAGGCCATTCTCTCTCCAAGATAGTCACAAACTGAAAGTGAAAAGCACAAGCAGAGGCACAGTATTACCAAGACGCAGAGCATTACATTTATATAGACTATATTTTGACACTCATCATGTGTGTATCTTTAGGGTCTAGTATACGTAATACCACATTTACCTGAAATAGTGGAGGTTGCCACTCTCCACATGTGAAACAAAAAATATGGACCCCAAGTCAACCTGGACTGTAACAAAAAATTACACAATAAGAAAAAGTTAACAAAATGCAGGAATGTTTTATTCTATTCAAGCTCATGTCATGGAGTAAAGTCAAATTTGTATTTATAAGGGCATAAAAACCAACAGGGTCAGCTGAGGTCTTAACAGCTATAGAAGCTTGCACTTCTTCCTCTTCTTCTTCATCTGTGCTGTATTCCTCCATGGTCTCTCCACTGGCAAAGTAAATTGTTCTTCGGGGCACCTTCTGCTTCTTCATCCCTATGTCTCCCAGCTCCACACTCTCAAACTCCTTCACCATATTGGAGCTCTGTCAATCATCATCAACAAAAACAGTCTATTCTCAAGACGTGTTTGGTTACAGCTGGTAGAAACAGGATTTTCCTATCATGTTAAAACTTAGCATCTATCGTTACATTATAGGGCTGTTTACATTTGTCTCACATTATTTTGAGGTTAGTAAATCACCATTTGAATGAAAACATTCCAACAGGTTTTTCAAGCAGTGAGTGATTGATTAATAGCTGGCTATGTAACAATGGTAGCTAGCTATGTATGTGGTATAATTGTGAACAAATAGCCTACAGAATGCACATATTTATTCATGTTCGAGATAGATAGCTAGATATATAGCTAGCTGCTGATGCTACAAGGAAGTAACGTTAGATCGCTAACAAAAAACAAAGACAACACACAATCGTTTTTTTGTTGGCTAAACTCATGATAACAGGTCTAAAATTATAATAATGACACAATGGCACCTTTTCAGCGTCCATAGCTTTCCCCAAAGAGATGTTGACATTAGTGAGATACAGCGACAGCTCTGCCATCTCACTTCTCTCTCAAATTTCGGAAGTGACGTGGTTAGGGGTTTGGTCATAGAGAGCCGTTAAATTACTAGAGGGCTTGTCATAAACCACAAAGTGTCAGTTAAGGACGAAAATGGCAGCCATCTTGGTCAGGGAGAAATCCAAAACCTGTCTAATTGGAATGAATGATAGTAAAGGCATATGTGACGCTTTTCCAGATTTGACTTACGCAGGAAAATAAAAGTAAGGCATGGGATGTATCAGAAAATGTGTAATGTAATTATAGTCAACCTAAAATATTGTCATATAATTATAAACTGGGTGGTCCCAGCCCTGAATGCTGATCGGCTGACACCCTTGGTATATGAGACCGTATAACATGAGTATGACAAAACATTTGTTTTTACTGCTCTAATTACTTTAGTAACCAGTTTTCTGTATAAATCATCTAAAATATTTGTAAACAGACCATAAAAGTATCAGATGTGTTTTTTATTGGAAAGCTGTGAGTGCTATTATATGATACAATATCAGTACTTGTTGCATTTACATGTTTTCTATGTCCTATCATCAACTGATTTGAGCCAGTGTATGGCTGTGGATTGACTGCATTGTTTGAATGGAATGTTGGTATATTGGCAGTTAATTTGGAAACATTTATGGAACAATTTCTCAAACTGTCTGGCTAGCTATCTAATACACATACAGTGCACATAAACTCTTCACATTCATTGTGTCACACAATATTTTATCACAGCACTGGTAAACCATGGTTGACCACTCCCTGATAAATATGGCTGACCTTTAGACCATCATAAGAAGGTTCAAAGCCATTCTAGTATTCTAATTCTAAATTCTATGGGTTCTTCTTTACCCTCATCAGTTTGCAGATAAATAAATCAATGTGATGATAGGTATCTGATATTTTGTATTTTTTTTGTGTGTTTTGATGTCTTGAGATGTTGCTTCAATATATCCACATAATTTTCCTTCCTCATGATGCCATCTATTTTGTGAAGTGCACCAGTCCCTCCTGCAGCAAAGCACCGCCACAACATGATGCTGCCACCCACGTGCTTCACGTTTGGGATGGTGTTCTTCGGCTTGCAAGTCTCCCCCTTTTTCCTCCAAACATAACAATGGTCATTATGGCCAAACAGCACGATTATTGTCCCCATGTGCAGTTGCAGATGTTAGTCTGGCATTTTTATGGCGGTTTTGGAGCAGTGGCTTCTTCCTTGCTGTGCGGCCTTTCAAGTTATGTCGATATAGGACTCGTTTTATTGTGGATATAGATACTTTTGTACCTGTTTCCTCTAGCATCTTCACAAAGGTCCTTTGCTGTTGTTCTGGGATTGATTTGCATTTTTCGCATTAAAGTACGTTAATCTCTAGGAGACAGAACGCGTCTCCTTCCTGAGCAGTATGAGCGGCTGCATGGTCCCATGGTGTTTATACTTGCGTACTATTGTTTTTACAGATGAATGTGGTACCTTCAGGTGTAATTGCTCCCAAGGATAAACCAGACTTGTGGAGGTCTACAAATTTTTTTCGGAGGTCTTTTGATTTTCCCATGATATCGAGCGAAGAGGCACCGAGTTTGAAGGTAGGCCTTGAAATACATCCACAGGTACACCTCCAATTAACTCAAATAATGTAAATTAGAGGAATTACTTGTGTCATGCACAAAGTAGATGTCCTAACCGACTTGCCAAAACTATATACTACTGTGGAGTGGTTGAGTTTTAATGACTTCAACCTAAGTGTATGTAAACTTCCGACTTCAACTATGGGATGAGTGATGCCAGATATGTAAACATTATAAACATTTTTAAAGTGGCTAGTGTTCCATACCTTAAAGTGACCAGTGATTTCTAGTCTGTGCCTCTAGGCAGCAGCCTCTAATGTGCTAGTGGTGGCTGTTTAGCTGTCTGATGACCTTGAGGTAGAAGCTGTTTTTCAGTCCCTCTGTCCCAGCTTTGATGCACCTGTACTGACCCCACCTTCTGGATGACAGTGGGGTGAACAGGCAGTGGCGTGGGTGGTTGATGTCCTTGACGATATTTTTGGCCTTCCTGTGACATCGGGTGCTGTAGGTGTCCTGGAGGGTGGGTAGTTTGCCCCCGGTAATGTGTTGGGCAGACCGCACCACCCTCTGGAGAGCCTTGCGGTTGTGGGCGGTGCAGTTGCCGTACCAGGCGGTGATACAGCCCGACCGGATGCTTTCAATTTTGCATCTGTAAAAGTTTGTGAGGGTTTTAGGTGTTAAGCCACATTTCTTTCACCTCCTGAGGTTGAAGAGGCTCTGTTGCACCTTCTCCACCACACTGTCTGTGTGGGTGGACCATTTCAGTTTATCAGTGATGTGTACGCCAAGGAACTTTAAGTTTTCCACCTTCTCCACTGCGGTCCTGTCGATGTGGATAGGGGGGTGCAACTTCTGCTGTTTCCTGAAGTCCACGATCATCTCCTTTGTTTTTTTTTTACATTGATTGAGAGGTTGTTTTCCTGGCAACACACTCCCAGAGCCCTCACCTCCTCCCTGTAGGCTGTCTCGTCATTGTTGGTAATCAAGCCTACTACTGTTGTGTCGTCTGCAAACTTGATGATTGAGTTGGAGGCGTGCTTGGCCACGCAGTCATGGGTGAACAGGGAGTACAGAAGTGGGTTGAGTACGCACCCTTGTGGGGCCCCAGTGTTGAGGATCAGCGAAGTGGAGGTGTTGTTTCCTACCTTCACCACCTGAGGGCGGCCCGTCAGGAAGTCCAGGACCCAGTTGCACAGGGCGGGGTTCAGACCCAAGGCCTCAAGCTTAATGATGAGCTTGGAGGGTACTTTGGTGTTGAATGTTGAGCTGTAGTCAATAAAAAGCATTCTTACATAGGTATTCCTCTTGTCCAGATGGGAAAGGGCAGTATGCAGGGTGATGACGATTGCATCATCTGTGGATCTATTGGGGCGGTAAGCAAATTGAAGTGGGTCTAGGGTGGCAGGTAAGGTAGAGGTGATATGATCCTTGACTAGTCTTTCAAAGCACTTCATGATGACAGAGGCGAGTGCTACGGGGCGATAGTCATTAAGTTCAGTTACCTTTGCTTTCTTGGGTACAGGAACAATGGTGGCCATCTTGAAGCATGTGGGGACAGCAGACTGGGATAGGGATAGATTTAATATGCTTGTAAACACACCAGCCAGCTGGTCTGCACAGGCTCTGAGGATGCGGCTAGGGATGCCGTCTGGGCCGGCAGCCTTGCCAGGGTTAACACATTTAAAAAGTCAGCCATGGAAGAGGAGAGCCCACAGTCCTTGGTAGCGGCAGCATCGGTGGCACTGTGTTAGCCTCAAAGCGGGCAAATAATGCTTTTAGCCTGTCTGGAAGGGAGGCGTTGGTCTCAGCAACTTGGTTGTTTTTTCTTTTATAATCGGTGATTGTCTGTAATCCCTGCCACATATGTCTCCTGTCTGAGCCGTTGAATTGCGACTCCACTTTATCTCTATATTGATGTTTAGCTTGTATTAATGCAGAACATTAATATACAAGCACATAACTACATACATTTTAGACTACACGTAGCCTACATATCAATACATACACACAAACTATATCGGTTAAATAGGGGAGAGGCGTTGTGGATAGATTATCTGTGAAAAAATAATAGCTTTTAGAAGTCTAACATTACAGTATTGGAAAAGGCTAAGCTAAAAAGTTAATAATATGGTATCTACATTATAACGGTTAAGAGATAGTGTTCAAAGAGAGAACGAGGTGGTCCTGGCGTGGGCAGAGAATTCAATAAAATTACCCTTTTACTCTTTTATTCTTAGAGATCCAGTAGAATAGCGGGGGGCTCAACTGCAATGAAAGTACTCCACCTTGCGCACTTGAGAGGTATGGCAAAAATAACAGCACTTGGGTCAAACCATTACTGCAAATGGTTTGATAAAATAATACTACATTTGTAGATGTCGTCAGTACAACTAAATGGACAATATATTATAGAGAAACTGAAAGTATATCAAACAGATGTATATTAATAAGGAAAACTTGAACTATTTCGGCCTGTTTCAAAAGTAGGATTTCGCAGAGTATTGTTTTCATCCCCACGTAGTCATAAAAATGGTATGATCCAATAGTATTGAACGCAAATCTGCTGAATGTTGTTTGTTTTCACAGAGAGCGAGTAGCGGAACGGTGCCGTTGTCGCACAAGCTTACAACGGTTATATTTACACTTTCTGTCCGCAAATAATAGTTTAGTGGCCTGCGCCATGGCTCTGTGCGGGGGTGTTGGAGCCATGGCTTTACCTAGCGAGCTTATCGTCCACATATTTTCTTTCTTGTCCGACCGTGACAAGCTTCGGGCCTCGTCCGTGTGCTCTCGCTGGAGGGAGTGTCTGTTTTACCCATCGCTTTGGACCGAGCTCAAATTGCGTGTCGGAGGTGGCTCTAACGGGGGAGGGTATGGCTCCGAACAGACCCCAAGATTAGAATTTCTCATGAGGAAGTTTGGCTCCTTCGTGCGCGAGCTACAGCTCGAGTTTGCCCCAGTTGAAGGATATCTAAGGCCACTGAACGGAGTGGAGGGCAGGATGGAATCTGTCGAAAGCGACCCTCAGTTCCCTGGCCGCTGGAAAGACGCAATTATCAACTATTTGGACCAGGTGTTGTGTGTCCTCGGATGTATTCGAAACAACAGGTAGTTGGATACATCAATGATTCAAAACAATGTCTAATGCAAAGTGCGTCAGCAACGCCATATTCGTCAATTTGAGTGTTTGTTGGGTCTGCGTAGTCAGCGAGCTAACCTTTAGCTAGCCTAACTATAAACAAACCCATCTCTTTACGTAATCGGGTCATGCCGTTCTCTACGGATTTCTGCGTATACTGCTTGATTGACGTGTCGTTGATCTCCTATTCAAGCTATAATCTAGCTACTTGTTATATAGGACATGTCAGTCTGAAGTCTGTTTTCTGCCTGGTATGCAAGGAATGTTGCTAGGACATGTTTATAATTTGAACTACATTGCAGCAACCGTGGTGGTCATGCTCATGTAATCTATAAACTGAACCACTGAGGTCAGCAGTGACATTGGCAGGATGCTTTCATATGCAAGTCTGGCTTCTCAAACCTGTACTGTCAATATGCCAATATCTTTGGGACACATTCTGTCCTGAATGTTCCAGTTGCACAGCTACACAGGAAGACTAAAGCTGTCTTGAGGCATTTCTTTGTTGGTAGTTAATTCCAGTGCTCATTCCAGTGCTCATTCAACAGCACAGTTGTGAAAGAGAGCTCTAGAGATGTTGGTTGTACAGTCATATGAGGAATGCTGGGTTTGTGGTGCACACCAGTGATGTTGAAAGGTGCTGATTGTCACAGGCCTTCTGGCAAGTTGGTGAGGACATGCATCCCTTTTGAGCTTGTTTGCAGTCGTGTTTGTTGGAGTACAATTAGAACATACTGTCACTGACCTCCACTATGGCTGATTGTGTCCGGTTTTGTCTAAAGCTCCTACTTCTTTCTCACTCTAGAAATCTCCAGAGGCTGAGTCTGTATGGGGATACCTGCATTCTTCAGGATGAGGGCATTCTGGACAGTGCCTATCTCAACCAGGTTGACCAAGGAGGAATGAAAATCAAAGAGTGAGTGGCTTTAAGGCTAGGCTATATCTTGCCCAGGGTGACCGAAGGGCATATATGGATCACAATCACAGTACAAACTGTCCTCAGTAGAAATTCTGTCTCATAGAATTACATATAGAACACATAACTAGGTAATATAATAAGATCTATGTTCTGCATTCATTTTCATTGTGAGTAGGCTTTTATTTGCATATATGGAAGAGAGTCAATGAGTCTCCCTCTCTCCCTCTCTCTCTCCCCCTCTCTGTCTCTGTGTGTGTATTCCTCTGGCCTGGAGTAGGATCCAGCAGCTGTTAGTGGAAGTTTTGTCTAACAGCAGGCAGATGAAGTGGCTGTCCTCAGCATTCATGCTGGGTGTGGTGACTCCCTGCTCCCTGGCCTCTCTATCCAACCCCAGTGCTGCCTCCCTGGAGCACCTCAGCCTGCTGGACAACCAGCTACCCTGCCTGGCCTCCCCTGTGGAGCTGGAACGGCTTGTCCACCTGCGTTCCCTGGCCCTCGACTTCTGTGACTTCACCTCTGAGATGTGCCGCCTACTGGCTGGAGGAGACCGTGCTCCACTACACCGCCTCTCCTTGATGGTCAATGGCGCCGCTCTGGAGGCCAAGCCGCTCGATGGCACTGCCAGTGAGGACGACTGGAAGGCCCTGGTCCGCCGCTGCGCTAACCTGCGGGTCTACATGATGGCCCTGGATGTGTCCAGTCAGGACCTTCTGAGGGTGCTCAAGCCCAGCCTGCCCCTGGAGAGGATCCACCTGGACAGCTACTCCACCCTGGTCACAGACGGCACCCTGGAGCTCATCGCCCAGCAGTACAACAAAACTCTGAGCCATTTCGTCCTGATGAGGGATGACACCGGCTTCCCTGACCTCAGCGTAAACCGCAACGAGGACCCGCTGGTCCTGCTGGCCTGGCGCTGCGTACACCTCTCTGTCCTGGTCATCCACGGTGAGTCAGCCTGGGTCAAACGCTAGTATTACATAGCTCAACACTTTTAGTGTAGCCTAACATTTTAATGGGAGTGATTTGATTTCCAATATCATGGGTTCTATAAGTTGCTCTTGGAGTAATGTTATATGTCTAGTGTGTGTGTATAGTGTAGAGGTCATATTGGCAGCATGTTGATTTGTGTAGCACAGATCATATGGATTTGGTTTACATTCAGTATGTTCTTTCTACAGTGGTGTTCAATGTGATTCTCCTCTCTGAACACCACAGGCTACACTGTGTGGTCCCACAACCTGGTGGCCATCTCCCGTCTGCGTGGCTCCAGCCTTAAGGTCCTGGCCGTGTCTGAGGAGAGTATCGACTTCGACCCAGACCAGGGGGTCTTCATGGAGGGTGACCCCGTCCACAACCTGGTGAAGGAGGTGTCCCAGGGCCTGGGGCGCATCTGGCACCCCTCCATGGACTCCAACTTGGTCCTCAGTGAGCCCACCCAGCACTTCCACAGGGAGATGCAGAGCTTCAGCCTGGGCATGTAGGCTAGAGCTACAGCCGCCAGGCTGGGCATCCGTCTGGGTCGTGTTCATTAGGCACCAAACGGAAGAAAACAAGACCTAAACAGGGAGGGACTACCTGGACTTGTCCAATAAGAAATGCTCATCTTCGGTTTTCTGTTGCAAAACGTTTTGAAACGTTTTCCGTTGCGTGACCTAAAGAACACGACCCTGGTCTGGCCTGCTGCACATGCTCAGTGCTTGTCTTGATGATATAATTGAAAACTTATGAGTCCTAACTCATTTGCATACTTTATTTTTAGTTTATATTTTCTTTCTTTGTAGAAGGAACTAATCCTTTATATGTGCTGTGTTTAATCAGTATTAGCTCTATATTTATATCTATCTATATATATCCTGCTTATGAATAGGAGAGTATAGTTGGGTATTTGATTAGTAGCTAATTGAGCGATTGGTGTAGGGAGGGGGCTTTTTTTACACAGCTAGTTTAGTTAGTTGTATTGCAAGTTTTTTTGGTTTTGTCTGTTTGTTGTTTTTCTCTTAGCGAGTGCTGAGTTACCGTAAACTAACTATCAGTTAATCCACCTTGGCTTTTTGCAATGACGGAATCCTGTGTACTTGTTTGTTCACCTTTTTAAGGGGAGATTAGTCCCGTGGTCTTCCGGCAGAGGGAGGTACAGTGCTGGTGGACTGTGGTTAGGCCCCCCTCAAACCCCCCCCCCCCCCCTTCCCTGTCTGCTCTTTAGTTTTGTGTTTTGGAGATAATATGATTGCTATGTTACGGGACTAAGATCCTGCTGGTTCTTCTCAACCCAGAGGTGGGATGTGATACTGTTCTGTTGATGAAACCAATTGCTAAGGTTTCCACACTGACACACTCATGCTGAGACCCTGTGAGCTGCCTACATACAGCTGCAGTACTTTAGTCAGGGGTCAGCATTGCCAGTCATACGCTGCAGTTTGCTCTCAGAAAAATCCTCTCTGTCTGTCTCAGGTAGGCAAAACATGACGATGAAGATGGTGGTGGTGATGATGATGTATACTATGAAACAATCAGCTAGTCTGTCAGTTTAATCCCGTTTTTCTTGAGTCACAGTTGCCTTGGAAATCCCCTTGTTTTCTGGATTCAGTCGTTTTTGCCATCAAAACTGCCCCTTTTACCACGGGGTAAACAAACTTAGTTGTACATTTGTTTTAAGATTAAGGTGTTGAAAGAGTTTAAAGAATAGCAAAAAAATACTCCTTGCACATATTTCTCTTGTTCACAGTTTTAGGGCAAAGTACTTGCTGTGTTGACTAACTCCAGGGCCACAGTGTTTCACCTGCTGAGCGTTGGATGGTGGGAGGCATATGTTTGCTTGTTCCATATCTCAGGATTTTTGCACTTTCTGTACTTTTTTCCAATGAAGGCTTTATTTTAATGCAAAGCTGGCTGTTGTTCTGAGGGCCAGTGTGCGTGGTGGTGGGACTGAATACTGGATACTAATAGTGGGGAAAGAAATCTTCCAACACAACGCACACCAGAGGTTGTTGGTTTTATTTTTCTATCCCCACCTCCTCGTTCCCGCAATTTAACTTTTAAGAAGGTTAAGACCCATGATGTGCGTCTGTGAAAATACTTTTAATGATGTTTTCTATTGTTGTGTACTTGCTGTTTTAGAGCTCAGAGTAGTAGAGGGAATCTGAGGTTGATTGCTCAGTGGTAGAATGTAAATGTGAAGCTAACAACCTTTTTTTAATGTGTAAAGTTGTCTGCTATCCAGAATTCCCCCTACGTACGAATATCTTCTTTATCCTTGCTTGTAAAGCTTAGGGAACCAGTCTTGACTGATAAGGCAGTAGAGTGTGTGTGTGGGTTGGAATAGGTGACCTCTCTGGTAGGCCTCTGCTTGTTCTGTGCTGTTGAGGTGTTGTAACATTCCGGAGAAGACGAGAGTTGGTTACGTCTCTTGACCTTGAGTGGTTATGAAGCCGTCGGTCGGCTATTGCTTCTTGTTGCGTTGCTCCGTGCCCATGACTTTCATTGGTACTACCAAAGCCAGCCATTTCAGTTAAAGAAGAGATGCAAAGTACTGTATATTGAGGAAAACATTGTCTTGCATAGAAACATCTGGCATCAGATTGCAAGAAGTGTGTGTGATCCATGGTTCAAACAATGTTACAATCAGCCTGTGGAATCCACTACTAACCTGTTTAGCTGTTGCAGTCAGATGTGAGCCTGCATGCAAGGTTCCACTCGGGGTAAACTTAGTCTATCTACGGTTTATGCATGAGAAGCATCAATATGGGGGAAAAGTAATATTGAAACTATATGCATGTTAACAAGGGGATTCTAAAAGTGTTTATTTAAAAGTCCTGTCTCTATTTTTAGTACCACACCAAAAAGGATCTAGATAATATTATTCTATATTTGGAGATAACTTGTTTGTTTGTGCTGAACAGGTAGGGTAAGACCTTGTTAGAGGATGACGAATGCCAGTCAATTGTTAATTTGTGTAAAACATCCTGATTCATGCTGTGCCTAAATCCAGAGTAGCTTTCATTTCAAACATTGTTCCGTTTGTTCTGTGTTCGTTTCCAGTTCACCGTTCATTGTCCAGTACCGCATTTGACTACCGTTACAGAAGCATAGCTCATTTACGCATCAGTGTTTTGTCTTTGTGTGGGTTTTTTGTGTGTTTGTGTAAAGTTTCAAAAGTTCATACATCAGAGAAGGGGGTGTATGGTGTGTTTTGAAGTTAAACATGGTGTACCACTTTCTCACCAGTGAGCAGGAAACAGCCTTTCTCAGGGTTACTGTCAGTTGAGGAAGAGAAGGATATGAGTTCCATCGCTCAGGCCTCAACATCATAATGAAAGTTAGGATTCATATTTTTTTCCAACAAGTCACTGGATTTTAAAAACGTCCTGTCAGCGCGTCTGCGTCAGCTGCCAAAGATCACGGTGTGAAACAATTCTTATAAAGTGCCCACATGCTGGCAGAGGGCAGGGCCCATGGCTGATCAGCCATGATGTACTACTACGACTACTCCTTTACAACTACTACTATACTTCTAGAATATGATATACTTACTGAATAGGGGGTGAAGTTGGACCGCATGTGGTGCACAGCTGAGCTGTGGCTTGGTCAACAACAGTAGAGCTCTCTCTTTACAAATGCACCTGTTTCACTGTGAAGAGTGAATGTAATATAAGTATAGATAAAATCAAGGTTGGTTGATTCTATCAGACCAGTAGCTGCTATGAAACGTGTAAGGAACATTCCACTGGGGAGTTAAAAACAAACAGAAAATGGCCAAATGTCTGCATGAGATGACTATATTTTTTTTTTTTACTGTTTTATTTTATATTGTTTTGAAGGGTAATGGGATCCAGTAGATAGGTCACCACTGGTCTTTTGATGAAAAATAATTGTTTTTATGTTGGAGTCATATTGAGGTGGTTGTGTAGCCCAGTGTCACTCTGCATGGTAACAGGCACAGCAGAGCAGACTGGGATGTTATGTTACTCTGGACAAAAAGGCCAGTTGGGTTATTGTATGTTACAACTGTAAGGTTGGATCCCCCCTTCTTTTTTTTCTAATTTTTTTTTATATATTGTTTTATTATTTCTGGACACTTTGTATATGCATTTGCAATCCAAATCTCTTGTTGAATTGGAGGAAGCTGTGTAGCTACAGTGAGCTGCTTGGAGGGCAGGCCCATCTCAGTGTTTAACTAACTGTTGCCTATAGAAGCTTATTGCGCTCAGAAAGCTGCAGTACCTTACAGCTAAATTAACTCATGCCAGCCTTATTAAGAGTGTAAATGCTTGGAGTTAAGAGACCTGAGTGAGGAGAATTGATGCTTTCTGTCTTTGGTTTTATTCCATTATTAAAAACCTGAACCACTGTAATACCACAGGTCCACTGTTGTGAGGGTCAGGAGGGAGGTGAGCTTGAAACAAGCCACATCTCTTTAATGGCTGGCTTGCATTACAGCAAAGTCAGAAACTATGCAAGTGGAATGCATATAATCCAGTGGCTCTTATTCTTTTTATTTTTTTTTGTCACTTACAAATGGAAATAACTTGCTACGATACTTGGCCTTATTATTATGATTATTATTGTTTTAAGATCTTGATTCTTCGGAAGCCAAACTCCGTTTCAAAGGCGACCGTGGGTTACAGACATGGTCTCTATGAGACTGGCCAGCAGGCCCCAGTTAAGTGGTACGAATGTCGTGCATTTGTTTAAAATCAGGACTGTTTGCAATAAAATAAGTCATACATTACAAGTGGCAACCACGGGGGCACGAGCAGTGCGAACACCTTGGCTGCGTCCTTATAAACTTTCGGGGAAGAAAATAACACATTGCATATTTGTATATATCAATACATATACTCTTATGCAACATGTCTGGGTTCTATTTATGAACATAAACAAAGTTTGTAAGCGGTTTTGCAAAAATGGTTTTACCATCTTAAATGTTTAAATATTTGGACAGGTGTGTTCTGTCTCAAGTGAGCACATAGCATTGGATTTTATATGTACATCTGCAAACAAGAAATCCACTGGCGCATGTGTGAAAAGGCCAGGTGTGGAGAGAATTTTATTGATTAGAAAAGTGATCCAAGGTCCAAGCTAGCTAAAGAAGGAAAATCCTACGAAAAAACCTAACTGACAGATATTGGGTAAACCAGCCGAATGTTGATTTGAATCAATGTTGAATGAATGCTTCTTCTTTTAATCAGTGAATAAAAGCATTATAAAGACAAACATGGTCTCTCTTGTATTATTCATGGAGGTTTAATTTGAGTTGTTTGGAATTGGGAAATCTTTTGCTAATCCTAGTTTTTATTGCAGTGCTTAATCTTGTGCAACATCTCACCCTTAATATTCATCAGGTGTAATTTTACCTTACATGACCAGTGGTACAGGAACATGTAAGAGCTAGACGTTGTTGCGGCATGGCACAGTTTATATGGTCCAGTTCAGATTATGAGGTTACATCTATACCTGAAGAGGACTAATATGCAATTTTTAATAAAGCAGCTTCTGCTTTGAGAAATAATTTTATATTGTATGAAAATTTACAACGGCAACTATTTGTATACACTTGAGCATTATGTATTACACTTACAATAAATCACATATTCCCTCAAGGCAAACAGTCATTCCATGACTTTTAATGATCAAACTATGGACTGTGAAGACCTCACAGCTAAAAAAAAATGTAGACAGTAAATGTGACTGGACTAAGGCTGGTATATACAATTCCTTCACAATATTGACATTTCTCTAATATATACACACACATGTCAAGGGACATAAGATTTATTTAAAAGGCCTTCTCAAGTTAGTCCAAGTCGCCACTCAGAACAAGGCAGATTCACATAGCTATAGAATACCACAGTATGAGTCATCATACCCAGAAAACCTAGCGGTCAAACAGGGAAATGGTTCCAATTGTTTTTCCACCATTCATTTTTCCCATTGGGATTTTAGAAACTTAAAATAAGGGCTCTTTCGTGTAGGCTTACCCTGGCGTGACATTAATAACCATGTAAATCTCTCGGACAAGGTGAATTTTATAAATATATTTGGCTTCATTTGCTCTGATTAAAAACTGCCAATTTATTAATTACACTGTACTAAAATGTAGTGTTGGTCCCATGTTTCATGACCTGAAATAAGACCCCAGAAATTCTCCATACGCACAAAAAGCTTGTTTCTTTCCATTTTCTTGTAAAATTTGCTTACGTCCCAGTTAGTGAGCAGTTCTGTTGCCAAGATAATCCATCCTGACAGGTGTGGCATATCAAGCTGATTAAACAGCATTATCATGTGCCCCTTGTGCTGGGGACAATAAAAGGCCACTCTAAAATGTGCAACTTTGTCACACACATGTCTCAAGTCTTGAGGGAGTGTGCTATTGGCATGCTGACTGCAGGAATTCCCACCAAAGCTATTGCCAGAGAATTTAATCTTAATTTCTCTCCCATAAACTGCTTCCAACAAAGTTTTTGAGAATTTGGCAGTATGTGCAACTGGCCTTACAACTGCAGATCACGTGTATGGCGTCATGTGGGTGAGCGGTTTGCTGATGTCAATGCTCTGAACAGAGTGCCTGATGGTGGCGGTGGGGTAATGGTATGCGCAGGCATAAGCTACGAACAAAATAGCATTTTACCTATGGTAATTTAATGCACATAAATACTGTGACGAGATCGCGAGGCCCATTGTGAAGCCCTTCTCTTTTAAAAGGTATCTGTGACCAACAGATTCATATCTGTATTCCCAGTCATGTGAAATCCATAAATTAGGGCTTAATGAATTTATTTCAATTGACTGATTTCCACATATGAACTGTCAGTTAAATCTTAAATTCTTGCATGTTGCGTTTATATTTTTGTTCAGTATACATTTAGCTAAAATCATACAGAGATCCTTACTTTTGCCTCGAATCGGCAATCCCGTCCAGATCATCATGGCATTTGTAGTTCTTTATGATAGCCACATTAGCAGATAATTAGCATTTAATCTTTGGGGTGTAAATACAGGCAAATATATTGATAAAAGTCACGGTTATCAAAACGTCACACCAGTGTAAGCCTACACGAAACACAGCCCTTATTTTAAGTGTTTTTAAAATTCCCCATGGGAAAAAATGGTGGAAAAACAATTGGAACTATTTCCCTGTTTGACTGCTAGGTTTTATGGGTATTATGACTCATACTGTGGTACTCTATGAAACTGCTTCAAAAAGACTGCATTCAACACCATAAAACACACATAGTTACAGTACCAAACTGTGTTACATAGATAATCACTCAGTAGTTCCAGTTTTGTAAAACTCCTGGTGGTACTGTATTGTTCTCTCATAAGTCCCAAGACACATTTATCTATGTTTGGTGTGCGACAGACTGTGGGGAAACAATTCCACTCCCAGCCTCTAAAAAGTCACATGAATTTCGATGTTACACTTGTGTCCCTGAACACACGCTCAGTCGTTCACTACTATCACAACAACAGGAAGTGAAGTTTCACACAGGAAGCGGGCCGAGTTTCTCCCGCACAGAGAGAGGGAAAGAGAGAGCTGGCTCAGATGACATCATGTGGAGAGGGAGACTGGTCGGGAGACTGTTCGCTGCCTGGTGGAGAGGGCCTTGGTGGGGGTCCAGGGGGAAAACTGTCTGGGTGGGGCCTCATGGGAGGGTAGACCATATGCTGCTGCGGTGGATGGGGGAATCGCCCAAACATTCCCGGGGGAGGTGGCCCTCGCACTACAGGGGAAACAAGGGGGAAAGGATTACGTTTAGTCAGTCTAACTGTATGAAGGCAAAGTCATTTAACCTGCAAGATGTAGCAAATGACCTATGGAATGACAATCCTCATCTCCCACCCATAGCTTATGTTAATAGAACCAAATGATTACATAAAAACCTGCAGTTATAATGCTTTATAACTTAAAAGCACATGAGCCTTCATTATGTAGGGAAAACAGAATACTTACTACCCATGGAGGGCGCCGCTGGGCCTCGTGGGGGGAAGAAGTCTGGAGGTCCATAAGGACCTTGGGGGCCTCTGCGTGCAAAGTAAGGGTCCCTGTGGTCCATGGGTGGGAGGGGACCCATACTAGGGGGTCCTAACAGAGGAGGTCCCATCCTCATGTCTGCATCAAGGGGCATTCTCATGTCTCCAGGTGCTGACAGGTGGGACTGATGGAACATTCAAATACACAGCGCCGTTTTTATTTTACTATTACAATATTTAAAATCAAACAATGACTGAGGTTAAAGTGGTCAGCTTTAATTTGACATTCCTCTAGCTCTGGTGGGCATTCCTGCAGTCAGCATGCCATTGCAACGCTCCCTCAAAACTTGAAAGATCTGTGGCATTGTGTTGTGTGACAAAACTGCACACAAAAAGTGGCCTTTTATTGTCCCCAGCACAAGTGGCACCTGTGTAATGACCATGCTGATTTATCAGCTTCTTGATATGCCACACCGGTCATTTGTTTTTTGTAGTTCTGTCCTTGAGCTGTTCTTGTCTATTAATGTTCTGTATTATGCCATGTTTTATGTTTTATGTTTTGTGTGGACCCCAGGAAAGGTAGCTGCTGCTTTTGCAACAGCTAATGGGGATACCCCAAAAATAACAAATCTTGGCAAAGGAGAAATGCTCACTAACAGGTATGTAACCAAATTTGTGCACAGAATTTGAGAGAAATAAGCTTTTTGTGCATATGGACCATTTCTGGGATCTTTTATTTCAGCTCATGAAACATGAACCAACACTTTATATGTTGTTTTTATATTCTTGTTCAGTATAGTTCCCCCATTTTAGGGAACTTAAGTATTGGGACGAATTCACTTCTATGTGTATTCAAGTAGTAAAAATGTAAGTATTTGGTCTCATATTCATAGCACGCAATGACTACAACAAACTTGTTGGACGCATTTTCTGTTTGTTTTGGTTGTGTTTAAGATAATTTTGTGCACAATAGAAATGAATGGTAAATAATGTATCGTGTCATTTTGGAATTACTTTGATTGTAAATAAGAATTCCTTGACTCCAACCCCACTGGATGCATTGAACGGATGTGGGTGGAGCAACGTCTACATAAGGGGGCAAATTAAAAACACTCATGTAAGCTCTGACGAAGGCCTTGGGGCCGATACATAAAGCTTCATAACGAGCAGTGGTACTAGCAAGAGCAGTGGGCAGGTTTCTTCTTGTTCTTTTGTTATTTAAATTGTTACCATGCACCTGCAACAAAGATAACTGAAATGTGCGAGTGCCTTTTGAATTGTAAATAAACACTTCTACATTATTTGTGGATTCTACCACGATTACGGATGTTAGCATCGTGAATAATGAGGAGTGAGAAAGTTAGACGCACCAATATCATACACCCCCCCCCCCCCCCCCAAAATGCTATCCTCCCGTTACTGTAATGGTGAGAGGTTAGCATGTCTTGGGGGTATGATATTTGTGCGTCTGTAACTTTCTCACACATCATTATTCCCGGATTCATTCAGGTTTATCTGTAATCATGGTAGCATCCACATGAATGTAGAAGTGTTTAGAATCATATTATATTCTTATTTACAATAAAAGGGACTCCAAAATGACACAACACATTATTTACCATTAATTTCTATTGTGCACAAAATAATCTGAAACACAACCAAAAACAAACAGCAACTGCATCCAACATGTTTGTAGAATAACATGCTTGATGTAGAATATGGGACCAAATATTTAACTTTTTACTATTTTAACGACTATGTACAAAAAGTGCTGTAATTTCTAAAAGGTTCACCCGATATGGATGAAAATACCCTCCAATTAAAGCTGACAGCATGCACTTAAACCTCATAGTCATAGTTTGACTACAGAGAGAGGCACAGTGCATGAATGGATTGGACCGCTGTATTGTTAGTAGAAGGGTGAGAATACTTACATCTCTTTCATTTTCACCAGGACCCATAAATGATGAGTCTGCAAGAACACAAGAGGAAAAACACAGTAAGTATCTGGCTAGATCCACTTCTGTCTTTGGTGGGTTTATTTGATGAAAAGAGGGCTCATTCATGCCTCGATAATGTTATTAGCTTAACTCTATTAAACCAAGTTTCCAGATTAGGCACAATATCCTGCCCATTCTCTAACATTGGATTGTTCTTCAAGGGTATACTAATCATCTAAATTCCTACCATTCACTGCTGACGAAGGAGATCGGTGTGAAACACGTCAGCATTAAAGATCCTGTCTTGAAATGTATTTCATCACTTCAGTTACATTCTCCAAGCACTAAACACCCTTTTGAAGTTAAATTTGACAGTGGCTTTAGTGCAACAATAGAAATCTCAGACTTTTAAAAACTAAATCTATATATCCAATATACCATGGCTAAGGGCTGTTCTTAGGAACAACGCAGTAAAAATAAATGTTTTGTCATGCCCATGGTATACGGTCTGATATACCACGTCTTTCAGCCAAATCAACATTCAGGGCTCAAACCACCCAGTTTATAATACAGGTTAGAAAGGAGGGTTCTCACCAGGTTGATCTCCTGGGTGGTGCCCAAAGCTGTGGGGCTCAGCAGGACCGGGGCCCCTGGGTGGGAGGGGGCCCATGGGGCCCATAGGGCCGAGGGGAAGGGTTCCGGGCGGGGGTCTCCTGTAGGGAAGGCCTGGGTCTGGATACATATACCCTTTATGAGGAGAGAGAACACTGTTTCATCAGCTTTATTCAGACCAGCTGAGCTGAAGGTGGGGATCACACAGTCGGGAGATCAGAAGTGTCCATAGCACAGGAGGTGGCACCTTAATTGTGGAGGACGGGCTCGTGGCAATGGCTGGAGTGGAATAGGTGAAATGTTATAAAATACATCAAACACAGTTTCCATGCGATTGATGCCATTCCCTTCTCTCCGTTCCAGCCATTAATATGAGCCGTCCTCCCCTCAGCAGCCTCCACTGGTCCAAAGGGGACTGGAGCGAAAAGCAGAAGCCTCTTCATAATATCATGAAACAAAAAACAAGCACACATTTAAATCATGATGCATTTAGTTAGTACACAACAAAACAGTGACAGTAGTAGGCAGGGTGGGCATGATGGAATTGTCGATGTATAATCAAAATACAGTGATGCCACAAGCTAATTGCTCCCCCATGACAACTCAACTAAATAGTTAATAGTTCCTAGCTCCAGTGAATATCAGACATCTCAAACCAGGCTGAGGCCAGACTTGGGTTTTAATAGCGCAGGGGCCCAGGTGAGGAAAACTCTGGAACAAACCAGTGGAGGCTCAGGCTCCGACTCCTCAATGCAGTGGTCTGCAGTCAGTGGGCCCAACCTGCTGACTCTGCCCGTCTCTGTGGCCCTGCCGCGTGACTCAGACAGAGGTGAGGCTGGAACTACGACAACCGACCACATCAGCACTGGACAAATAGTAGTCATACACTCACTGACCTGTACCTCACAGACTGACAACAATAGTGATTTGAACCAATCTCTGACAATTGGTTAACAAATATAACTCACTCTAACCCTATTACTAATTATCTACAAACCAAAAGGAAGTCAGGGCCTCTTTACGTGGAAAAATTGTAAAACATACTGAAGTAAACAAACACCACACACACTTTAGGGCTAAAAACAAATGAATGTGTCATACTAGAAGATTAGAATAGAATAACTTCTGTCTGTAGTGATTGGAGCAGCGGCTGCCTGAGATCATAGGGGGGGGGCGATAGCGGGTGGTCATCACTGTACCTGGAGGGGGTATAGGTGGGCCCCTGCGATCCCTCTCCCAGGTGGGAGATATCGAGCCGCTGTCAGAGTGAGGACCACCACTCCGATCAGAGTCCACCCCACCAAGGGGATCTAACAGGCCTCGGGATACTGGTTATGGTGGAGAGAGAGAAGGGGGGGGAAGAGGGAGGGCAGAAAGAGAGAGAGCGTGCACGAGAAAGAGAGAAAGGAAAGCAGAGAGAGAGAGGGGAGAAAAGGAGAAAGCGGGAGGGAGGAGAGAAAGGGAGAGATATGTGGGAGTGGTAGGTGAGTGAGAAAGAAAGAGCCAGCATAATGTCAATGAGTTCATGAAGCATGGATGACAAGACCAAAACAATACATCATGTGCAAAGACAACGCTCCCCTCACTGTAGGTGATAATACTGCAGCAGCACAGCATTCCCCATCTTGATGGTGCATGCTTGTCGCAAAGGCAATTTAGACTATAAAGATAAGCATCTCTGTAACAGATGTTGTGCCAACCTTCCAGCCAATCAAGACTTAGTATGTATTTGTATAGGTGCTTAAGAACAGGGTTCTCGGCATTGTTTCAGTCAATAATTAAAGACTATAATGGCATTTTCACAAGGTCATGGCACAGGAAAATGTTACTAAATATTTATGCTAAATATCAACTCATAACATGCCATGTTCACAAGTATTACATGACACTGATGCCAAAATGGCACGTCACAGGACATGTAAATTCAGCTGTGGTGTTATGGCCCAGGCCTGCAGTGCACTGATTGAGGGGTGTAGACTGGAGAGGTCACCTCTGCCCCCTGGACCCATGTGGGGGAAGTTTGGAGAGAGGCGGGGCGGGCCGTCCATCAGAGTAGGTGGAGACAGGAAGGCTCTGTTCTCAGAGGCGGGGCGACCCAGGGGGGAAGGGCCATATGGTGACCTTTCACCTGCAGGACAGGGAGGGACAGATGGTTCAATTATCAGAATAATGACAGAGAAATACTAAATCAACACCTAGAACCTAGTACACGATAGGCAAGCCATAAGACTTCTAAATAGTTAACCAGTAGCTACCAGGACTAACAATCTGCATTGACCCTTTTTGCACTAACTCTTTTGACTGCTACTGTCTATTATCTATCCTGTTGCCTAGTCACTTTACCCCTACCTACCGGTTAAGTGCATTCGGAAAGTATTCAGACCCCTTGACCTTTTCCACATTTTGTTACGTTTCAACTATTCTGAAATGTATTAAATAAAAAATGTTCACCAATCTACACACAATACCCTGTAATGACAAAGTGAAAACAGGTTTAGATTTTTTTCTCCAAATGTATAAAAAAATAGTATTCAGTAGAATTTGCTATGAGATTCGAAATTGAGCTCAGGTGCATCTTGTTTCCACTGACTATCCTTGAGCTGTTTCTACTACTTGATTGGAGTCCACCTGTGGTAAATTAAATTGATTGGACATGATTTGGAAAGGCACACCCGTCTATATCAGGTCCCACAGTTGACAGTGCATGTCCGAGCAAAAACCAAGCCATGAGGTTGAAGGAATTGTCAGTAGAGCTCCGAGACAGGATTGTGTCGAGGCAATGATCTGGGGAACATTTCTGCAGCATTGAAGGTCCCCAAGAACACAGTGACCTCCATCATTCTTAAATGAAAGACGTTTGGAACCACCAAGACTCTTTCTAGAACTGGCTGCCTGGCAAAACTGAGCAATTGGGGGAGAAGAGTTCTTGGTCGGGTTCTTCTTGGTCAGGGAGGTGACCAAGAACCCGATGATCACTCTGACAGAGCTCCAGAGTTCCTCTGTGGAGATGGGAGAACCTTCCAGAAGGACAACCATCTCAGCAGCACTCCACCAATCAGGCCTTTATGGTAGAGTGGCCAGACTGAAGAGACTCCTCAGTAAAAGGCACATGACAGCCTGCTTGGAGTTTTCCAAAAGGCACCTAAAGGACTCTCAGACCATGAGAAATAAGATTCTCTGGTCTGATGAAACCAAGATTGAACTCTTTGGCCTGAATGCCAAGCGTCAAGTCGAGGAAACCTGGCCCCATCCCTACAGTGAATCATGGTGGTGGCAGGATCATGCTTTGGGATGTTTTTCAGCAGCAGGGACTGGGAGACTAGTCAGGATCGAGGGAAAGTTGAACATAGCAAAGTACAGAGAGATCCTTTATCAAACCTGCTCTAGAGCGATCAGGACCTCAGCCTGGGGCAAAGGCTCACCTTTTAAAAGGATAACGACCCTAAGCACACAGACAAGACAATGCAGGAGTGGCTTCGGGAAAAGTCTCTTAATGTCCTTGAGTGGCCCAGCCAGAGGCAGGACTTGAAACCGATCTAACATCTCTAGAGAGACCTGGAAATAGCTGTGCAGCGATGCGCCCCATCCAACCTGACACGAGCTTGAGAGGGTCTGCAGAGAAAAATGGGAGGTACTCCCCAAATACAGGTGTGCCAAGCTTGTAGCATCATACGCAAGAAGACTCAAGGCTGTAATAGCTGCCAAAGGTACCTTCAACAAAGTACAAACTGTTTTTGCTTTGTCATTATGGGGTATTGTGTGTAGATAACTATTCAATCAATTTTAGAATAAGGCTGTAACGTAACAAAATGTGGAAAAAGTCAAGGGGTCTGAAAACTTTCCGAATGCACTGTACATCTTCTACCTAAATTACCTCATACCCCTGGACATCGACTCGGTACTGGTATCCTGTGTATATGGATTTAAAAATTATAGCCAAGTTATCATTACTTATTGTGTCGTTATTCCTTGAGTTATTATTTTTCTCTCTGCATTGTTGGGAAGGGCCTGTAAGTAAGCATTTCACTGTTAGTCTACCCCGGTTGTTTACGAAGCATGTGACTAATAACATTTGATTTGATACACTCCCGCAGAAGTGAGAGGATGGATATAAAATAATAATTAGGTGGGTGCTTACATTTGTCCTATAAGTGCATGTGGGAATTGGAAATGTGTTTTTTTGCATATCACATTCCCCCTGAGACACCCCTCGGGGAGCGGGGTCAGAGCCAAGGATCAGCCATTATTGATGGTGACCCTGGAGCATTTAGGGTAGAGTGCCTCGCTCAAGGGCACATCGACAGATTTGTCACATAGTCAGCTTGGGGATTTGGACCGGCGACCTTTCAGTTACAGGCCCAACTGTCCTAACCGCTAGGCTAACTGTCGCCCATAAGCAGTTTTAAGCTAGAAGCAGTTGTGTGAACGTCATCTTGCATTCAGATTGTTGCCATATTGCTTCCCCCTTTCCAATCCTCTCAATGTATGGAGTAGGGGTTAGGGGGCGAGTTGGGATTTAGCAGAAGATATCATTACAGTTAGGGAGGTTTATTAGAGACTCACCTCTGAACAGAGGTTTGTCCATGTTGTCCAGAGTGTAGGGCTCTTTCTCCACCACATCCAGCTTGAACTGAGTATCAGTCAATCTGCATGAAGATATACCACAGCTGGAGAATACTTATCACACTACAGGGTCTGGTGAAACTGACTTCAATAGAAAAGTAGCCTTTAGTACTTACTTCTGCCTGAGGTGTGCATTCTCTCTTTTAACTTCAGCCAGGTCGCGGTCAGCACCTCGTGCTGCTAGCTACAATGCAGACGACAGAGATTACAGACGAGTTGCCAGGCTGAGGAAATCCCATTTAACATGACTATGAGCTGAGGTGTGCTCCATAGTGCATGTATGATGCAACTATGTACTTACCCAGTTATTGTGTGCCTTCTTTTCCTGAGAAGTTATCTGAAAGATGGCGAGATAATTAAAATGTGTTATTGGCCTAAATCATCATTGCATGTGGTGAATGTTTTTGCCCTCTCCCAGTCAGTGTCAGATCTCCCACCTGGATTTTGTAGGCCTGGTTAGTCTTATCCAGCTCATCCTCCAGGTCTTGCGCTCTTTGCCTGTATGTGTGAAAACAAAACTGCACCCTGAGACAAGCACTCGCATCACAAACACCCCACGATTATTTTGGACATCTGCAACTCCTTGCTCCTTTACTAGTGTCTCATAAAACACATTGGATTTATTTGATTGACAGGAAGTGTAATGAAGGTATACATTTTAGGGTTATGGAAAAACCTAACCAAGAAATCCCTGCAGTAGCTGACCTGTAGCTGTTGAGCTCCTCTACGGCCAGGGTGATGCTCTTGTCAGCCTTGGTCAGCTTCTCGTCCTTCTGCAGACGCTCCCTCTCCTCCACAGTCAACATCCTGACACCAGGGGAGAATACCCAGTATCAGACAGACATTACCAGGTATAGTACAGTTCAATATCCCACTCTGATTAGAGAAACTTTGGTTACACTTCATTATAACTTTCATGAATAAGCCATTATAAACGCTTTTATACATTGTGGCTCCCGGACAGTACCTGTGTAGTTTGAGCTCCTTCTCCTGGTACATCTCTGTCATGATCTGCAGTTTCTGCTGGAGTTTCTGCACCTGGCTTGTGTACTTCTCACTGTCTGTCTGCAGAGAGGCCTTATCATTCTCCAGTTTCTTAATCCCCTCTGCAACACAGCAGTCAAGATTTTCAGTCCTGGTCTAGGCTTAGAGGGATACTTTGGGATTTTGGTAATGATCATCTGTGTCCAGTATGAAGGAAGTTAGAGATAGTTTTGCGAGCCCATGCTAACTAGCTTTAGTGCAATGACTGGAAGTCTATGGGTATCTACTAGCAATTCTTAGTATCCCTTTACAATCGGTGTCTGGGAAACCAACCATTTGTCTTTGCATCTTGAATATTCCCAAAACAAACCCTAGCACTTGGCTTTTCTTACTAGCACTGACTTTGCTAATAGCCACTTCATTGAAGAAAAAATGTACTTACTATGACTGCAATATGTGGTTGTCTCACCTAGCTATCTTAAGATGAATGCACTAACTGTAAATCTGCTAAATGACTCAAATGTAAAAAAGTGTCTGTTTTATCATGAAAAAAGCTACTAAAGCTCCTTTCAATAGACCTATGTTTTATGTACATTATAAAGCAAACGTTGTTTTGTCATCCACCTTGATCAGAGGAATTACTATTGAACAGCAGACTACTCTACTTACCTTGGAGATCCTCCTTGGCCTTGACTTCATCTGCTAGCTTAGCAAACACCCTGTCCTTGTCTTCATCCACAGACTTCAATTCTGCATTCATCTAAAGAGATATATATATATATTTTTTTTTTTTGTCTCATATCTTCCATTCATCACTTATAAGAGTTTTGTTTTTAAGCCATAATTTCAGTTGTTTAAGAGAAGACATACCTTGGCTGCATGAATGAGTTTCTGTATTCTTTGTCGTTGATGGTTATCTGTGGACCAAAAATAAACAAATAGGTTAAATCTGTGAAGTCATATACACAGATATCCCTCTCAGTCAATATCTTAACTCCTTGAAAAAAAAAAATAAGAAGAAAAGTTTTGTTTAAATCTAAAAACGTTGTTTTGGCTGTGCATAAAAATCCAAAGAGATGATGCGCAAAAGCCTGTTGACCATGCCTTACTAGCGGTCATAGCCTTGTATACACCATTGACAAAACCTCACCTTGTCCTTCTCCATTCTCCGTCCCTTGTGTACCGTTCTTCTCCTCTCCGTTGGCTCCGTCCTCCAGCACTGAGTCCCAGTCCTTCATCTTCAACAGGCAGTCTGTCAAGGACTGATGGAGAGCGAAGCCTTTACCATTTAAACTCAAATAAACTTTATTTAACCCTTGGGAACTTATTGTGTTGTATACATGCAACAAAACCCATACATACACTACATGTCCAAAAGTATGTGGACACCTGCTCGTCGAACACCTCATTCCAAAATCATGGGCATTAACATGGAGTTGGTCCCCCCTTTGCTGCTATAACAGCCTCCACTCTTCTGGGAAGGCTTTCCACTAGATGTTGGAACATTGCTGAAGGGACTTGCTTCCATTCAGCCACAAGAGCATTAGTGAGGTTGGGCACTGATGTTGGGCAATTAGGCCTGGCTCCCAGTCGGCATTCCAATTCATCCAAAAGGTGTTCGATGGGATTGAGGTCAGGGCTCTGTGCAGGCCAGTCAAGTTCTTCCACAACCTCGCTTTGTGCACGGGGGCATTGTCATGCTGAAACAGGAAAAGGCTTTTCCCAAACTGTTGCCACAAAGTTGGAAGCACAGAATTGTCTAAAATGTAATTGTATGCTGTAGTGTTAAGACTTCTCTTCACTGGAACTAAAGGGCCTAGCCCAAACCATGAAAAACAGCCCCAGACAATTATTCCTCCTCCACCAAACTTGACAGTTGTCACTATGCATTGGGGCAGGTAGTGTTCCCCTGACATCCGCCAAACCCAGATTCGTCCGTCGGATTGCCAGATGGTGAAGTGTGATTAATCACTTCAGAGAATGCGTTTCCACTGCTCCAGAGTCCAATAGTGGCGAGCTAAACACCACTCCAGCCAATGCTTGGCATTGTGCATGGTGAGAGCACAATTGGCCCAGCGTCGTCCGGGTTTGGCCCGAGGTAGGCCGTCATTGTAAACAAGAATTTGTTCTTAACTGACTTGCCTAGTTAAATAAAATTTATCAACAAAAAAAAATATTAGGCTTGTGTGCGGCTGCTCGGCCAAGGAAACAAAACGTTATTGTGCTGACATGCTTCTAGAGGCAGTTTGGATCTCTGTAGCGAGTGTTGCAACCGAGGACAGACGATTTTTACACGCTACTCAATTCAGCACTCCCATTCTGTGAGCTTGTGTGGCCTACCACATCGCAGCTGAGCCGCTGTTGCTCCTAGTCGTTTCCACTTCACAATAACAGCTCTTTCAGTTGACCGGGGCGGCTCTAACAGGGCAGATATTTGACGAACTGACTTGTTGGAAAGGTGCCATCCTATGATGGTGCCACGTTGAAAGTCACTGAGCTCTTCAAGAAGGCCATTCTACTGCCAATGTGTGTATGGAGATTGCATGGCTGTGTACTCGATATTATACACCTCTCAGCAACGGGTGTGGCTGAAATGGCCGAATCCACTAATTTAAAGGTGTGTCTACATACAGTACTGGTCAAAAGTTGACACCTACTCATTCCAGGCTTTTTCTTCATTTTTACTATTTTCTACATTGTAGAATAGTGCAGACATTTTGAGAGAAAAATTAAGTATTTCACATTAATGCGTTTGAGCCAATCAGTTGTGTTGTGACAGCTCAAATAAGCAAAGAAAAATGTCAGTACGTCATTACTTTAAGACTTGAAGGTCAGTCAATCCAGAAAATTTCAAGAACTTTCTTCAAGTGCAGTCGCAAAAACCATCAAGCGTTATGATGAAACTGGCTCCCATGAGGACCGCCACAGGAATGGAAGACCCAAAATTACCTCTACTGCAGAGGATTCTAGAGCTCATTAGAGTTTCCAGCCTCAGAAATTACAGCCCAAATGCTTCAGAGTTATAGTAACAGACACATCTCAACATCAACTGTTCAGAGGAGACTGTGTGAATCAGGCCTTCATGGTCGAATTGCTGCAAAGAAACCCCTACTAAAGGACACCAATAAGAAGAAGAGACTTGCTTGGGCCAAGAAACATATTTCCAGACCGCTGGAAATATGTCCTTTCGTCTGATGAGTCCAAATTTGAGATTTTTGGCTCCAACCGCCGTGTCTTTGTGAGACGCAGAGTAGGTGAACAGATGATCGCTGCATGTGTAGTTCCCACTGTGAAGCATGGAGGAGGAGTTGTGATGGTGCCTTGCTGGTGACACTGTCTGTGATTTATTTAGAATTCAAGGCACACTTAACCATCACGGCTAACACAGCATTCTGCAGCGATACGCAATCCCATCTGGTTTGAATTTAGGACTATCATTTGTTTTTCAAGAGGACAATGACCCAACACACCTCCAGGCTGTGTAAGGGCTATTTGACCAAGAAAGAGAGTGATGGAGTGCTGAATGAGATGACCTGGCCTCCACAACTACCCGACCTCAACCCAATTGAGATGGTTTGGGATGAGTTGAACCGCAGAGTGATGGAAAGTGCCAACAAGTGCTCGGCATATGTGGGAACTCCTTCAAAACTGTTAGAAAAGCATTCCAGGTGAAGCTGGTTGAGAGAATGCCAAAAGTGTGCAAAGCTGTCATCAAGGCAAAGTGTGGCTATTTTGATGTCTTCACTATTATTCTACAATGTAGAAAATAGTCAAAATAAAGACAGACCCTTGAATGAGTAAGTGTGTCCAAACCTTTGACTGATACTGCATGTTTGTACAGTATATATAGTGTTTATACAACAAAACACAGTACATACAATTTATAATTAAATAATAGGCAATAAAGGATTACCATTATGAATATTATCATAGCCTCAATTGGTTGAGCCATTTTGGGTGTCAACTAACTTATGGTCAGTTGATACCTCAAGTAATCTTCATAGTGGGTGTTGACTGGTTTTTCCAGTACAGGGCAAGGTACGCAATTATTTGTTTTAGACATGTGGTGTTTGCCAGTGTAGTAATATGAATGCAAACCTTGATGCGCTCATCTTTGTTGGTAGCATCCTGCAGCATTCCAGTGTAGGAGCTCTCACACATCCTCATCTCCTCCTCCAGCTCACTCATCCGCTCCCCCCAGCCCTCTGCCTCCTGGACCAGCTGTGAGAAAAGGGGGAGAGGGTGAGTACCCCACCAGACTATAGGACTCTTTCTGCTTTATGTTCAGGACAGCCCATGCAAGAAACTTCAAATGCTTTGTTTTGCATTAATGGCAACAAAGGCTGGAACTGGAGTATACACCACTATTAGTGACAGAGCCATACATACAGATTTTTATTTTATTTTATTTAACCTTTATTTTACTAGGCAAGTCAGTTAAGAACAAATTCTTATTTACAATGACAGCCTAGGAACAGTGGGTTAACTGCCTTGTTCAGGGGCAGAACGACAGATGTTTACCTTGTCAGCTCGGGGATTCGATCCGGAAACCTTTCAGTTACGGGCCCAACACTCTACCTGCCGCCCCAAGATACTGCATATCTATGGCTCTGATTAGTGGGTTGGCCTACATATAGATGAAAATTGACATAATAGATGTCAGGTTACAGACCTGGGAATTTTTCTCCTGAAGCAAGGCCTTCTCTTCTTTTGCTGCCTCCAGATTATTCAGATTCTTCTCACTGTTCATGTCATATATTTTCAGGGTTGTCTGTGCCTGAAAGGAGAACAGAATGAGTTACATCTAACCTGGCTCTGACTGTGTCAACATCATTAACATGCATTACGGGAAGGAATTACAATTAACATGTTGTTCATGATATATAACATTGTAATGGGGACATCAGACTTTACCTGTTCTGTCTGGGACTTGAGGTCTCTGATTTCTTCTTCTAAGGTTTTCAAGGTTTCCTGCATATCTGCAATCTGGAGAATTGCACACAACACCAGATCTCAAAACTAAATAAACTGAAATATGAGAGCAAAGAGTGAAACTGAAAATAATAACAATATTTGAAAGACGTCAATTTATAAACATCAAAACACAGGAAAAGGTGATGAGAAAAATGTCCAAAGTTAAACTCACATTCTCCTCCTGCTGCAACCTCCTCGCTCTCTGGATATTCAGGTCCTCGTTTAACTTTTCTATATCGTCTCCAAGCTTTGTATTTGACTGTTTCAGCCTCTGTGACATCACCTGAAGAGGACACCGTTATAGTTTTACTGGGTCTTGAAAGTCACATGCATCCCAAGTCCTTTTGGCAGTGTTATTTAGAGGTGATATATGGGAATGTTTCTTCAATCATACCGTGTAGTTTGTCTGTCTTACCTCCAGATTCTCTCTCTCTGTGGCGTGAGCCAAAATACCACTATTCCGCAGGGCAGTTTCCAGTTTTTCATACTAAGGTACATAAATAAACATAAACAGTAGCAAAGGCATTCATAACACACAGGTCCATACAAAACATGTCATTTCAAAGGGAATTGCATTGAATAGTTTGCTAAACCAATCAGTCAGTCAGTCACACAGTACAGTAACACCGGACTGTTTGACATAGGCCTCACCTTTTGTTGAACCTCACTCAAAGTCTCAAGGACTTTGCACTTTTCATCTAATAGTTCAGCCACCTTCAGGCCCATCCGCCTCTCTTTGCCTGAATACAGTCTGCTCTTTATCTGTGGAAACAATGGAACAATTTTGTGAGCATGGTCCCTCCCCAATCAAAATAAAGAATGCTGTTGTTCATCCCTATACGTGCATGCTGATAATAATATCAGAGTCATCTTACACATTGGTAGAACCTGCAGCTGAACAATAGGAGGGTACCCAACCCCAGTAAGGCAGTGGTGATGACAACTTCCCATGGCAGTCCATACAGGTCAGGACCGGGCCTTATGTCATCAGGAAGGGATGACACGACCTGTGTAGAAAATCAGAGAAATTACATACAATCATCATACATTTGCTATAGATTTTTGTTTCAGGCCCTGGATTATGGATACATGACAGTCAAAGTTCAAACGTCCAACTTCCTCTAAACACAGACAGAAGTTGTTGTGACTGAGAAGTAAAGTGACTTGTCATTGCTACAAGGAGCCACAACAAGCTAACTAGCTAGACAACTACCTAGCTACTTAGATAGCTAACTAAGTACAACCGGCGTTAGCTAGTTATCTAGCTAAGTAGTTAGCTAGCTTATATTAGCTTACCAGGCAACAGTGCTCTCGTAGCCACCAAGACATGAGACACTGCCTAGCTAGCTAGATAAGCCATATGTGACAGCCCTACAAATTGTCGTTGGCTAGCTTGCGTGCTAAAACCAGTTCAAAGTTGATGTTTTTAGCAGTGATGAGTCCAAGCTAACGTTAGATACCTAGAATGACACGTGACTCACATCTATCACTTTCTCCACGGCAAGAGTGTAATAATTCCTTGCTGTCATTTTGAAATCAGTTGCTTGGGTAGCGACTGTCTCGCCACTTGTTTGATCTTCCATTCGTCGAATATTTCATTTAAATATTATTTTCTGGATTATGTTAGCTAACATTAAAAAAACAAATGCTCATCTGTTACTTGGACCTGATGGTGGTAGCGGCTATACTCACAACATGAAGCTGGAGAGTTGGGTCGCGTCATGACGCTGAAATGTACGGGGGAGGTTGTTGCTATTTTATGCACAGAACATTCGCTTAAACGACTCACTTTCGTTTATATCTTCCTAAAACGAATATTTATTGATTTAAATAATTGTACTCCTACACAATAATATATGTTATCTGATTTTCCAGTCAAATTAGGTATTGGTAAATGTTACAACACTCCCACTTCCTGCCTAAAGTTGAGTTGGTATATGCTCAACGTCACCAATCGTAGAACGCCACACTGGCAGACTGAGGCGTATTTAAAGTGATACGGAAGCAGATGAAACATGCAAATTTTGCTACCCTACATTTTTTGGGGAAAACAACACATATTATTCAACCTCTATTCCTATTCTCAAGTAGTTGCCTGTTAACAAGGAAAAAGTGACATTTTCCTCTAGCTGAGACAGATTGTCACCCAGTCCCTCTGCTGTCAACTGCCTTGCCCTATCAGAGTAGGCCCAGTTTCTAAAAACTGGGCCTACTCTGATAGGCCCAGTTTTGTTGTTGTTGGTTGGGTGTTGACCTTTCATCTAGCTTTTCAGTGCTTTCCCCAGTGTCCAAAACACTACCTTTTACTCACCTGGTCAACATCTTGAACCTGAACCTCCATCTGTATTCTCAATTTAAAGTCCTTATGTTATCACAGTGCAGGGAATAGCCTTGTCACCGAAGCCAGAGCCAACTATAACTCAAAGTGTTGGATGACGCATAGGGGCAGTGCAGATGACATGTTGCATACCAGAGACACATACCAGAGGTTTTAAATTATCGGCCTTTTTCAGCTATCTAGTCAATGATTATTGTCATGTGTGTATATTGTGCTGTTATGTACTTGTCTAAATCCAATGCCACAACCTAACCTAAAAAAATATTCTATTCTATTCTATTCTATTGAGGATGAAGAAGGCATCCATAGTGCAGTCCAAATCTTTAAAATGTATGCACTTCTTAGCTAATTTAATCTCAATAGATTACAAGGGGGATATATTAGTCATATAACTTTCTTACCTGTATAGTGAGCCATTTTAGAAGCCATTTTGTACAGTGTGCCATTTTCAGAAAATGAGCAACAGCATCGCCAGTGACTTGACGTGCAGAAGACAAAATATATTCCATCACTGCAGGCTCAGGTTTATCTGTCAAATATATTTAAAAGGTATAAATAACACAATAGTGAGTGTCATAATAATTGATCAAACATTTTTACCAGCCACAGAACCATTTTCATATATATAATTAGTATGTTATTTTTCAGAATGGGCATAAATTCATTACATTTGTCTGTTAGTGTTGGGGGTTGGATGTCTTCCTCCACAGAGATCTGTTCTCCTTTCAGGTTGGTTAGGTCTTCATTTTCATTGCGAGTGAAACAATCATCATTGATGCAGTTTGTCTTGTCTGTTTCTGCTGGATAACATATAGACATTATGAAACCAAATCATTTTTAAAACATGTAAGACCTTGACAATAAATTGTTGTCAGATTTAACACTTTGACAACTGCTAACCTTTTCAATATTGACATGCAAGAGACATGCAACCAAAATCAAGAAATGTTTATCATACTACTTGAGTAGTACCTTGATTGTCTTTTATACTGACAGGTGCTTTCACTGGGGTGAATCTGTCTTTTATGTTTGACAAGAGTATTTCTAGTTTTCGTAATGACACAACTTTTATGGATTGGTCTTCATCCTCCAGAACTTCACCAGATGGAGCTTTTGTCTCACCAATGTGATACTGCAGGAGCCTTTCAAAGTCTGATATAATAGCTAGGTCATTATCACCATCTTGGCCATCAGTCAAAGTCTCTGAGCTTCCTAGGCTGTAGTCAAGCCACAGGAATTTGTGCTTCCCAAACAAGTCCAACAAAGTAGTTATTTCATTGGCACTGATGTGTTTTTGGATATTCTTGTATTCTTTCAAAAACGCTGTAGCTTTCAGCGAGTCTTCTACTGAGGTTGACTGAGACTGTGGTTCTGGTTCATGGAGGTCCAGGTCAGGAAGATCAGGTGGGGGTCCTTGTTCCTCCTCTTCTTGCCCCGATGGTTCTGGGTCTTCTAAGTCTTTGGAGTCAGTGCTTCGGATCAAAAAGTCCATAGCATTTTCAAAGAAACTCCTAGTACCCTTGTTGACTGATGTGTCCGTGATTTCCTCTTGAGGGGGCTCTACTGAATACTGGTCAGGGGGCATGTCTTGATTTTCAAGGGGTTCACTGTGAGAAGTTGATTTGTTCATAATGTCTTCTTGAGAGGGGTCTAGGCTTACTCTCTGATCTGATGGCATGTCTTGATTTTCAGGGGGTTCACTGTGAGTTGAAGTCTCACCCTCTAGTTCAACATTGCGAATAGATTCATTATCCCGATTATTGATTTTCTCAAAATCATCCTTCTCAATCACGCCCACGTTTTCAAAATCCTGTTGCCTATCTTCATCACTAATTGTGCTCTTTACATCTGTTGCTTCTTGATAATCAGACTGACTGTCTGAAAGGAAATTCACACCTGAATACAATGTATCATGGTCTACTGTTCTCTCTGACTGGGTATGTACATCATAAGCTTCATCAGTGGGGGAAAGCTGACTAACTGCATGCGACTGATAAAAGCTATTTCGTCCATCATTAGTTTCACTATCCTGTAGGCCTAATTCCTGTGCTCTCTCATTTTCTAGAGTGATCTCATTATACAATCCTTTGGTCCCTTTTGAATGTACCTGGCTACTGACTGATGAGATGTGATTCCTGTCATCTAGCAGCAGATTATTGTCCTCAATTGCTGTCGTCTGGTCATCCTTCATCCCAGATCTATCATTCAGGACGTTTTTCTCATGACTGTCTTTTTGAGATTCATGGGACTCCCTGTGGACATTAATGAAATCTTCCACTGACAATTTTTCTGTGTCTGCCTCGTCAAGGATTTCTGTCTGTTGTTGTTCATTTCCTGTTACTGTCTCAGGGGGAACTAGCTCTGAGCTGTCAGGATACATTTCGATATTAGCATCAGGTTCGGAACTGCTCAGTGTATTTTCAAAGACATGTGTACGGAGAGTAGCTTGATCCCCATGGTCTCTCTCAACTTCAACTATTTTCCCTGGTTCTATCCCCTCTGTCTCAGTAACTTCTTTAGTTGAATCTGCTTCCTCTATCTCATATGCTGTGTGCACAATATTACTTTCCCCATCATCATTACCTTTATCAGATAGAAGATTGTTACTTGTAGTGTCAGCATTTAGTATAGTTGAGTCTAACACTGGGTCAAGGGTATTGTTTATCAACCCTATGTTCTCTATAGGATCGGCCTCAACGTGCCACTCCTTGAAATGATCAGAGGAGGAAAATTCCTCTTGATCAACAACTTCCATTACATTGGAATTACTTTCCTCATAGTTAGAAGATAACGAGTCTTTCAGCAAAACTGAATCTATGTCAACATGAACATTCTTATCTGGTACCTCTAATGTATTCTCATTATTGTCCTTACTTTCCCCATCCTCACTTGAGGTGATCAAATTATGTCCTTCCTCTTCTGATACATTTTCAATGACTGGATCAGCTATGACAGGTTCAACTAGCGAAAGGTTCAGGGTAAGTTCAGCTATGTGAGGGTCCTCAGCATCATGCAGATGGGGGTCAGGTGTCTGTGTGACCTCCTCCAGCACTGAAGCATCCTCTGTACCTGGCATGCTCGTCTGACCATTTAGCATCCCTACTCTGTCCCCACTGCCCTCTTCTGCTGGGCTCTGAGGTACTAGAATACTGTTGTCTCCTTTCTGATTGGAGGATACCACTTCAATAACTGTAGTGTCAATGTCAATGTCCTCCACCTCAGCATGCATTACAGACATATCCTCCGATACATCAGGTAGCTCCTCTGTCAGTGTTTCTGCTTTTGTCTGAATAGGAATCGAATCAGAGAGATTTGTAATCCCTGAGCCTTCTAAAGCATCCCGACCAACTGAATGATCAATCTCAACATCATCCAGGCTATTTTCAGTAAGGTCAGCAGCAGGACTCTCTTTGTGGTGATTAAGGGCATCCTCATCACTAGAATGCAAAAGCCCATAGGGGAGCACAGTTGATATTTGCACGTCCTCCTCATTGTCTGGTTTGGGGTCCGACACTAATTGGTTTGGCTTTACATCTCTGCGGGAACTGCCAGGTTCATTAGTAGTGACATCATCTAGCTCTAATCTACCTGGAGAGTCTTGCTCATCATTTTCACTGATCTCAGCTATAGCTTTTTCAGGATCAACTTCAAGATTCACTATTCTGGTTGTGTCCTGTAATTGAGGGTCGTGGGACAAAGACATATACTTGCTAGTTTTAAGTAGCTGTTTGAATGCCTCCAGTATTTCATTACTGTCATCTGTCTGATTTCTGTCATCTAGCAGCAGATTATTGTCCTCAATTGCTGTCGTCTGGTCATCCTTCATCCCAGATCTATCATTCAGGCCATTTTTCTCATCACTGTCTTTTTGAGATTCATGGGACTCCCTGTGGACATGAATGAAATCTTCCACTGACATGCTTTCTGTGTCTGTCGCGTCAAGGATTGCTGTCTGTCTTTTTTCATTTCCTGTTACTGTCTCAGAGGGAACTAGATCTGAGCTGTCAGGATACATTTCGATATTAGCATCAGGTTCGGAACTGCTCTGTGTATTTTCAAAGACATGTGTACGGAGAGTAGCTTGATCCCCATGGTCTCTCTCAACTTCAACTATTTTCCCTGGTTCTACCCCCTCTGTCTCAGATGCTTTGTCCACAATATTACTTTCCCCATCATCATCTTCATCATCATCATCATCATCATCATCATCATCATCATCATTACCTTTAACAGATAGAAGATTGTTACTTGTAGTGTCAGCATTTAGTATAGTTGAGTCTAACACTGGGTCAAGGATAATGTTTATCAACCCTATGTTATCTATGGGATCGGTCTTAACGTGACAGTCCTTGGAATGATCAGAGGAGGGAAATTCCTTTTGATCAACAACTTCCATCTCAGCTATAGTTTTTTCAGGATCAACTTCAAGATTCACTATTCTGGTTGTTTCCTGTAATTGAGGGTCGTGGGACAAAGACATATACTTGCTAGTTTCAAGTAGCTGTTTGAATGCCTCCAGTATTTTATTAGCACTCTGAACCTTACCTATATCTAATGGAAGGGAATGTGGAGCCTCATTGCTGTCATTACCATCATTATCATCCTTCCTACCTACAGAAGCCTCAGTAGAATCATATGGGATAGCCATCTGAGAAGTAAGGGAGATCTCTGTATCTGCATCTGTGTCAGCTGTTTTTATATCTGTTACCTCATCACTTTGGGCGTTTTTATAATTATCAGGGGTATCGGCCTGAAACGGTGATGCCAGAGTGTCAAACATGGATGAGAACACAGACTGTGACTCTGTTTCTGACTGAAGGCTGATTTCTTTATCCTCTTTATCCTCAGCTAAAAGTGTATCCTCCTCCCCCTCATCATCACCCTGTTCCCCATAAAGGCCTGCAATATTGTTATAGATGCTACCATACCACCCTGCATCTTCCTCCTTTCTTAATTCACCATCTTCTTCCTGACTTTGACGGTCCTCTTGGCCGTGATTATAATCTTCAACAGGTTTTGAGGGGTGTGTATCTGTTCTCTCTGCCTCCTTACCAGTGTTATCATCTCTCTGGTAATCTGTTTCTTTTATTTGCTCCACTGTGGCATCACGATGAGACTGACTTGTGTCAAGGTCCTGTAGGTCTGTTGTGCCTGTCGTTTCATCTCTGCCTGCTGCTTCAACTCTCTCTTCAACTTTATCCTGATTAGATTGACCAAAATGTAAGACATCTCTAATGCCAATATTCAACCAGGAGTTAGAGGGTGGGGGTTGCTCTTCCACTTCCTTTTCAATGGGCTTCTCCTCCTCTGGAGCTTTTTGACCAAAACCAAAGGCGCTAGTCAGTCCATCTCCAAACCAGCCAGAGTTTTCAGTCTTTTTCATCTCTTCCTTCAATTGGTTCCCATCAATATCCAAAGCAAGTTTCCTGCTCCTGAAAGACTCTTGTTCTGTGTTGTCTTCTTTGGGATTATCATCAGGGCTTTCACCACCTAAACTAAGCCATCCAGTTACTGTAGAGCCAATCCACTGAGACCCACCTTTTTCGCTAGGTGCAGGTTTGGTATCATCAGAGAAGTCTTCCATTCTGGCCTGATTGGCATCTATGTGTCCTGTTTCATCACTGCTCTGTGCAAAACTTTGGGACAGAAAGGCATCTTTGGAAGTTTTAGAATCCTGAGCATCATTTGTGGCGATTTCCTGAAATTCTGAAACTAGATTTTCTTCATTGTCCCACTCACTGGAGTCATTATCAATTAATGAGCCATACTCATCTATGCAGAAGAAGTCGTGTTTCTAAAAGAACATAAGAGTAGTTTTAATTAACAGAATGTGTTTAGAAACAAGATTGAAAGCACTGCTTATTCATCCTTCAATACACATGTATAACAATACATGCAGTAGGCCTAAAACTGACATTACTAGAGTAATAAAGTGGAAAGATTACCTGTGTGGCCACTTCTTTCTCTGTGTTTGCATGAATTTCATCAACTTTCACAGCATCTTTTGGAAAATAACCAAATCGTCTGTCAATCTGAAATACAGCATAGGGCACAAAACATTATTGCATAACAAACATTCAACAAAATATATGTTATTCAATTAATTTCAGTTACAAAAAAACACTTACACTTCCTGCCCATAGATCATCTCTTTTGCCAGAGAGTTTGTGGTAAACAAATATCACTTCCCCTTTTTTGAAGTTCAGGAATCTACAATCCTTTCCCTGGTGATCTCTTGTGGCCCTGACCCGACTCAGCAAGCCTATACACACAAAAGCCACATAAGGAGCTCAAAGTTTAGAGGACAGGATAGTAATAATGAATTTATAATATGTGCTGCACATAGTCTAACCATTTATTTATTTTATTGTTGTCTACTTACTTTCACACTCAGAGTCTCCACAAATTTTGAAGTCAGACAGCAATCCCCAAGTTAGAGTTGGAAAAATTAAAATAGTAAATGTCCAAATGTATATCTGTGAAGTAGCCATATCGATGTTGGAAAGTCCAGTCATGTAGAATGGTCCACAGTGAAACCGGGTAATCTTTGGTGAAACAGTGCTCCAAGCTGAACAGTCATGTTGCATTGAAGTATATTGTGCCAAATGGACATTGCCTTCAAGTTGTTGCTGTTACATCTCAACAAGTCAACCTGTTTCAATGGCTAAATTAGGAGGGAATCAAGATACAAGGTAACTGAGGAGTAATGATTAACGTGGCAACAATGCTTGCAACAAGAACGATTTAATTTTACCAAGGCAAAGGCTGATCTATAAGCAATACAAACAATCAATGTTTATTGGAGAAGTATCTCCCTTCAAGTGATTTGAATTATTTGTATAGTAATTATGGCGTAGTATGTTCTGTTGTTAGAAAAAAATATGTTATTGGTCATTATGTTGGAAAGCAACGCGTGGAAATTATATTGTAGACTTTGACCTGTGGAATTTGGAATGCCAAAATAAACATGTAGCGTTATCTTTAAATCGCCATGGCAACGGGCACATTCTAAATGCGTCATGATTCGCACATTAAACAAGATGGCGTCGAATATTATTTTGATGTGAGACTTGCGTCCTTATCCAACAAAACAACATTTATAAAGTGATACATACAGTAGTAAATGCAAGTGTCATTAGTTGCCTGTTAATCTAACATTATATCAGTACGAAACTGAGTATATAGTTTGGAGCTTCAGCATGAAATCCGACGTGGAGGAACTGATGCCTAGGCTTCTGCCTGTAGAAACAGGCGACACTTGCGAAGACTTCAATCTAAACGAGCCTCCAAGAAATCCCCAGGAGTATTTGAGACAGGTTCAGTAAGTCCCTCATAGCTCTATGTATTTTCATAGTTTGCACGCATATGCCCGGGAAACACGCGTTCATGTAATAAAAAAATAAACACTGCCTTTCTCTTTTTTTCAGAATAGAGGCGTCTCTCTGCCCTGATGTTGTGGTGGCGAAGATTGATCCAAAGAAATTGAGAAAGAAACAGTCAGTGAACGTATCGGTATGTTTCATTATAGACGCCACTGCCACAAATAAAATGTAGCCAGAGAGAGAAAGACAGAGCGATACAGTGACTGTGTGTGTGTGTGTGTGTGTGTGTGTGTGTGTGTGTGTGTGTGTGTGTATATATATATGTGTGTGTGTGTATGTATGTATAATTTACTGTCAACTCTTCTATTTGGTAGCTCACAGGGTGCCAAGCTGCTCCACAAGGATTTTCGCCGAGTTTAAAATGGCAGCGACAGCAAGTCAGCAACTTCTCAGAAATAAGACAGGTAACTATAGATTGTATTGTCCATTATACATTTCAAGTTATTTGTCACGTTGAGTTATTCTGATCATGTTTTACTACTTGCAGAGTATCAGTAAGCACAGACAACACTGGAGTGGTCATGCTTTGGATGACAATGTGTTAATGGTAAGTAGGAGATTATGATTTTTTTGTTGTTGGTATAAGTGAATTGTAAAATACAACATACCCTCTCTAACTATATGTTTTGTCTCTCTCCAGCCAAAACAGGACGCGGAAGAACAATGGAAAAAGTTCTGCCTGGGTGAAAATGTTTATCTGAACTCCCCTCCCATTGACCCTGGTGCTGAAGATCGAGGCCTTGATTATGTGAAGGTGACCTTATAGACCAGGGTTTCTTAAACTATGGGTCCGGACCCAAAGTGGGCCCTGGGCATGTGAGCAGTGGGTGCGAGTTATGAGAATACATCTATAGTCTCACACTATTTCTTCTTAATTTGGGTCATTGGAGGACGATTTGGGTCATGGGAGGATGGTATATTTCTCATTTGGGTCTCAAGCTGAAAAAGTTTATAAAGAGTAACTTTCATGAAAAAACATTTATTTAATTGAAAACCAGATGTTTTAGGGTTAGTTATAGTGAAACGCTTACTTAAAGCCCTTAACCAACAATGCAGTTCAAGAAGTAGAGTTAAGAAAATATTTACTAAATAAACAAAAGAAAACATTAAAATAACAATACCAAGGTTATATACAAGGGGTACAGGTACCGAGTCAATGTGCGGGGTTACAGGTTAGTCTAGGTAATTTTACCAATTTGTGTCCATGTAAATAGTCCGGGTGGCCATTTGATTAATTGTTCAGCAGTCTTATGGCTTGGGGGTAGAAGCTGTTAAGGAGCCTTTTGGACCTAGACTTGGCGCTCCGGTACCGCTTGCCATGCAGTAGCAGAGAGAACAGTCTATGACTTGGGTTACTGGAGTCTTTGACAATTTTTTGGGCCTTCCTCTGACACCGCCTAGTATATACTTCCTGGGTGGCAGGAAGCTTTGCCCCAGTGATGTACTGGGCCTTACGTACTACCCTCTGTAGCGTCTTACAGTCGGATGCCGAGCAGTTGCCATACCAGAGGTGATGCAACCTGTCAGGATGCTCTCGACGGTGCAGCTGTATAACTTTTTGAGGATCTGGGGACCCATGCCAAATCTTTTCAGTCTCTTGAGGGGGAAAAGGTGTTATTGTGCCCTCTTCACGACTGTCTTGGTGCATTTGGACCATGATAGTTTGGCTCTTAGTTGAGAGTTCTAATCCCACACGGGGCAGGCAGATATCTTGTTTTTTTTCTTCATATGCTTTATTTACAATATTAATTCTGTGCCCACATACACTTCTAATTCTGAAAAGTGAAAGCATACAACTACTACACTGGTAGTAGTTGTAGGTTTTTATACAGTACCCAAGACCAATCTGTGAGTTAATTTTACAGTTGGAAAAAGAGCTACTGCATAAATACTGCAGTGCTGGTTGGATTTAGTGCCTTAACACTGTAAGCTAACTGTCCAAAGCCATACATGATATGCTTGCATGCACATAATGCAATTATTATGCTTTAGTTAGAAAGTGTGGCGCTCAAGTACAACTATGTTTACCCCAAAAATGAATATATATGAGCAATTCCCCCCATCCACAATTTCTCATCTGAATGCATTTCCCCTTTAAGGACCCCTGTTATAGAGGAAATATCTGACCAAAGAGAATATACATTATGTAAGATTTTTGTATAAAGATTTTGCCATTAATCATGTGTCTGATATTTACCCACTTGTTTCACCAGGTTGGTTTTCCACCTTTCCTTAGCATAGTGAGCAGATTAAATCAGGTGAGTGTTTTCACAGCACTGGCATGACATTCACTGCACTTGTTTTTTATCAATTCAGGCTATTTTTCATGACCTCAACGACGGTACTCACGTTTGACTCTCTTTTCTATAAACATAGACAAAACTCAATTATATCTTCCCTACTAGGCCACAGTCTCTGCAGTTTTGGAGTACTTGATAAACTGGTTTGAAGAGAGAGAGTTTGTCCCACAGTTGGTAAGTTCAGTTTCTTTAACATCATACAACACAGTTTGGAATTTTTATGCTTTCCAGGGTTGGGGTCAATTTAGTTTATATTCAAGTCAATTCAGAAAGTAAACCCAATTGAAATGTAAATTGGAATGTCAGTTTACTTCCTGAATTGACTGGAATTTAAATGGAATAGACCCCAATAATGCTTTCATGGCTAATATGTGTTCAACTTCTCTAGGGAAGATGGCTGTATGCACTGCTGGCTTGCCTTGAGAAACCTCTTCTTCCTGAAGCACATTCCCTAATAAGACAGCTGGCCAGACGGAGTTCTGAAGTGCGGGCCAATCTGGTAGGATGATATATATGGCTGGTATTAATGGATGTTGAGATGAAAGGTTGCAAACCAACTTCCTTATGGGTAAAATTAAAATGTTCAAATACATTAGATGCTCAAATGTTTGCATGATGATGATGAACAGGGTATGATATTCATTCTTTGTTTTTTCGTTCTTTCCCATTACAGGAAAGCCAGGAAGATGAAAGGTTGTCTCCTCTAAACTTGATGATCTGCCTTGTTGCTAGGTAAGCTTCGTTATTTGACTTCACAAACACTCACAGCCAGGAAAACTTGTCGTTTGATTGTTTATCTTATTTCATTTTTTTCATTTTTACAAAGGTACTTTGATCAGAATGACTTGGCCGATAAGGAGGACTAAACTGGTTAATGTGATGAAATCCACTATTTGAGGCTGAAACTGTCGCTCTATGAACCCATCATCATGCTCAGATTTGAGATCCACAGGAAGTTGCACTGTGGTGATTTGAAGCCTTTTGATACTAAGCAACCATTGAGTCTTGTGAAGAAAATGTACCCAATAAATAGTGAAATTGGACTGTTTCTTTTCTATTATATGTTGTTTTCAACTTCTGCTATTGCTGGAATGAAATAAAATGTTTGCTCTCACAAATGTTGTTTTTTAATCTTTACAAGAAAACAACTGCTATGTACCATAAAGAAAAACTGTATGCCATAAAGACATCAGACATAAACATCAATCCTTTATTCTGAAGGAGTGTTTTAGTAACCAGATGTTTTAACCTCCACTTTTCTGTGGTGTAACTTTAGGATGAAAACAACCAAATTATGATTATTATTTGTCAACATTTGGGCCCTGTGTTTTGGTTAATAATGTGACATGACCTGAATTATAGCCTTTATAAGAAATGAGAATTAGACCAAAAATAAAAGCAATTGTCTGAGGATGGTGCTGCTGACAAAAAGAAAACGGGAAAGTATGATGAAAAAGTCAAATCCAGGTAATGTGTCATGATTAAACAAAATACAGGATCTAGTCATCATCAATGGACGAGTTCGTTTTGCATGGCCCGGTGCCCGGGTGGAGATTTCAATTAAGGACCAAAGGAACTCTGCCTACCCGGGGCACCGGGCCATGCTAAACGATTTCGCCCAATGAAAGTCTTTGATTATTATCAAGAAAATACTGGACATGTGGTGAATGGAGAATGCTCACATTTATAGTCATTGCTTTCCGGGATCCTTGGGACGTCCCTACGTCATTGAAGTTGACATTTAAAATGGTTAGGGTAAGGTCTAAGGAAGGTTTGGTTTTGGGGTAGGGCCGTCACAAGGATTCCGGATAGCACTAACCCACATTTTATGGCCGTGTGCGTTTAGCTACGCTAATGAAGTTGCCGATTGGGCATTTGAGTTGTCAATCAAGGTAGTGAAACGCGCTTATCATCCCCCATGATGCATTTCGGCGAACGACCAATACTTGTTGCCTGTGAGGAAAGCTGGTTAGTTAACTAAAATGGCGGTGGCAGTGGGTTCTTTGCAAGCCCAGCTTGAGAAAGCTAAAGAGAGTTTGAAAAATGTAGACAATAATATTCGCAAATTAACTGGCCGGGATCCTAATGAATTGAGGTAAGACACTAAATGCTTTTCAAAACGCAACATTTTATTCTATTTGTCAGCATTCATTCGTCTAACCAACGTTAGCTCGCTATCAATATACGCCAGTCCCACGAAAAATTGCATTTCCCATTCTCGTGCACAACCAGTTATCCGCTTGGGTGCGTGCTGTATCGTCGAATCGGCTAACTAAATGGAAGTACATATACTTAAATAACTCGAATTTGTACTTATCGGTAGGTGGCAGCTGAGTGGTTATACCATTGCCCATTCATTATTGTTTTTAGTTACTTTTAACCTTTTATTTAACTAGGGAAGTCAGTTACAGTGGCGCCCTACCTACAGGGACAGCCATAGTACGGCGCCCCTGGAGCATATTAGGGTTAAGTGCCTTGCTCAAGGACACATAGACAGGTGTCATGAACTTGTCGGCTCGGTGATTCGATCCAGCAACCATTCGGTTACTGGCCCACATCTCTGACCACTAGGCTACCTGCCGCCTTGTGAGTGACTTAAAGGTAATGTTTTTTTCCCCGTGTTATGAAAGTAACTTAACGTTACTCAGTCTTTGCTTGTCGTTATCGCTTATTCGCCAACTACTTTCTTAATTATTAAATTTACATCATTCGAGTTGACTTGTTTCTTGTCCAGATTTATCGGAGTAAAGTTAGCTAGTTAGTTTTATGCAATAATAGTTATCTCCATTCCGAATGGATTAACACACCCCTATGTAATGTTAGCTAGCTACGTTTTCTAAAAGCGAGCCATGCTGTTTACAGCTAGTTCAGGTCCAGCTAAGTTATGTATGTTACAGCTGAATGACAAGTCGTAGCTAATCTCTCTACTTTCCTTACAGACCTGGCCAAACTAGAAGGCAAACCATCCCAGGTGTTGGAGGTAGGGGGCGAGGAATCAACTTGTTGAGGTAAAACATTTATCCCATTTTGTCTTAATTTCCTTCAGTTGGTGTCTGCTAAACACGTGTATGTGACCAATAAAATTTGATTTGATACCTGTATGTGATCTTTGTCTAATATTTAGATTTGTCAACAGACGTGGACTCTCTGACATCGGCGGAGGACCTGGAGGACCCCCAGCTAAACAGAGGGACATTGAAGGGGCCCTCCTGAGGTTAGAATAATCTATAGATCTGGCCATTTCCTGCTGTAGATGTTGCAAAGATGAGTCGAACTCACTTGGTTCTCGTGATGGCTCTGCCTGCAACTTAAAAATCTTTGTTGCCTTTGGCCCAAAGAGGAAATTTACTCTTGGCCTAATGGTTAAAGACGTCCTCAAGCGATTGTTGAACTCTTTCTTTAGAAAAGCGATATCCCAAGTATAAATACAGTAAAGTACACTAAATGTGTTGTGCAAAAGTGATTATTTAAAAAAAAAAAAAGTTATTTCTTTTGAAACCGTTGCAAACGTCAATGAGTTGGGTAGCGATTTGTGATGTCATCGGCCTCCCCCTTGCTTGGGAACAAGGAAAGGTCCACCCCCAACTTGTGCCATGTCATGAGAATACCTGGACCATCTATGTGCCTTTTCTTAAATAGATCATTAGAAAATTAGACTGGTTTGGTTGGTTTCCCAAGTGGAAGACTGCAGTTCAGATCTCAGCCTTGACAGAGAATTGCATCAATGTTTTTCAGGCATGAATCTATTATCTCTTGATAACCACAGGGGTTTTTCTCCCTGGCCTTAGAGCTTGGTGTTTGCAGAGTGTGATTTGTTCAGGGAGTGTAGTAGCGTTTCCTTTAGCCAGTCATTTAGCTGACTGTTAGCCGATTTTATATTTATTTGTATATATTATATTACATGTATATTATAATATGCAAACCATTGTCAGAAAAGATACTTATAAATATCCTCTAAATCACATTGGCTATGCATGGAAGTTGGTTCAGTTTCTTTCAATAGTCATCGCTACTCTACCTGTCCACTCTGTCTTGACTGGGGGCTCTCGCTTGCAACATTGTATCAACTGGTTCTGGCTTGAGAACTTTAGCACTCCCTAAAAAGGAATTACCCTACACCTGGTGGTATTCAAATAGGTTTTATTTGTTATTGGTGGTAAATCACGCATTTGTCTTCTTGCGTGTCTTTAATGTATAGGCTGGCTGGTGACCAGCGAGCGAGGAGAGATTCACGCCATGACAGTGACGCTGAGGATGATGACGATGTCAAAAAGGTAAACCATCATTCTAGATTGAATATCTTAATTAATATTTTCCCTTAATCTTATTTTTTTTATTTAACCTTTATTTAACTAGGCAAGTCAGTTAACAACACATTCTTATTTACAATGATGGCCTACCCCGGCCAAACCCGGACGACGCTGGGCCAATTGTGCACCACCCTATGTTTTAAGTCTAACTTCCCACTTGCCTTTGTCCATACACAGCCAGCGTTGCAGTCATCAGTAGTAGCTACCTCCAAGGAGCGTACACGTCGAGACCTGATTCAGGATCAGACCATGGACGAGAGGGGAAAACAAAGGTAATATACATGCGTGGGAACATGTGGGCGGCAGGTAGCCTAGCGGTTAAGAGCGTCAGTAACTTTTAAAGGTCGCTGGTTCGAATCCCTAAGTCGACTAGGGCCAAATCTCTGTGCCCTTGAGCAAGGCACTTGACCCTAATTCCGCTGTCGCTCTGGGTAAGAGCGTGTGCTAAATAACTCAAATGCGTAATTATTTGTAAATATTGTATTTCCAAGAAATCATGTAAATGTTATTCATACTATTCATTGCTTTTTCATTGCTTTGTTCTTTTTCCCTATAGGAATCGACGCATGTTTGGCCTGTTGATGGGAACATTACAGAAATTTAAGCAGGAATCTAATGTGGCAACAGATCGGGTAGGGATATCACTTTACTCCAATATGTCCATCAATAAAACTCAACACTGCTGTTCTAATACAGTAAAATACATTCATGAAAATGTAGTGTTATGCTTGGTGAAAATGATTCTAGCCATTAGGCTATAGTTTCCCGTATAATTGTTTTATCTCTTGTCTCAGCAAAAGAAACGCATTGAGATTGAACAAAAATTGGAAGTTCAAGCTGAACAAGAACGCAAGACAGTAGAGGGCGAAAGACGCAAGCTATTTGATGAGAGGCGTGCCACGCAGACAGAGCTGAGACTGTTGGAACAGAAAGTGGAGCTTGCTCACTTGGTAAGGACCTTTCTTGAAAACAATATTCAACCTTATTGGTTATGGGGTAGCATTAGAAAAATAAAATAAAAAAAATGAAATGTTTAACCTGTAGTAACATTGTACTAAGGTGAAATTAAACCCTTGTTTTCATGCTCATTAACTTATTTGTATTCTAGCAAGAGGAGTGGAATGTGCACAATACAAAAATAGTCAAGTACATCCGTACAAAGACTAAGCCACCCATCTTCTATCAGCCTGGGAGGATGTGCTCAGCCACTCAGAAGCTCTTGGACGAGTCGCAGAACAAAATGAACGGTAAGCCATTGTGCAATTAGCCAAATTCTTCTGCACTTGACAAGTAGCAATAATGCACATCCTTGGTGTGCATTGAGTCAGTGTTGCTGACTCTGTTTTATCACTGTTTCCAGTTATGTTTGAGGAGAGACGCGAGGCGTTTGCAGAGTATCTGAATAAGATGGTGGCTCGGCCTCGACGCCAGTCTCAGAGGGACAACACTCTGGGTAAGGACCTGAAGAAAGAAGATCAAGAGGGTAAGCCCACGGGTCAGGTGGTAGTCAAAGTGACAGGTTACCGGTTTGATGTGGAGATGGAGGACGAGGCAACACTAGAGAAGGAAGAGGGTGATGAGGGTGTAAAGCATGAGGAGGAAGGAAAGAAAAAGCCAGGAGAGCAAGTCAGTGAGCAGGAGCCTAAGAAGGGGGAGAAGGCAGACGAGAGGGAGGAGAATGGGGAAAACGATCCAGACACTAGAATAGTAGAGTTCAGAGAGGTGGAAGAGCAAATGGAGGTTACTGCAGTGGTGAGGGAGGCTGAGTGGCAGGTCGGGGATCAGGATAAGGAGGAGGATAGTCCAGTGATGGGTGGGGGGGAGGTAGGTAATGAGAAGCGAGTAGAACAGGTTAAGGTAGAAAAGGAAAAGCCCCTTCAGGATCAGGACCCCACAGCTGTGTCAGACAACCAGGAGAAAAGCATTGAAATGCAACCAACCCAAGATGAAGAGCCACATACAGAAGTGTCCATGCCTCTGCTCTCAGAGCCCAACCCTAGTGTGGAAGTCTCTGATGGGGCATCTATAGCCCCTGAGGTTCAGATTCCCTTGCTGGAGGCTGGAACAGAGCCTCTCACAACAGAGCAGAGCCAAGAGGCTGATCAAGTTGCCATGAAGCAGACTACTGATATCCAGCCTGCCCAGGATGATGCTGCCCCCAAGGAGCTAGAGACTCCGAGCGAGAAATCAAGTAGGGGGCGTTCAAAGTCAAAGAACAAGAAAGGAGATGGTGGTGGCAGTAGCAGCAGTAGCTCCTCTAGCAGCTCCTCTGGCTCCTCATCCAGCGGGAGCTCCGGCTCCTCTAGTGACTCCTCCAGCAGGAGCAGCTCCTCCAGCGGCGGCTCCTCCTCCAGCTCGTCTAGCAGGAGCCGCAGCCGAGGGAGGAAGGACAAGAAGCATAGGAGGAAGCTGTCTGAGAGGGAGAGGAAGAAGGGAGGAGGTGAGAAGAGCCAGAAGTCGTCAAAGGGCAGTGGTCGTGAATCCAAAAGTTCCAAAGACGAGGGCTTTAAGTCTGACAGGAAGAGGATCACCTCTGAGGGCTGCCGGTCAGGGAAGAGGTCCTCTCGCGGTGACCGGGATCGCAAGTCTGATAGGAAGGAAAAAAAACGTTAAATTGGTTCTGCTGTCATGTCATTCTTGGTTCTGTTTCTCCTTTTGATGAATACTTTTTCATAACTGAAATGTTGTGGATTTCCTTAAATGGAATTCCGCAGGATAGGGAAACTAAACTGCCTTAGTGTATTTCTCGGAACAATGTGGGTTTTAATCATCAAAGGTTTCTTTCCTAGTCCCCAGTCACTTTTGACAGTCCTGCTGTGCTGTTTTCTGGATTTATTTTACCTAGATTATTTTTATTAATTTTCTATTGTCTGCTTTTTAGTTAACTGTTCCTAAAACAGGAGCAATGCGAAGAGGGTGTTTCATACTGGTGTATTCTCTGAATCCAGTGTTAAGGTATTGTAATTTTTTTTTTTTATTATTAATCCAAAGACTGACTGCACAGTGTCTAGCTCTGCATTGTGCAAGACGTTTGTTTTGGAAAGTAATGTACCCCCCCCCCCCCTTTTTTTCTTCAATTAAATTGAAGCATCTTCAATAAAAAAACAGGTGAATTTCTTGTCATTAATGGCTCACATAATGATGTTCCAACTTATTTTTGCATTCATTACTTACAGCCTAATGGTCATTAAATGCTACCTGCCATTTAGGATGCAAACCTACTGAAACCACATGCGTATTCAATGTAGTATATTGCTTTAGGATATCTTTATAATTACTGATTTAAAAGCATGATTTTTAATAAGTGGTGTATCGGCCTGCACCCCTTTTTATTTTATTTTTTAGAATAGATACGTAACGGATGATGCTACAGACATGCGTTCGACCTGTATTATGACATTCACTGCAAAGTGACTTGATTTAAGGTAGTCCGGTTTTGAACAAGCTGCAGGCAAAGAGCCATGTCTTTCTCAAATGGTAATGCTCAAGTGACTTGGAATGAGTCCGGTACTAAATAAACAAGTAATGCCCAATGACGCTCATGATAACTGGCAAATAAACAAGACTGTTTGACAGTGACTGGATGCAAAAGTAATTAGCCTGTACCGCTGAGCACATTGGACGCAAAAGGGTTCACGCCGTCTCCGATGTCAAATCCAAGAATGCGAAGACATTTTATGGATGTTCTGTGCCAGAGGTACTCAACTCTTACCCCACGACGTCCGTCGCCTGCTGTTTTTCAGTTCTACCTGATAATTGCACACCTGGTGTCGCCTGTCTAAATCACTCCCTGACTAGAGGGGAACAATTTAAAAAAATGCAGTGCATTTGAGTTTCTATGCAGTCCTTCGTTCTAATTATACCAGAGGTGCAGTAGCTGTAATGTCCACTTGGTGTCAGTATTACCCCAGGGATAAAAAATAAAAAAGCCCCCTTGCTTTTCTGTTGCTCACTTAGCGCTCATGGACAAACGATATGAACGCTAGACTGTATAACCAACATTGTTCATTCTCTTTAATAGTATAGAAAATGAATATACATTATACAGGTCAGTGCAAGGATACAGGTGGTTTACTGGGCCTACTAGTGGATAGTGAGGTCTAGATGTGGCCCCAAGATCTCTCTCCTGAACCAAAGAAGTCAAGCAGATATTGCCCTTTAACCAGATTATAATACAATACATCTCAAGACTCTTACTATAACTGTCATAACTTTAAATTTATTGAGAGGCCTGCATTACTTTAAATGTGTTTAAACCTTTATAATATTCCTAGGCTACTGCTATGCATTGTGGAGTGGGGTAGTGAGAGGTTAAACAGCAACTCCTTTGCATATAACCCTGCGATCTGCTTTCACTTTGTCCCAGTATAGTGTGTGCGTGTGTAAGTCCGAGTCCCCTGTGGTCCTACCGGGGTGTGTACGGGACGGAAAGTGAGTAGTCAGCTCTCGGCTCATTAGCGTCCTACGTCTCTGATGAGTCTGGATGAGGAAGCCCTTCTATTGATCCTCATCCTCCCTCTTTCCCTCCACTTAACGGCCCATCAACTGAACCACCGGAGAAAAGCTGCTGTATTAACATTACCAGACCTGGGTTCGAATACTGTTTGAAATGGTTTAAAATACTTTATCTCAGCTTGATTGAGCTTGCCTGGCACAATGGAACCAACAGAATAGTCCAATAACTGCACCCCGCCACTCCAGGCAGCAAACACTCAAAAGTATTTGAAAGATTTCAAATTGTAGTTGAACCCAGGCCTGAATAGTACAGGAGTAGAGTAGACTAAGGGACAGGTTTTTTCTGGGAGCTCTGCCCACTGGAGGATCTGGGTGTTGGGGGAGAGGGACAGAGAAATGCTGGCTGAGGGAGGAATAGTGAGTGACCATCCTGATAAACAGGAGTGGGTTACGGATAGTTCTTGGAGGGCTGCCCATCGGGGCGGAGAGGTGCTGGGGCCAGGGAGGGAGGGACAATTATCGTTGTTATTGGATGTATGTACACTGTTTAAAACTAGAGTCAGTGAGTGACAGGAGCAGCCTGTTACCATCAACTTATGCCAACTATGTATACATTCTACCACATTAGATACAGTATATGTTAGACATACTCTTTTGATGACTTACTTTATGTATTTGGTTCCCGGCCTTCCTACAGAATCAAGTACTTGCCAAAACGTTCAGGTGACTGTGTGAAAGAGGTAAGCTAAAGACTATACTGCGTATTGGAGAAATTACTTCAACAGTAATTTCAGGGGTTAATAATAAGAAGTTATACTTCTCTACTTGGCCCTTTGTTATATGCAGAGGAACGGCAAGATGTAATCTTCCTGACTTGCATTTAGGTGTTATTTTTGCTGCAGTACTTTCTCAGTGGTCAGCGGTTTTGCTGTTCTAGGGAGAGTAGTCCTATTTTCAGATCAATAGCGAGATTTTTTTCCTTCAAGCTTCAAAGCCAGGGGGGTTGAGCTGGGCTTAATGAGACCACAAGGCTCTTTAGAACGTGCTGTGTGTCCCTTTAATCCAGGGTGGTTGAGCTGGGCTTAATGAGACCACAAGGCTCTTTAGAAGGTGCTTCGTGTCCCTATAAGCCACTTCAAAGAAGCTGGAACACACTAGATATGCTGCTAGCTGTATATGCTGACCAATGGGGTATTGGTGGATCCATCACACATACATTTTTGTTACGTCCAAAATTGCGCCCTGTTCGCTTTATAGCCTACTACTTTTGACCAGGGCCCATTGGGTTAGGTCACACTTAGAAATAGGGCCCACCATAAAAGGATACATCAATCTCAATGTGACTTCCCTGGTTAAAAGGATAAAAACAGATTTGCACTACACGCTCCTGGAGTCCTTACAGAACGATGCTCCCGAGTGGTGCAGAGGTCTAAGACACTGCATTTCAGTGCGTCACTACAGATCCTGGTTCGATCCCGGGCCGCATCACAACCGGCTGTGATCGGGAGTCCCATAGGGCAGCGCACAATTGGCCCAGCGTAATCCGGGTTAGGGGAGGCCGGGGTAGGCCGTCATTGTAAATAAGAATTTGTTCTTAACTGACTTGCCTAGTTAAATAAAGGTTAAATAAATAAAAACTTGCGGACAGTGCCATGGCAACAGCAGGATTTTGACTATAAAAGGCTACTGGTATGTTGAATTTCCTCAACTTGTGCCACCCATCATCATCCATCCTTACTATACCCAACCACCTTCCCTTGCTTGCAGAGGCACTCAGAGCAGCTCCACTTATAGCTGTTAGCTGGAAAGTGCTACAGCACCAACATGTTAGCAGAGAGAGTGTGGATGTAAGGTATGGAACGTTATTTTGGTCTTATGTTGCCTGTTAGAAGGAAAGTGCTACAGCACCAACATGTTAGCAGAGAGAGTGTGGATGTAAGGTATGGAACGTTATTTTGGTCTTATGTTGCCTGTTAGAAGGAAAGTGCTACAGCACCAACATGTTAGCAGAGAGAGTGTGGATGTAAGGTATGGAACGTTATTATGGTCTTATGTTGCCTGTTAGAAGGAAAGTGCTACAGCACCAACATGTTAGCAGAGAGAGTGTGGATGTAAGGTATGGAACGTTATTATGGTCTTATGTTGCCAGTTTCAAAATGTTCCCCAGAAATAATGTTATTTACTGAGCAAATATTCCAGTGAAGTGCACACATCATGTGGTGCTGCATTGAAGCACTGCAGCTATCTGTTTAGTAAAATGGATTCCTGAGCCACACGTTTTGGCAGTGAATTTATATAATCCATTAACATTCCAAAGTGTGCATTTTTCCCATGCATAACTTATATCCAGCTACACGTGCGTGCACACACACACACACACACACACACACACACACACCACTCTCAAATGTGTCTATTACTTTTCTCTTAGCATTACACATGCATACACACAGGCCTTTAATTACCAGAGAGAGAAAGAGAGACATGAATATCCTATTCTATTTGTAGTGTTGGCCAGCTGAAGTAGGTTGGCAGCACTGTCCCTCTTCCACAAAGGGCTGCTCCAGCAAGGAAGAGTGTAGGAGTTACTCATGTTCCCATTGTCTTTCTGACAGTTCTCACTACAAAGCCTGGGCCTGGCCGGGCCCCTGCATGCAGCCAGCAGCCTGGATACAAGCACATCTACAATCCAGAGGCTGAGCCTGTCGGGTGGGATGGGAATCAAAGCCAGAGGCTGAGCCATGGGATCCGGGGGTACTGTAGCCTATCCTCTGCTCTGACACCAAGTCAGGAAGGGGGAGCAGTAGGATAGCAGAGCAAAGTGGGGGTAATCTGAGCTACCATTTGATATACAGTATCAGGGAGGGATGTCAGAATGAAAAACCCTCTTGTGCTTTTGTGCTGCTACAGTGCTTTTTTCAGCTCTAGTTGACCATGTCGTTTTTGCTAGCTTTTTCATAGAACAATGTCCATTAGATTTTCTTGCAGTTAGACACAATGGTTAAGCATTGGTATTACCATGTGTAAACATGACAGTTGTACGAATAAGTAAATAACTGTGCTCAATGTGAAATGAGGAGTACTGGGAAAGCTACAAATGCTTAACACTATCTGCATGTTTGTGTTCAGTGTGTTTTTAAATATTAACAAAATTAATCCATACGTTGAGCTGCCAGACAAAGTGCTCTTTTCACCTTGGAAAATAGTTTATAAAGTCTAGTTGGGTCTGTGGGTTTTGTCAAAGAGAATATCTACCAGTTTTAAATGCCTGAGTTTCTTGATCCTTAACTAATTTTGGACAAGCATTTTTTGTCGTGGCATCACTTGGGTAATCTACGGCAGGTCTACTGTGTACTGTATGTCACAGCCAGTTACAGGATACATATTAGAATAAGAACTGTCAATGTGTGCTGTTCTAATCTGAATCTTGTGACCATGTCCCTGTCTCATGTCAGGCATCCTCTGAGGGTTGCATGAAGAGTCCAAATGCACAACGTTTGACTAGAGGCCATAGGCAATAGGGTGCCATTTGGGACGCAACCATACTCCCCAGGTTACAGTATCTTAATTTGAGGGCTTTAAGGCTCAAGGTGAAAGATACCTTCTTCACTTCAGTGAAGCATGATGTTTTAGTGTAGAGAGGAAAGGGTTATTTTGTGATTATTTAAATCTGTGGAGGTGAGGGCTGTTGTGGAATGTTGGCCAGAGATAAAGTTTTTGAGCTCAGCTCTCCTCTGAGGTATGGGAGTGTTTTCTTAGCAGCTATCGGTCTATTGGCAGTATATCAGACACTTCCTGCTCATATCAGAACAGTCAGTGGCAAACAAATCCCTGTTATCATATTGCTACATGTTGAGTGTTTGTTAGTTTCTATTGTTTTTCTTAGAGTACGGCACCTCTCATTAATACAGACTTTTTCTGTCTGTTTCAAAATTTAAATTGTGTTTTATATAATACCTATACTTTGTCATATCTGCCTTTTGCCTTTTGGTCTGAAAAGTAGCACAGCTGCTCAAAGAAAGTGACCATTATTATTTGAGTCATCGCCATATTTCTCTAGCTGAGACTAGTGTATTGACGTTAACATCTGATGAGGTGTCCTGACTGTGGCGCCGTCAGTTTTTCTTTCCTGAGCGTCTCCCGCCCGCGCGGCAGGTTCTGCATACGGCTTCTAATGGTGTTCTATTTTTAAACAGCCAAGAGCCTCAGGTGAGTTTCATTCCTGTACGAAATAGACAGAAGCCAGCCAGCCAGCTTATATCAAAGAGACAGATAATGCTGGTTGCCTTGGAAACCAATCCACTGTTAAGTTATACATCACACTCCACTGTAGAGATGTTTTAAGTGTGGTTGAAAATTGATTTTCATAGTTTTTTCTTTCTCCTTGTTTGTCCTGGGCAGGTCACTGATGTTCTGTTTGTACAGTTTTTTGGATTGTGTAAATTGTTCAATGTAGCCCTATAGCTTTTTAATGGATCTCCACAAGCAGTTGGTATGATATGGATAGATCTCTGTTCTCTGTACTCTGTTCCCGTATTATAAACTGGGAGGCAGTGTGGAGAAGTAACTGTGAGGCTGGGAAAATGTTTGTAGTTCACTCTAGTAAAATGTTTGTAGATCACTAGTAAAATGTTTGTAGGTCACTCTAGTAAAATGTTTGTAGGTCACTCTAGTAAAATGTTTGTAGGTCACTCTAGTAAAATGTTTGTAGGTCACTCTAGTAAAATGTTTGTAGGTCACTCTAGTAAAATGTTTGTAGGTCACTCTAGTAAAATGTTTGTAGGTCACTCTAGTAAAATGTTTGTAGGTCACTTTAGTAAGATGTTTGTAGGCCAGTTCAAACAACTTTGTTCATGCATTTAGTTAACGTGTGAAAAATCACGACTTGTAAACACCCTGCTCCTCCAACAACAGCGATTATTGAACTGAAGTGCCTTTGCTTTCTAACCCTCTAACCCTCACTTTGTTTACCTTGTCCTTTCATGCCAATTGATCACTTTTCCCCCATAGTTTATGGAGGGGGACTTTGTTCTGGTGTTAAGACTCTTGTTGTGGCCCTGAATCACATAACTCTTCCTCATCATCTCTCTACCTTTGTTTGCTGCTCCCAGAGCCATTAGGGCCCCAGCCGGGGGGCGACCAGCCAGCCACCTCAAGTACTATCTGGCAGCCAGCCTTAATCACTCCACTGTCACCTGGTGAAAAATTAACTTCCTAATTCCTATGCTGATTCAGTGGGTTCTGTTCTGGTCTGTTAATTTACCTTAGCCGAAGTAGGGCGATTCTGACCCAGTTGGTGTTATAAGCTACTCGATGGATCTGTTGTGTTGTGTGTCCCTCTGGTATGAGCTGACAAAATAACAAAATACGGTCGTTTTGAATGTATGAAAATGGTAGTATAAAATCTCAAACAAAAGTATTTTTTTCTTTCTTCTAATGATAATAAAAACAGTCAATCTACAGCTGTTTGTAGAGATGTGCATTGTTGTCTCTACGATATTCACACAGGATGCCAATTGGTTTGGTGCGTCAATAGTGTTTTAATAAACCTGACATAAAACACTACCGAGTTGAGTTACTGTCTGGTGCGACTCATTTGTTTGAGTCCTGCTGTCTTTGTCTCTCTCTCTCTCTCTCTCTCTCTCTCTCTCTCTCTCTCTCTCCCTCTCTCCCTCTCTCCCTCTCTCTCTCTCTGTGTCTCTGTCTCTCTCTCAATTCAATTTCAATTTAAGAGGTTTTATTGGGAAGCACAAGTGAAATAGATAATAAACAGAAGTGAAATAAACAATGAAAAAGAAACAGTAAACATTACACTCACAGAAGTTCCAAAATAATAAAGATATTTCAAGTGTCATATTATGTCTATATACAGTGTTGTAATGCAAATAGTTAAAGTACAGAAGGGGAAATAAATAAACATAAATATAGGTTGTATTTACAAAGGTGTTCTTCACTGGTTGCCCATTTTTTGTAGCAAAAGGTCACAAATCATGCTGCTGTGATGACACACTGTGGTATTTCACACAGTAGATATGGGACTATATCAACATTGGATTCTTTGTGGATCTGTGCAATCTGAGGGAAATATGTGTCTCTAATATGGTCATACATTTGGCAGGAAGTTAGGAAGTGCAGCTCAGTTTCCACCTCATTTTGTGGGCAGTGTGCACACAGCCTGTCTTCTCTTGAGAGCCAGGTCTGCCTACGGCTGCCTTTCTCAATAGCGAGGCTATGCTCACTGAGTCTGTACATAGTCAAGGCTTTCCATAAGTTTGGGTTAGTCACAGTGGTCAGGTATTCTGCCACAGTGTACTCTCTGTTTAGGGCCAAATAGCATTATAGTTAGCTCAGTTTTAAAAAAAAATTATTTCCAATGTGTCAAGTAATTCTCTTTTTGTTTTCTCATGATTTGGTTGGGTATCAGCCTAATTCTGCTCTACATGCATTATTTGGTGTTTTACGTTGTACACAGAGGATATTTTTGCCGAATTCTGCATGCAGAGTCTCAATTTGTTTTTTGTCCCATTTTGTGAATTCTTGGTTGGTGAGCGGACCTTAGACCTCACAATCATAAAGAGCAATGGGTTCTATAACTGATTCAAGTATTTTTAGCCAGACCCTAATTGGTATGTTGAATTGTAATTTCCTTTTGATGGCACAGAAGGCCCTTCTTGCCTCTCTCTCTCTCTCTCTCTCTCTCTCTCTCTCTCTCTCTCTCTCTCTCTCTCTCTCTCTCTCTCTCTCACTCTCTCACTCTCCTCCTTCTACCTCTTTCTCTCTTGTTGTTTGGCTGGTATCAAATTATCAGTTTTACATACAAAAAATACGTATCAATGAAGTAGTTATTTGGCCTTTGTCAGTCTTATTGTAGTCTACCCATGTTCTCTCACCTCTTGTTCAAATCGTACACTATGTACTCAGTTCTATTTACAGCCTGCATTGATTCAGCATTTAACCATGCTCTCTCTGTCTCTTTCTGTCTCGCTCCTCCCTTTCTTTCTCTCCCCACATTCAAAAAGCAGATGTTTGGATCCAGAGTGTATTGTCTGGCCAGGGCTGTGCATGGTTTGCTTTTAGTAGCACTGCATAAAGAAGTAGTGCCACTGCTACCGAACAAAGGGGGATGCAGAGTGTTCTGTGATTGTTTGGTCTAAGCCCTGTTTGTTTAATATATTCCTACTTTAATATACATTCAGCATGAATGGAATTTAAAACGATCAGGAATTTCAATACCAAGAATCATACGTGTTAACTGTTGGTGTTTGAAAAATGTATTACGTTTTTCTAATTTGTCATTCACTCCCATTTTGCTCATCATCGTGAATGCCCAAATACCAGTTATTAAAAGACTCCAGCTGGCCAGCTACATTTGCACATTCAGACTCATAGAGCAGGGGGTTTCAATGACAATGAAAGTCACTGTGAGTAGTAATGGAGTTAGGCCTAATACTTGTAAAAAACAGAGTAATAACTTGTGAGTAATACATGAATAATAATTTGTGTGTAATAACTAATGAATGAGAACGTTTTGTCTGTCCAAAACATCTGCTGGCTACTTGAACCCCTGTGATGTTTTAGAAACGTTGTTAAATGGTTCTTACCACATTACAGTACAATACTTCAGGCCCTCTTTTTAAGATAAAGGTCACCAGATGTGGTGGTCTGACTCTGACAGAGGAGGAGGAGAAGAGTTGTAATATAAAGTTGTGTGCTGCCTGCTGTAGCGTAGATAATGAAATGTAGCTCCTATGTTAAAGACTGTAGGATAATTAGAGTGAAAGATCCTCTTTCGTGTTTCTGCACGCACTGTGAAGTTCATCTTGCTTGTCATTTTCCCACAGCGGTCGTTCTGTCACTTCACAGACATCATGTTGGCTCACCCCTCCTGCACCGCCACTTGAGGCTTCCTTTACCATTAACTCAATCACACGCTAAATATGACTAATCAGTGGGGCTTTACTGCTTAATATGGTTGAACATTTTTGTTTGAGAGACTCTCCATGTTGACATGCCAAATATTAGTCAGGCTGTGTGTAAAATTTGGTAGTTCTATCGCCAAAGCCACAATTCCACTAAAATCTGCCTCCTAGCCGCTCTAATAAAAATGGTGCTCTACTACTCAATACGGCCTGTAGGTGACGCTGTAGTAATAAATATAATCCCTATAGTAACTACTTATAAGGGCACAAGGCGAGACCCAGATGCAGACACAGGAGGCAGATGGTTTGAGCTCCGATATTTATTAAGGCACAAGGGGTAGGCAAAAGGCAGGACAGGGACAGGGAAGAGTACATAAACCAGACAGTACAAGGCGGCAGGCAGTCTTGAGGTCGGGACAGGCAAGGGTTCAATCACCAGGTCCGAGCCCAGACAGTACAAGCGGAAGGCAGTCTCAAGGTCAGGGCAGGAAGAATGGTCAGGCAGGTGGGCTCAGTGTCAGGACAGGCAAGGGTCAGAACCAGGAGGACTAAGAGAAACAGGGACTGGGAGAAAAAGGAGCTCAGAGAAAAACACTGGTTGACTTGGCTAACAAGACGAACTGGCACAGAGAGACAGAAAACACAGGTATACAGTAAATACACAGGGGATGATGAGCGACACCTGGAGGGGGTGGAGACGAGAACAAGGACAGGTGAAACAGATCAGGACGTGACAGTACTATTGTTCTCACAGGCAAGACAAAATGCATGTCCTCATTAGAGATGCAATGTGTGTTTTATCAAGAGGGAGTTACTAGTTGATTAGATTATCTTGTTTAGCCCCATCTGCAATTGATCCAATCCCAGTCGTTGATCCTCAGTCAAACGTTTCCTCTCCAATGGAGTTTATATTAAGATGGAGTTTGACCCACTCTAAGAGCACCCCCGAAGGGCTGAAATGAACAACTGGAGCTCTGTGGACAACAGTAAATTCTGTGTGGTGCTCTAAGCTGTGCACTCTGTTTGGTGGCTTGTGAAAAGCTCTCCTTTAAAGCTACAGTCTGCCATTCGAAAAACAACGAAAAGGGGTCCCTGACACTTTTTTTGGTATACATCGGAAGGAAGAGGCTAGGGAAATGTAACCAAATCCATAGACAGCGCTGTAGGTGCTTTGAGGGACAGTCCATGACATCCAAGAGGCAGTTTTGATAATATTTCGAAGCTATACATTGTTTGTTGACATTCAAGCTGTTTATAAACAATGGAGTAATAATTGTATATTTTGGTGCATAGCTGCATTACATTCTCTCTAATTGGGGATCCTTTTTAAGTTGATTACTGTTCCCACCTCTGTGTGGTTCTTTGTTTTGTTGCTTTTGCACATCAGTTCGTGGTTTTGTTCTCGCCTTTGTTATTTTGCTTACTAATAAAAGGAATGTCGTTAAACTACTGCTCAGCGCCTCGGGTCCTACCTAAAAACCATGACACCCGAATCCCAGACTGTAGCTTTCACATCCTGGCTGTCCAGTAACAAGCTACAGGATGAATTGAGCTCTTAGAGATAAACTCTGGGGGATTGTGGGAAGGAGAGAAGTGATTCTCATTAATGAGGAGGGTACAGAGAGAGGCCTATAGCAAGCAGAGTGGCCAGTCCTCTCTACAAATCACAGATCACAGGGGAGATGGAGGGATGGAGAGATGGAGAGAGAGATTGAGGGAGGGGAGAGAGAGAGAGAAGACTGTAGCAAGCAGAGCAGCCAGTCCTCTTCTCAGTCTCTACAGCCCACAGATCACAGGGAGAGATGGAGGGAGAGATGGAGATTGATGGAGGAGAGAGAGAGGTAGTGTAGTGTGGGTTATTCTGCAAAAATATAGAATTATAGTTAGTTAAACTTTAGTTTTTTCGCAAGGATATATACAGGATACTAACCTCAACATCCAAACCTTCAATCCAAATCAGAATTCCACCTTGATTTTGCACAAAATGACCTGAGTGGACTGTTACTACCAAGGACTATGAAGAAAAACCAAAACATGTAGAAGAAACACAGAGGAACCAGGAAATACCATCCAACACTAAACTGAGTGAGTAATGTTCAATCTGAACCTACTTCTGTAGCCAAAAAGTAAAAGACAATAATCTCTAGGTAATTTTGTTATATAAAGCTTAATAAGTAAGGCTACTAAGCTACCATGCTGCTAGGACATTACTGACCTGAACTGTCTGCAACTTCAATTAGCACGGAAGTGTGAAGTGAGGTGGTGTGAAAACGCTTGAGCCTAACAGTTCCCCAGCACCCACCCCCCCCCCCCCCCAAATGCAGAGGCATTTGAAGCGCTTATTTGGCTTATCCCTGTGTAGAGGTCATTACAATAAAGTACCCCATGGATATTAAAAATAACACTGCACGGAATAAGTACAAAAAACAGCTCCTCAAGGACAATCCAGAGACCCTATTTGCTGACTGCTACAAAGAGGGGAACGTAAGCAACTTCATTTTCCATACAGACCATCCCCTGGCACGGCACAGTGCTATAAGAGCACACCACCCCTATGTCAAGAGAGAGGGTATTGGAAACTTTGAGGAAATTGAAACAACCTCTGTCAACGTGTACAAGTCTGGAACAGTAATGGTGCAGGGCATTCTTATGCAGTTCCAGCAGAATTCTTACGGGATCAAAGAGCGAGCACAGCAGGAAAAGCTCCCTCTCTGTGACGACTCCCCCATCCTGAGTGAGTCTGATCACACCTCTTCAAACTGTCCTGCAGATGAGGATAGTCACCCATCCAGCACTGAACACACCCTGGTCCCACAACTGCACTGCTCCTCCACAAAACAGACCAGCACAACAACACCCACCAAACAAAGAGCAGGACACTCCCCGAGAGAAGCCAGCAGAACAGCCCACCTCAGACCCGGACCACAACATCAACACCACAATGGGTCAGACAACACAGGACCCATCAACCCAACAGACCCCACCCCCTTCTAACAGCCCCCCTGATAGCCCTCTTGACAACGCCCACACATCCACTGAGGACACACAAAAGCCAGAGATTGTGCTCCTCATTGACTCAAATGGCAAATACATTCAAGTGGAGAAACTTTTCCCCAGACACAAAGTAGCTATACTCTGGTGCCCAAACACTAGGCATGCCCTGGAGCTGTTGTCAGAGGACAGACTAGGGTCCCCCAGCCACATCATAATTCACACGGGTACAAATGACCTGAGGGTCCAGCAGGAAAGGGTGGCAACAGCACTCAAGGGAGTGATTGAAAAAGCTTCTTCGACTTTCCCCAACGCATAGGTTTCCCCAACGCATCTCCACCCTGCTACCATGAAAATACATTCACCCTGCCACCATACAGAGGGTGAATGCAAGCATTTCACGAGACTGTGCCTCACGACCAGGTCCACCTCTTCAAGGCAGCAATCCCAACTTTTGCCAGGACCCTGAAGGACATCACCCTCAACCGTAGGCCCAGAACCTCACATAGGAGCGACAGAGCAATGGACACCCCGCCTAGACCAGAGAGACACCCTCCCAGACCTGCAAGACCCCCTCCTGAAGGACCTGCAATGAGAGAACCCACTCCAAGAGGACCTACACCCAGACCACAGCATCACCAGCCACACCCCAACCAGCTAAGACCACCTCAAGCAAACCCTGGCCACACCCTATATAGGCCCCCCCATATCAGACCTATGCCCCTTCTGCCCACCCCATGCCCCCCGCCCCTGCGGCAAGGACCTCAACATGGCAGCAGGACATATGCCCAGGCTGTGAGCAGAGCAACAGGCCCAACTCCCACTATTACATCTGCCCAAGCACCATCCTGCGACCTAAGAAGTATGTATCAGATGCTCAACATGCTCTGCTCACACCTACTGTGATGGTCTGGGCCTAAACCACACAAAGCTTTTACTATTTCATCCTGGACTATACAAGGTCTGAGGTCATCTGCCTTTGGCCTAAAGAGCAGGAACCCAGACTTCATCAAAGAAATTGGAAATACAGACATTGCCATCCTACAAGAAACATGGTATAACGGTGACGGTTGCCCTCTAGGTTACAGAGAGCTGGTAGTCCCATCCACCAAACTACCAGGTGTGAAACAGGGAAGAGACTCAGGGGGTATGCCAATTTGGTATAGAGCAGACCTAACCCACTCTATTAAATTAGTCAAAACAGGAACATTTTACATCTGGCTAGAAATTAATAAGGAAATGATCTCAACAGAGAAAAAATGTCCTCATGTGTTTTACATATATCCCCCAATAGAATCCCCATACATTAATGATGACAGCTTCTCCATCCTTGAGGGAGAGATCAACCATTTCCAGGCCCAGGGTCATGTACTAGTCTGTGGCGACCTAAATTCCAGAACTGGACAAGAACCTGACACCCTCAGCACACATGGGGACAAACACCTACCTGGAGGTGACAGCATTCCCTCCCCCATATGCCCCCCTAGACACAACTACGAAAACATAACCAACAAAAACGGGTCACAACTCCTGCAGCTCTGTCGGGCAATGGGTATGTACATAGTCAATGGTAGGCTTCGAGGGGACTCCTACGGTAGGTACACATATAGCTAATTTCTTGGCAGTAGTACTGTAGACTACTTTATCACTGACCTCAACCCAGAGTCTCTTAGAGCGTTCACAGTCAGTCCACTGACACCCCTATCAGATCACAGCAAAATCACACTCTACTTGAACAGAGCTATGCTCAATCATGAAGCATTAAAGCCAAAGGAACTTCATAATATTAACAAATGCTATAGATGGAAGGAAAGTAGTGTTGAAATCTACCAACAATTAGGCAACAACAAATTCAATCCCTTCTAGACAATTTCCTGGACAAAACATTTCACTGTAATAGTGAAGGTGTAAACTTGGCAGTAGAAAACCTAAACATTATATTTGATCTTTCAGCTTCCGTATCAAATCAAAAAATGTCAAACAGAAAACCGAAGAAAATTAACAACAATGACAAATGGTTTGATGAAGAATGCAAAAACATAAGAAAGAAATTGAGAAACCTATCCAACAAAAAACATAGAGACCCAGAAGCTTACGCCTTCGCTATGGTGAATCACTAAAACAATACAAAAATACACTACGGAAAAAGAAAGAACAGCACGTCAGAAACCAGTTCAAAGTAATTGAAGAATCCATAGACTCTAACCACTCCTGGGAAAACTGTAAAACACTAAACAAACAACAACACGAAGAGCTATCTATCCAATACAGAGATGTATGGGTAAACCACTTCTCCAATCCTTTTGGCTCTATAACAAAGAACAAAGAGCAAATAAATATACATGATCAAATGCAAATCCTAGAATCAACTATTAAAGACTACCAGAACCCACTGGATTCTCCAATTACATTGAATGAACTACAGGACAAAATACAAACCCTCCAACCCAAAAAGGCCTTTGGTGTTGATGGTATCCTCAATGAAATGATAAAATATACAGACACAAATTCCAATTGGCTATACTTAAACTCTTTAACATCATCTCTTAAACCCCAATATTTGGAACCATTTTTTATTTATTTAACTAGGCAAGTCAGTTAAGAACAAATTCTTATTTACAATGACTGCCTACCAGGGAACAGTGGATTAACTGCCTTGTTCAGTGGCAGAACGACAGATTTTTACCTTGTCAGCTCGGGGATTTGATCCAGCTACTTTTCAGTTACTGGCCCAACACCCTAACCACTAGGCTACTTGCCGCTACAATCCACAAGGACTGATCACCCCAATCCACAAAAGTGGAGACAAATTTGACCCCAATTTATTACTGTGGGATATGCGTCAACAGCAATCTTGGGAAAATCCTCTGCATTATCATTAACAGCAGACTAGTTCATTTCCTCAGTGAAAACAATGTATTGAGCAAATTGGCTTTTTACCTAATTACCAAATGACAGACCACGTATTCACTCTGCACACCCTAATTGACAAACAAACAAACCAAAACAAAGGCAAAGTCTTCTCATGCTAAAAAATAAAGCACTCTCAGTTTGGAAAAGTAACATAGACTTTTATCATCTTGCTCTTCTTATACAATTTTGTGGTTGCATAGCATACATAGTCCTTCCCCCTTGGGTAGAATGATTTAGACCTCTTATTCGTCTTCCACTATTGTTTCAAAATCTTTCAATTCTGGTTTGCCTACATCCTCTTCCTGTTAATAGTTAAACCTTCAAAATATAAAAACACTCTTCCGTTGGCAATAAAACCAAACAAAATATGAAACAATGGAACAATAGTGGTGAACCTATGGCGAACCCCTAGCAATTGTGCAAAACCCTAGCAATTGTGCAAGGATAAGCAGATATGCACCCATAAATCCTAGTGCATGTCAAAACCCGGTGCAACCACAGCACAATACAGACACTATTTTATTCAACTATTCTAGTCATTCTTATATTATAGCTAGTGTGTGTCTAAGTGCACCCCATAAAACCATCTTCTCTTGGGCTTCACTGACTGCACTAACTATTGGGCTTTACTGACTGCGCTGACCTCCATTCTGTTGCTATCCTATGCCACTTTATATGTTTACTGAATAACCTATTGTGGTTTCTAACCTTCCAATTCTGTTTTTTGGATCATAGAAATATAAAAATATTTAACATATCCCCCCTTTGTGACTATAATAGTCACATAAACCAATATTACAATCATATCACTAATAAAACATATCACAATACATAACATAAATCCATATCACCAATGTATTAAGCATGTGCATGCACTTCAAAGCCTTGCATAGTGTTGTTTCCAATAGAGCAATTATAAGATTAATAAAATAAATTCAAATATATGTTCCCAATATACGTTTCCAATATACGTTCCCATAGGTATCAATCAACCCATTTCCCATACCTAAAAACCCCTTCCACAATGTAATATTAGGTGTAGTTATGCATGCCCTCCCTCTCGGATACCTCCCTAGCATCCTTTCCCGAATTGAAGCGAAACCTGCATAGGGGATTAAGAGTCTGTCAATAGACATTTATAGTTGGCTACCCATCACTATATACATATACTATTAAAATATTACATTAGGGAGACCATTAGGGAGACTTCATTTATCCGTTATCATTTAGTGATGTCATGCTCCCTTCAGCTCACAAGACATATCAACTTTTCCTTCCATTCACATTCTTCATTAGAGCAAAGAGGACAGTCTGCCCTTTGACACATAGCACAAGCATAAGGTTCAAAATGATGATAGTGTCCATCTACTCCCGGACCCTCTAGTCCTTTAGAACACCATTTACAGTCACCCTTCTTTGGACATGGTTTATGAGTTTCATGAACTCCTAATTTCTCATCATCATCCTTAATATAGTCAGGTACTGGGCATAAGTTCTGGAGATTTGTATCTCCATCCCTTGAGTCCAGCCGTCGTTGTTGTTGTTGCCTCTCGTAATCCAGACAGGTCCATCCCCCACCGGCAATTATGCCATAGAGGCACTCAGGGTTACCGTATGGACAGTCCAGTGGTCCACCTCTGATGTTGCATGATTTACCATTAGAGTCTACATACTTTCCAGGTTCCCCTAGAACTGGGAACACCTCCTGTGGGGTTTCACTCATTTTCCAATCCGTTGCTGTTCTCACAGTTGTTCTCCTTACAGTCACTTGCGTAACTGTTGTCTTAATCAAAAGTGACTTTAGGAATGGTAGTACACAGCAAAAAACTACTCCCATTACCACTAGTGTTACACTAATCATGATTGCCATTTTAGCAAACATCGCTCCCCATCTTCCCAAGGAGTTTTCTAGCAAATCCCAGATATGAGCATCACGTCCAGCATTGGCTGTGACCTCTTGTCGTAATCCCTTGAGTTTTGCCATTGCTTCAGTAAAGGATCCTCCAGGTGCAGTGTTGTTGGGAATGAAAGTGCAGCACTCACTCCCGAACATCACACAGACACCACCTTTCTCCGCTAGGAGCCAGTCTAGAGCTGCTAGGTCATTTTACTGGTTGCATGTACCTGTTCTCCCAGGGCTGTCAATGCAGAGTCAGTATAATTAATACACCTTTGTTGATTGTAGTATATGTAATTGATCCATTCCACGTTCTTGTTTGGAGTTATCCAGACTAAAATAGATTCTAATCCTGCTGAGATTTCACTTCTTGCTTTAAACTCATTGGGGATACCTCTTGGTTGGCCTATGGAGTCCAACTGTACTTTGGGATCAGGTTGATACGCCCTCCTCTTTCGCTTCAAGTCAATACCTTTCTCATCACTCCTCAGAGAGTCCCAATCATCTTGATATGCTCTTCTTCCTCTTTTCTAATAATTGACACCTGATGAACTGCTCTAACGAGTGCACATAGTCTAGTCCATTTAGCTGGAAGAACATTAAATAGTTTGTTACTTCCACACATCCAGAAACTATCTGCAACTCAAACATCTTGTAGTCTATGATATGTCAATGATGGACAGGAATAAGTCATCTTGCCACATTTGTCATTCAGGTAGTCCTTTTGTTCCATTCTTGCCTTTGGTAAATAATCACTTCGCAACAAAGCCTCCTTCACTCATGCTGCCAAACATGCCCTTGTGAAACTGACTATCCTACCGATCCTTGATTTCGGCGATGTCATTTACAAACTAGCCTCCAACACTCTACTTAGCAAATTGGATGTAGTCTATCACAGTGCCATCCGTTTTGTCACCAAAGCCCCATACACTGCGACCTGTATGCTCTCGTTGGCTGGCCTTCATTATATATTCGTCGCCAAACCCACTGGTTCCAGGTCATCTATAAGTCTTTATTAGGTAAATCCCCGCCCTATCTCAGCTCACTGATCACTATAGCAACACCCACCCGTAGCATGCGCTCCAGCAGGTATATCTCACTGGTCACCCCCAAAGCCAACACCTCCTTTGGTCGCCATTCCTTCCAGTTCGCTGCTGCCAATGACTGGAACGAATTGCAAAAATCATTGAAGCTAGAGGTTCCTATCTCCCTCAATAACTTTAAGCATCAGTTGTCAAAGCTGCTTATCGATCACTGCACCTGTATATAGCCCTTCTGTAAATAGCCCACACTACTACCTCATCCCCATATTTATTTTTGTTTATTTTCACTAATCTTGCACTCCAGTATCTCTATTTGCACATCATAATTTGCACATCCTTCATTCCTGTGTTAATGATGATAATTCTGTAATTTATTTCACCACTATAGTCTTATTTAATGTCCTACCTCCTAACCTTACTGCATTTTTGCACTACATTTTGCACTCTGTATATAGATTTTTCTATTGTGTTTTTGACTGTTTGTTTAATGTGTAACTCTGTGTTGTTATTTGTCGCACTGCTTTGCTTTGTCTTGGCCAGGTCACAGTTGCAAATGAGAACTTGTTCTCAACTGACCTACCTGGTTAAATAAAGGTGAAATTCCTTTTGGCGCCGCCCTGAGTGGTCGCCTGTTAAGCAGCTCCCGTTGTTCGTGCATTAATTGTTGTTTTAGTTCGTTTTCTTTCGTCTATTTTCTTTAGTTTTATTTTTTATTTTGCCACAGTCGAACTATAATAGTTCAGGATTATGGATTTTATGGATTTTATCGCAGCTGAACGTCGACAGGAGTCGTCAACTGTTATTGTTTACAACAGAGCCCAGCTCCTGGATTTAGCCCATGCAGCGTTGCTGCTCCCCAGGGAAAAGTTTGATATTCCGGACGAATTGAAAAGACGACGCCGTGGATGCAGGGCGGGATTGAAATGTAAGGCAAAGCGGAGGAGGTTCAAGTACAAGCCGGCTATACCATCTATTATTATGGGCAATGTTAGGTGTCTACATAACAAGATGGATGAGTTGGCGGGACTTGTTCGTGGACAAAGGATTTATCGTGAAACGAGCCTAATGTGTTTTACTGAGACTTGGCTGAACGGTAACATCCCCATACAGAACGTCACTATCGACGGTTTCCAGACCATCACAGCGGACAGGGATCGCGTCTCTTCCGGTAAGAGTAAGGGTGGTGGGCTGGCTTTATTAGTTAACAACAGATGGTGTCATCCGAAACATATTACTCTTAAGGAACAGTTTTGTAGCCCGGACATTGAACTGCTAGCCGTTAGCCTGAGACCCTACTATTTACCGAGGGAATTCACGGCGGCCATTGCTGTTATTGTTTACATCCCGCCCTCTGCTGACGCAAACGCAGCGTGTGACATCATCCACTCTGTTATCGCGAGGTTACAGACAGCGCATCCCAGTGCTTTTTTTGCCATTTCGGGGGATTTTAACCATGCATCTCTCTCTTCAACGCTGCCCACGTTCAAACAGTTCGTGAAGTGCCCAACCAGGAATAATAAAACTCTGGACTTGTTATATGCTAATGTGAAGGATGCATACAACTCCACTGCACTCCCTCCCCTCGGTAGATCGGATCACAACCTTGTCCACCTCACCCCACTCTACAGGCCTATGGTCCAACAGCAGCCTGCTACCACCAGGACTATTAGGAGATGGTCCCCAGAGGCGAATGAGGCCCTACAGGACTGCTTTGAAACAACAGACTGGGATGTGCTCTGTGAGGCTCATGGGGAGGACATCGATGGACTCACTGACTGCATAACAGACTATATTAATTTTTGTGTAGACAACACTGTACCCACCAGGAAGGTACGCTGTTTCCCAAACAATAAACCCTGGGTCACCAGCGACCTGAAGGCCCTGCTGAATGAGAAGAAGAGGGCCTTCAAGGAGAAGGACAAGGACAAATTGAAATGCGTCCAGAGGGAGCTGAAGTTGCGGATTGCTGAGGGGAAGAGAGTGTATAAGGAAAAGATGGAGGACAAGCTGAGGCAGAGCCAGGTGAGAGAGGTGTGGAAGGGTATGAGAAATATCACTGGCTTCAAAAAGTCAAACAGTGGGCAGACGGAGGGGACCCAGGACAGAGCCAATGAGCTGAACCAATTTTTTAACAGGTTCGATACTGGCCCTGTCCACCTCCCCTCCAGCTCCCCAGACCACACACCCTCACGGCTATCCCACCCCCACTTTGCTCACAGCACCTCTGCTGAGACAATCAGTGACCCCACCTCCGCCCCTGCCCCCCCTGGACTGATCCTCAACACCCCCCTTCCCCCTACCTCCCCACCTGGGCTGGCTTTCACCACCAACCAAGTGAAGAGAGAGCTGGAGAGACTACACCAGTGGAAAGCGGCGGGCCCTGATGGCATCAGCCCAAGGGTGCTGAGGGTCTGTGCTGACCAACTGTGGGGAATACTCCAGCGTCTTTTCAACCTTAGCCTGAGCCTAGAAAGGGTCCCTGTGCTGTGGAAAACATCCTGCCTCGTCCCAGTGCCCAAGAAGGCACACCCCACTGTCCTGAATGACTTCAGACCTGTAGCGCTAACATCCCACATCATGAAGACCCTGGAAAGGTTAGTCCTCGCTCACCTCAGACCCCTGGTGTGTTCATCAATGGACCCCCTGCAGTTTGCATACCAGCGCAACATCGGGGTGGATGATGCAATCACCTTCTGCAGAGGGCCTACTCTCACCTGGACAATGCAGGTTGCACTGTGAGGGTCATGTTTTTTTACTTCTCCAGTGCCTTCAATACCATTCAGCCCCTGCTACTGGGTGAGAAGATGAGGAGGATGAAAGTGGAAGCACCCTTAGTCTCCTGGGTCACGGACTACCTGACCGGTAGGCCACAATTTGTGCGACTACAGAGCTGTGTGTCAGAACGGGCAGTTAGCAACACAGGGGCCCCCCAGGGTACGGTCCTGTCCCCCTTCCTGTTCACCCTCTACACCTCAGACTTCAGATATAACTCTGAAACATGCCACCTACAGAAGTTCTCGGATGACTCTGCTATTGTAGGGTACATCAGGGGTGGGCAGGAGGAGGAGTACAGGAGCACAATCAGTGACTTTGTGTTGTGGTGTGAGCAGAACCACCTTCAGCTCAACATCAGCAAAACTAAGGAGATGGTGGTGGACTTCAGGAGAACCAAGGCACAACTGACTGCAGTCCCTATAAAGGGGATGGATGTGGAAATGGTTGAGTCATACAAGTTCCTGGGTGTCCATATGGACAACAGACTGGAATGGGCTGGTAACACCGGGGCCCTGTACCAAAAGGGCCAGAGCCGACTCTACTTTCTGAGGCGGCTCAGGTCCTTCAACGTGTGCAGTAAACTACTGCATACCTTCTACCAGTCTGTGGTGGCCAGTGCCATCTTTTTTGCAGTGGTGTGCTGGGGAGCAAACATCAAAGCCGGTGATGCTTCTCGGGTAAATAAGCTGATCAGGAAGGCTAGCTCTGTCCTGGGGATGAGCCTTGACACTCTAGAGGAGGTGGCGGAGAGACGGATCCTGGCCAAACTGCTGGCCATCATGGACAACGTCACCCACCCTCTGCACGCTATGGTTATGACGCAGAGGAGCACTTTCAGTCACAGACTGATCCCACCACGGTGTGCCAGAGAGCGCTACAGGAGGTCCTTCCTGCCGGCGGCTATGAGACTGTATAATGCCTCACCGGGGTGCCGTGCCGTCGGCAACATAGATCTGGAACTGTTGGGGTGCTAGGACCTAGTTTAACAATTATGCATCCATCCGTGAGTAACTCTGGTCCGTCAGCACTCATCCACTCAGGACCTATTTATTCATACAGGTCTGTATATACATACTCATGTACAGTTGTTATATTATATCACATGCAATATTGTAAGTAATTATTGGACGTAGGCATTCACTCAGGAATGCATATTAGTATCCTGCCAGTTGCACCTTTTCTCATTGCTTTTAGTATATCGAATGTGCAATAAGTGCAGTTGTCTGTAATTAAACCCTGCGCACTAAGGACTGTATTTTAAGGGAATTACTATTATTACCCCAAATGATATCATACACACATTTAGCTATTAAAGTATCTCTTCCTGTCATTTACCTGTACAGTTTGTGTAAACATGCAAGTATTCACTTATCTGTAAATATAACTGTATACCTAACTGTACAGCTAATTTAACCATGCAAAATTTTCACTTACCTGTTCATTTAGCCAGTCTGTCTATTAAGTAAACTATTATTACCCTCGCTCATATCATACGCATTTTTAGCTACTGAAGTATTTCTCTGCCATCGACCTGTATAGTATAGTTAACCATCCAACATCCACCAACGTATAGTGTACATATTCAGCCAACCACCCATACTATGCAATGTCCTTTTATAGCTTTTTTTTGCACTCCAGATATCTTGTATTTCTATACTTTTTCATACTGCCGCTCTATGTATCATGTACCGTGTATCTGTCTTTTGTGTACTTTCGTTGTGGCATTTTGCACCTGCCCTGTGTTTTGTTGTAGCTGCTTGACAATGAAATTTCCCCCCCGGGGGATCAATAAAGTACCTATCTATCTATCTATCTATCTATCTATCTATCTATCTATCTATCTATCTATCTATCTATCTATCTATCTATCTATCTATCTATCTATCTATCTATCTATCTATCTATCTATCTATCTATCTATCTATCTATCTATCTATCTATCTATCTATCTATCTATCTATAAAAAAAATAAAAAAACTTCTTCCTGAACTAGGACTCCATCCTAGGATCCATGTCACATTGCATTTAACTGTGGTATTCCCTACTAAGTTTAAGCCTGTATAACTATAAAAACATTCATACTCATTTTTACTAACATCATAGGTTCCAATTGGTGGTTTTGTTAATTTAGTAGATATCTCAAAGACATTACACTCACTTCTGCTTCTACTCATGTTTAATCTCTTCCTGCCAATAGAACTTCCCAAAATTCCCCTACACTTTGCTTCACACAATGGGTATCTACATTTCTTTATATCACATCTTGTATTCTGCCATATAGCACATCGTTAATAGGTTGCAGGTTCTGGCACAATTACCACTTTTCCTGTGGGAGATTTACTGCACAGTATGCAATTGTCCATCTGATGTTTCGTAGCTGTGTACTTAGCCCATTTTTACCAGCCATTGTTCAGTGCTTCTTTCCACATCCATTCACTCACTTCTACTGACACCTCATCAGATGCAGAGACTGATGTACTATTGTCAATCAAGTCAGCAGAACGCGTTATCCCTTCCCTCTTATGTCTTTTAGGAATTCTGCCATTCATTTGTTGTTCACAAGTCCATGGTACCCACTTGACCCTCTCATGCCTGTTAGTGATCTGCTTTGTAGCACCTTTGGTAGTTCCAGTCATTGTCTTTCTTTTAGTTTCGAATTGTCCTGTTTGTTCTATGTCCATTTTCCCAGTGGGTCTGTTGACACCTGTCTCCACTTGTTCATTCTGGCCATGTGATGTCTGCGAAGTTGATGGTTGTGAAAGGCGGAGAATCTCCATTGCCCTCGACATCGGCAGAGATCTTGGAGTTCTGGATGTTCTCGAAGGTCAGGAAGTTCCTGAAGGTTTTGGAGTTCTGGATGTTCTGGTGTGTGTAGGTCTGGACAGTCTGGATGGTTTGATGGTGGTTGCTTTGGGGTTCATCTGTGTCTGGCCCTGTACTGTAGGCATCAACCAGAGCACGTAGCTCAGCAGCAACATTCTCATTGCCAGTGTCCCCATCGCTGGAGTCTCAGCAGAGAGTGGTGATTCTGCCTGAGCATCCTCCCTCTCCCTTTCTTCTTCTATTCGCATTTCATCTCCATCCCCGGATGGGGTTTCAGCAGCTTCTGCTCCCTCACCGGATCGCTGTACCCGTCGTGGTACTCTGGTGCAGTGGTTGAGATGGTACCAGGTCGAACTTCCCTCTACTCGAACAGCTGTTGCCGTGGCCTGGGTGACCGTGCAGGGACCCTCTCGTCTCGGCTCGTTCCACTTCCTCCGGAAGGCCCTGATGTAGACTCTGTCCTCTGGCTCGACCGCTCGAGGTGGGTCCACTTCTGGTTCTGGAATCCTGTTTTTCTCCTGTAGATAGATAACTTTATGTATAGCAGTTAGTTGTCTGATGTACTCTTTCAATTCTCTTTCCAATTGCTCTAAAGGTGGACCATCATAAGGTCCTCTAAGAACTGGCACTGGCATGGGTCGACCCATAAGCATTTCATGCGGTGTTAGATGCGTTATTCGGTTAGTTTGCATGCGATAACTCATTAGTGCCAGAGGCAAAGCATCCACCCAATTCATCTTTGTACTCTCACAGATTTTCCTAATTTTCATTAACTTTTTCCACAATACCCTGAGACTGGGGATGATACACACAACCCAGTTGTTTTATGAGCAACTGTTGTACCACCGACTTTACTGTCTTCTGCACGAAAGCGGATCCATTGTCAGAACTGATTTCGGTAGGAATTCCAAATCGAGGCATCACTTCTCTCAATAAGAACTTCAACACTGTTCCTGATCCTACATCCTTAGATGGAACTGCCTCTACCCACCTGCTAAATCTATCAATTATCACTAGCATGTATCTTTTTCCATTCACTGGCCGAATCATATCTACATAGTCCATTACCAGGTGTTTAAATGGGCCTTCCGGTACTGGAATATGTCCAATTGGTGATGTTATCCCCTTCCTGACATTATTCTTGGCACATGTTTCACACTCTGCTAACTGTGCATCTACTGTTGCCTGCATGTATGGAGACCAAAAACCTTGCTTCTTAATTTTCCTCATCACTTCCCCCCGTGCACAATGATCAAACCCATGAGCGTTAGTAATAAGTAGGTGTAGCAGCGCTGTTGGCGCCACTAGTTGTCCTTCCTGTGCTCTCCATAGTCTATTTGCATCCTGTACTGCTCCTCTCTTATTCCACATATTTTGCTCAAACACTCCTGCTCTTTCCTGCATTCTTATTATGTCATCCAGTTGTGGAGCTGCTTCCCATCTCTTTCTTTCTTGCACGCTGTTGTTAATGCTTTCAACTCTGACAATTGAGCAGAGCATGGCTGGTTACAACTCTCACTTTCTATAGTGTGAAATTGATTGTCTATTCCTTTCCTCACTATAGCATAACCAGCATAGTTACCCTCATGGTCCCTAAAACAAGATCCATCCACAAACAACTCCTCAGCTGCACCTAGAATTGGAACTGACAACAAATCTAATTTGGTAAATGTCAATGATTCTGCTACACAATCATGTGGACCTCCTTCTATTTCTATCGGAATTCTCTCTGCAGGATTAACTGTGGTGCACCTTTTTATGGTTATGTCTGGATAGGTAAGCAGTGTCAAATGTTCCAGCAACCTTGCATTTGTCAATACAAACTTTCCCTGTTCAATCATTTCAGTTATCTTGTGATGGGTGTAAATTGTCACCGGATATCCCATTGTTATTGTGGATGCTTTATCATATGCATACTGCACATCTTCTAATCCTTGGTAACAAGGTGGATACCCTTGTGCCACTGAGTCTAATTTAGTGCTATAAAAAGCTATTGGCTGTTTTCTTCGTCCTGTACATGTTTCCTGCATTAGCACTGCTGTTGCAAAACCTTGACACCGATTTGCTACATATAATAAAAAGGGTTTTGTATAGTCTGGAGTTCCCAACGCTGGAGCTACTTGCATCTCCTGTTTTATTGTCTCAAAAGCAGCTACTGCATCACTGTTCCAATTAATTATTGCCTTTAACTCTGTTACTCCTGCATTTTTCATTACTTCTCTCAATGGAGCTGTTTTTACTGCATAGTCTTCTAGCCAGTCTGAACTGAATCCTGTCATTCCTAAAAACGTCATCATTTGTCCCACTGTTTGCGGCATTGTTGCTCAATCCCTCAAGTTGAGAAGGTGCTATTGCCTTAGTTTGTTGGGCTATAGTTCTCCCCAGGTACTCAACTTGTGGCTGGCAATATTGGAGTTTCTTCTGTGATACTTTATGGCCTCCGTTTGCCAGTCTCTCCAGGATCTTCATAGTGTCTTGGTGACACTGTTCTATTGTTGTAGCACATACCAGTAGATCATCTACATACTGTATTAGCATTCCCTCCAGTGTCAGATCTTCCAAATCAGCTCTCAATACCTGATTAAATACATGAGGTGAGTACTTAAATCCCTGTGGCATCCTTGTGTATGTGTACCTTTTATTTCTATATGAAAACGCAAACAGGTGCCTACTCTCCTCTGACAGTGGTACACTGAAAAATGCTCCACATAAATCTATTATTGAAAACCATTTTGCTTCTGGTGGAATGTTTGTTAACAGTGTATGCGGGTTAGGTACCTCTGCTTGGTAATCTTGCACTATGTCATTCACTGCTCTCATGTCACAAATTGCAAATTGGATTAGCAGATTTCACTAATCCCACATCTGTGTCATGCTTTGACCTTTGCTCTGGGATCATGCTCAACATTTCACATTCATCTGCTTTTCTTCAGTTATCTCCAACTCTTGTGGTTCTCCAACCATTTCTGCAAAGCAGAGGACTTTAATCAGGCTTTTGTCGGTAGTATGGAAAACCAATGGATTTTCTGTGTTTTCCCACTTCACAATCTTAGCTCTCTTCATCATTGGTCCCATATATTTTGCTTGGTGTCCTTCAGCCACCAATAAAGTTATGTGGGGCTCTGATCCTGGTATCTTAAACCAGTTCAGTATCATATCAAAATCAGGGTCATCCTGTATTTCCATTGCTGCTCCTTGCTTCCCTATTATAAAATACTGTGACCTAATAGGAGCTATCTTATCTTCCACTTCTGTTAGCCATAATTGTTCCAACATAGGATTTTGGTATGGGTCATATTGTAATGTACAATGAAATTCTAACTCTGGTCGTTTCATCTTTGGATTTTGTGCTATAATAAACTTACCCCATTTATCTAGCACTTCCTGTACTGGTTATTCTATTCCTCCTATCCAATACACATTTGCTGCCTGTTTTGTAGTCATCAACATTTGTTGGCATGTTCCTTCCCTGTCTATTATTATCCCTTCTGATGTAAATTTGAATGCCCATTCTACATAGTGCATCCCTTCCTAATACATTTACTGGAGTATGTTCTGATACCAATATAGGTATGCAGGCGGTTTTTCCTCCTGCTTCTTAACTTACTGCTGCTGTCATAGGAATTAGCTGCGTTTGTCCTGAAAACCCTTGAGTTGGTCTTCCCCAGGGGTTCACTGGTCCCTGTGGAGCCTGTGCTTGAGATTGCTGCCATGCATCCGAGGTGGGACCATTTCCTTGCCAATTACCCTGTGGTGGCTGGCTGTGCACCCATGGGTTTGTAGGACAACTCCTTCTTGCATGTCCAGGTTGATTGCATCCCCAACAGACACCAACAGGGCCTCTTGGTCCTTTATATGGTTGTGTCTGCTGATGTGGCCAGTACCCCTGGTTTCTGGGTCCATTGCCATTGTTTCTATTCTGTCAATTTCCAGGGGGTTGCTGTGTGTACACATTCACTAATGGTGTGGTGGTTGACCTTTGGCCTTGTGGCTGAGGTGGTGGTTGCAGGCCTCCTTGGGTGATGGGTGCCAGGTTGGCCTCTTCAGATGCTGGTTCAACAGACAATGAGGCTTGTGTTTTCTTTTTGTCCTTTCTCCCCTGTTCTGCCAACTTTTGTTAGTCCCTTCTGTGTTTCTCCACTGCATGGATGACATTATCACAGAACTCTTGGTGGGACTTTGAATGTAGTCCCACCACATCTTCCAGTCTGCTCTTGACTGGTGTCGGAATGTCCTGAAAATGGCTGTCATCAGGGGATCCCCTTCAGGGTCCTTTTCTGTTTCTTGTCGCCATCTTTTCAGCTGTTCATGCAGATAGCTTGCTGGGTTTTCTTTATCCCCCAGTGGTTCCCCCCTCAGTGCTTTGGGGTCTACCTTGGCTGGATACTCTGTTCTCAGGATTCCCCACAGCTCCTGTCTGAACTGGTCAAATGTCAGTTCATCCAGTTCCCCCTCATGCACCGCTCGTCCAAGACCACCTCTGCAACACGTCCTCCATTTTGGCCAACCCCAGCACCCTCACCAGCAATGCCTTCAGGTCTCCCACTGCCAGCATTTTACCTATTGTTCGCTCTTCAAATGTTCCAATCCATTTACCGGCCTCATCATGGATGCTAGGTAGTTTGCTCACCAGGCCCTCCAGGTCCTGACAATCCCAGGGTACATATTGTGTCTGGGTTCCTTTTACCAACAACGGAAGAAAGGTTTTATACTGTTTTGGTCATTTCTGTTCTGGGCCTTAGCTCCCTTCCTACCCATCGAGCATCTACTTCCCTCCTTCTTTCTTCCACAGGAGATTGTAATATCTCTCTAAACTCACCCATTCTTTCCTTTACCTCCTCATTACCTCCTCCCGGCTCTTCTTCATCTCTTCTAGATATAACTTCTTAATCTCTTCTAGATATAACGCTTCTATTCTGACCTACTTCCTCCTCTCTTTCCCACTCCCTTTGTACGTTCTGGTCCTGTCCCCTTCTAGTATATATTTTTATTTCTGTCAACATATCTCTTATTTCTCCATAACAGTCCATATTTAGCTTCTGTCTTTCCTCTTTTTTCCCTATTGGTGTAGAGGTTCGTTGCTTTTCTCCCTGTATTTCTACATCTCACTGTATTTCTACTATTCCTGTAATCTGGGGGTACAGTCCTCCCTCCACATATGGTGGAGGTGTGGCCTTCTTTCTCTTTTTCCTTCAATATTGCTTTCGCCTTAGCCATGCTTTCTCTCCATCCTTTGCCTTCTTCCCAAAACATCCTCAGAATCTCTCTTTCTCTTTCATTCTTCTGTCTTATTTTCTCTCCTTTATTTCCTGCCTTGTAGTTCTTTATTATTGTATCCATTTCTTCACACACTGTCACGTCGAATGTCCCTTCCTTTGGCCATTTTGTATCCCTCTTTCTGGTTCTCTTTTCCCATTTCTCTGAGACTTTTCCAATTTCTTCTTTATTCAGTGGGGACCTTTTCTTCATCAGTTCTACTGGTGTTCCTGCCATTTTTCTAAGTTCTCCTAATGTTATCTTTATTTTAAATTTTACAGATATATTTTAATAGTATTTTAAACCTTTCTACTCCTTAAGTTTAACCTATTTTACTGAAGGTTTTCTAGTTTCTATATTGTCTAGTTCCTTCTTATTGTCTCTACCTATTCCCTATATGGCTAAACCACTCAGGCTCTTCTGTCCTTACGTATTTTCCTATTGGCCCATCTAGTCTAGGATAGCTTGACCAGATCTTACTTTCTCCTATTAATATCCATGTTTTTTCTCTATCATGTGGTGTTTCAAACCTGAAAGTATTAACCTCTCCTGTTTCTAAATGTTTAAATACTGAACTCGTTTGTTCCTGTATGTCTACTTTATATGTCACTATTCTTATATTATATTCTCTGTGTTCAGCTATTTTACATTTCCATATAAAATATCTCCATGGTTCTGATGATATCCATATTATTCTATTTGACATCTATTTCCCTATCAAAGCAAACTCTCAGTATGTAACTACTTCAACTGTATAGTGCAAATCCACAATCCAGTCTTCAAAATACAGACTTCCAATGTGAGTCCACACTATAGCTCCAAACTATCCACCTTTATTATAAGCTTTTAAGTACACCTCCTCACGTTCAATCCTCTAAATTTGCACAGTACCAGCTCAAACTGCAAAAACCTTCTAAATAATTCCCCTAATATAACTCTCTAAATACAGACCTTTAAGTACACAACTCTAACTATCCTTCTTTACATGTAACTCTACATATAATCCTCCGAACCACAATTATATATAGCTTTCAATGCAGCTCCCAGATGCAGCTCTATAAATGCACAATTCTAAGTATACAGTATCACTCTGAATATGACCTCTACATCATACTTCTAAATGTACAGTTTTAACTACAACTTCTAACTATACCCTAACTACAAAGTCCACAGCTCAGAGTCACTCTGTCTGCTTCATACTATATATTATACACATTTAAAATACCGGTTTATACTGCAGTCACAAGACAAATGACACAACTTTAGAACATATATTTCACAATACAGATAACAAATGTGTTTGTCCGAGCAGCCCACACATTTCTCTATTGTATGGCGGTAACCACAAACTTTAACTAATACAATACACAACATACGCTTACCTAAGCGACCTATAAATCCAGCCTTCCCACCTGTTACACTTCCTCAACACAGGTAGGAAAGTTATTATATAGGATTTTTGTTTGTCCAAGCAGTCCCCTACTAATTCACCTGAATCAACAGGGTGGTATCCCAAACCTAACATAGGCTTACCTAAGCGACCTACAAATCCAGCCTTCCCACCTGTTACACTTCCTCAACACAGGTAGGAACGTTATTATATAGGATTTTTGTTTGTATCACAAACTTAACTCTACCCGTACAGACCCGAATTAGCACTTCTAAGATATACTAATGTCGGCGGTATCCGCAGAGACCTGCCTGTTCAGGCCTAAAGAATTAGCATAATGTTATTAGGATTTTTATTCTTATTTTATTAATATGCTATTTTCCTTAGCGGTATCCACATGATTTTCTCTATTTCTATTCTTAAATGCCCAAGCAAATAGTCAGCCACTCACACCGAGGTGAATTGAACCGAGTGACCAGCAGGACCAACAGATGAGCCAGACAGACTGAACACATGCATCAGACAAGCAGCCGCGCAACCCCAATGAGCCGAGCACCCGAACCGAACCAGAATAGTAGAATAATAGCAGAATAGTTGCACAACAACACCAGGACAACACAAGCCGATCACTGACCCAAATGAACAGCCTAAATGACACATGCGCATAACCCAACTCAATCAAACGGATCAATACACCCAGTATGCATCTATGGCCTCCCCTGCCTAGGCTTTAGGTACCCTCTTCTAGATTAATCAATCATTCATGCATGCTTTTGTTTGTTACGCCTACAAACTCTGTGCAGTGATAAAACATTTAGCCTGAAATTTGGAGACCTCCAGTACTTGCCACTCGAGATCAGCTGATCAAACCACACAAACGTTTATACTATAGTAAGAACTTGATTACCTTTATACAGTGGCCACTGTTAGTTTGTATGTCTCGTCCAGCATCCCTCGATCGGTTCAGCACCCGTCTGGTCCCAAGCCACTCCTGGCAAGCTCGCCAATTATGTTGTGGAAAATCTTCCCTATTTCTCTCAAAATAAAGCACTCTCAAAGTTTGGAAAAGTAACATAGACTTTTATTACGCGAGTAACAAAGCCGAGGAGCCTCCGGAGACCACTGATCTTCCCAGACTCATCTCGCTCTTCTTATACAATTTTGTGGTTACATAGCATACATAGTCCTTCCCCCTTGGGTAGAATGATTTACACCTCTTATCCGTCTTCCACTATTGTTTCAAAATCTTTCAATTCTGGTTTGCCTACATCCTCTTCCTGTTGGCAGTTAAACCTTCAAAATATAAAAGCACTCTTCCGTTGGCAATAAAACCAAACAAAATATGAAACAATGGAACAATATTGGTGAACCTATGGCGAACCCCTAGCAATTGTGCAAACCCTTAGCAATTGTGCAAGGATAAGCAAATATGCACCCATAAATCCTAGTGCATGTCAAAACCCGGTGCAACTACAGCACAATACAGACACTATTTTATTCAACTATTCTAGTCATTCTTATATTATAGCTAGTGTGTGTCTAAGTGCACCCCATAAAACCATCTTCTCTTGGGCTTCACTGACTACGCTAACTATTGGGCTTTACTGACTGCGCTGACCTCCATTCTGTTGCTATCCTATGCCACTTTATATGTTTACTGAATAACCTATTGTGGTTTCTAACCTTCCAATTCTGTTTTTTGGATCAAAGGCCTAAAAATATTGAACAAAAGTTAAAAAATATTCAACAACTTCAAAAAAGCATTTGACTCAATTTGGCATGAGGGTCTGCTATACAAGTTGATGGAAAGTGGTTAAAATTGGCAAAAAACACACACATTTCTTTCCACAGGGCCGTGGGGTGAGACAGGGATGCAGTTTAAGCCCCACCCTCTTCAACATATATATCAACGAATTGGCGAGGGCACTAGAACAGACTGCAGCACCCGGCCTCACCCTACTAGAATCTGAAGTCAAATGTCTACTGTTTGCTGACGATCTGGTGCTTCTGTCACCAACCAAGGAGGGCCTAGAGCAGCACCTAGATCATCTGCACAGATTCTGTCAGACCTGGGCCCTGACAGTAAATCTCAGTAAGATAAAAATAGTGGTGTTCCAAAAAAGGTCCAGTTGCCAGGACCACAAATACAAATTCCATCTAGACACCGTTGCTCTAGAGCACGACCTAAACATAAGCACCACAGGTAACTTCCACAAAGCTGTGAACAATCTGAGAGACAAGGCAAGAAGGGCCTTCTATGCCATCAAAAGGAACATAAAATTGGACATACCAATTAGGATCTGGCTAAAAATACTTGAATCAGTTATAGAAACCATTGCCCTTTATGGTTGTTAGGTCTGGGGTCCGCTCACCAACCAAGAATTCACAAAATGGGACAAACACCAAATTGAGACTCTGCAAAAATATCCTCTGTGTACATCGAAAAACACCAAATAATGCATGCAGAGCAGAATTAGGCTGATACCCGCTGATTATCAAAATCCAGAAAAGAGCCACCTAAAAGGAAGTGATTCCCGAACCTTCCATAACAAAGCCATCACCTACAGAGAGATGAACCTGGAGAAGAGTCCCCTAAGCAAGCTGGTCCTGGGGTTTTGTTCACAAACACAAACAGACCCCACAGAGTCCCAGGACAACAACACATTTAGACCCAACCAAATCATGGAAAGCGCAAACTAGAATGCTATTTGGCCCTAAACAGAGGGTACACAGTGGCAGAATGACTGACTCTCAAGAGAAGACAGGCTATGTGCACACTGCCCACAAAATGAGGTGGAAACTGAGCTGCACTTCCTAACCTCCTGCCAAATGTATGACCATATTAGAGACACATATTTCCCTCAGATTGCACAGATCCACAAAGAATTTGAAAACAAACCCAAATGTCTTTATTCTTTTGGAACGTCTGAGTGTAATGTTTACTGTTAATTTGTATTGTTTACTATCTACTTCACTTGCTTTGGCAATGTTAACATATGTTCCCCATGCCAATAAAGCCCTTACATTGAATTGAATTGAGAGAGAGAGAGAGATTGAGAGAGAGAGAGAGAGAGAGAGAGAGAGAGAGAGAGGAATGTAGCCAATGGAGCAGCCAGTCCCCCTCTGTCTCTACAGATCACAGGGAGAGATGGCAGGAGGGATGGAGAGAGAGATTGAGGGAGGGGAGAGAGAGAGAGAGAAGACTGTAGCAAACGGAGCGGCCAGTCCTCCTCTGTCTCTATGGCCCACATATCATGGAGGGAGGGATGGAGAGAGAGATTGAGGGAGGGGGGAGAGAGAGAGAGAGAGAGAGAGAGAGAGAGAGAGAGAGAGAGAGAGAGAGAAGACTGCAGCAAACAGAGTGGCCAGTCTTCCTCTGTCTCTACAGATCACAGGGAGAGATGGAGGGAAGGATGGAGAGAGAGACAGAGGGGAGTGTGGGGTGGAGAGAAAGAGAGAGATGGAGAGCCTGTCAGTTATCTCTCTTATCACAGTAGTTTATGAATATCACTGCTAGAGAGCTGGGACCCTGGAGGTTTTTGACTGTGTGTGTGTGTAAATATATGTATATTATGTAAATGTGTGTTTTGGAAGGGAAGGGTAAGGAAAGTGACACTGAGTGAGAGAATGTGCTCTCCCCACTTCCCATCAAGTTGTGTGTGGAATTCCTTTGTCTTTGAGTTTTGATTCCTTCCACCTCAATAAATACATAATTCATTTCCACAGCTGCAGTGCAGGCCCCCTATGTCTGTTTATGAGCATGTGTGTGTTTGTGAGTGTGTGTGTGTTGGGGATTAAATACCGTATCGCAACCCGTTCCAAATAAACCAGCTGAAACTGAGGGGAGGCTTGTTTGCGTCAGCGTGTCCCCGCTAGGCTGGTGTCGGGTATTAAAAAATGCAGATGAATGGATAATTCCGATTTTGGAAGATGTTGTTCACGACAACGTCAGCACAGACAGGAGCTAACAAAGTTATCCCCAAGCAAGTGGGACACACTGGGTTTGTTTCAATCAGGATGTAACTGGGTTTGCAGTGGAGAGGACACCTGAACCTTGTTCATTACTGTACTACTATGCCACAGAGTAATTACAGATAGTCTACACGCAGTTTGCACCACTGCAGCTTTAACTCTGCTTGTTTCATTCTGCATCTGTTATATAAAAACTGCTGTGACAGATATATATATAGTTTTTTTATTTAACTAGGCAAGTCAGTTAAGAACAAATTCTTATTTACAATGACAGCCTACACTGGCCAAACTCTGACGACCCTGGGCCAATTGTGCGCCACCCTATGGGACTCCCAATCACGGACGGTTGTGATACAGTCTGGATTCAAACCAGGTTGTCTGTAGTGACACCTCAAACACTGCGATGCAGTGTCTTAGACCACTGCAGCACTTGGGACCCCAAGGAAGGCTTGTTTGCGTCAGCGTGTCCCTGCTAGGCTGGTGTCGGGCATAAAAAATACTGTCACTGATCCAGTTCTACCAAGCTGTTTCAATAGTTCAGGTGGAACTTACATTTTTTTCAATGTGCTTTACTTTCTAATATCAATATTTTATAATGGATTGAGGAAAAAAAATCTCCTCTCTCCTCATATGACATAGTTGTACTGCTCAAGATCAACCATTCTTCCGTGACTTACTCTGTTCGTCTCTCTCTCTCTCTCTCTCAACTGAATTATTGAATGTTTCAAAGTCAATGGACCAGATTATTGGAAGTGTCTGACATAATCGCATTACTGAAAACTTAATCGCTCTTCTTGGTTTAGATAGAAGGACATGCACGGCATTTCACACACACTAACACATAGCCCAACACAGACACAAGCTTTTTGGCACAGTAGCTAGGTTTCCATCCAGATTTTCATGGCAATATTTTAAAAAAATTGCGCATTTCCCCACCAGTGGTGTTTTTCTACAAATTGGACATGTTGTGGATAAAAATGTGTGTGATGACGTACCGAATAAAAATCTAAAGTTTCCATCGCGTTTTCAACTCTACCGATAGTTGTCGTTTACAGTTTCTCAATCGCTTTGGCTCATTTTTTGAAACAGTCTTAACATTCTCTAAACTGTAAGTTCAATTGTCACAACTGTTTTATGGGACATCACAACTCTATTGCATGTGTGCAAAATGTAATAACTCACCCAAAACAATTCATTCATGCTTCAAAACCTAGTTATTGTGTCAGTAAATTGGCCAATGCCACCTAAATGAAAAGTTTTTATGCCATTGTGTGAGTCATACTGGTCAAAATGTTTAGACCCTGGAAATGTTTGTTATATACAAATTTCAACTTTGTTGACACTGACTGCTTACTGTACTATACAATAATGTTACTTTGTCACACTGAGCTTTGTAGATACCGATTTCAACAGTAGGTAAAAGTTTACTGGGAAAAGTCAATACTGTACAATACTGTAGTACACAGTAAAAGGATATGCACATTTGTATGTATACAATAAATGTATTTTTGTAGCAATGTGTTACATGTAAACAGAAAATTCACATTTGCCTGTCCATTTTAACATATTTCTTACATGTAAAGTCATATATAGTGAACAGAAACTTTCCCACAAAATGACATCCATACAAAAAAACCCACAACAATGAAAAAACCTGCAGTAGTTCTTTAAAAAACAATAAATTGCACCTCCTCACAGTACGTAACACAAAAAGTTCCCATCTTCTTGGTGGACATCCTGTCGCTCTTGTTGGTCTGGCCAGAGATTTTCGTCAACATCACATCTGATGTTTTCCCTTGCGTGGCACAACCATCCCCTGCAATGATCGCCTGTGATGTCCTCACAAGCAGCATTCATGGCATCAAACAGAGACATCTGATCTTGTGCCTGATAGTCATATACTTTCCACCTCCATGCTGAAAAAAAACTATTCTATTGATTTAGGAATGGGGAGTATGGTGGAAGGAACTCCATTGTTATCCTTTTATACGCAGCAAACCTTTCCCTAACAATGTTGGTTCGGTGGAAGCTGATATTATCCTACACAATTTCATCATTATTACATCATTTGGCAAATCTGATCTAACTAAACCTCTTTCGTCTTCTGGTATTAGGTCTCTGTAAAGTGTATTTATGAAGGCCAGGAGAAGTTGGGTGTTATAGGGCCCAATGTGTGGAATATCACACCATTCTCAGAAATGGCAGCACACATTGTAATATTGCCCCCACGTTGGCCTGGTGTGCCAATTGTGGCTCGGTGTCCAATGAGATTGCGGCCACGTCTCCTGCCTTTGGCCAGATTGAACCCAGCCTCGTCCACAAAAACAAGAATGTGGGTCATTTCATGTCCTTCCAGCTCCATTATTCTCTATATAGTAACACAGAAACAAAATGTAAAGTTAATTTTACATAGCCTATTCTAGAATCAGACAGTTTAGTAAGGTAAAAATGTTTTCTGTTCTTATGGGTATCTACGACTTAAGAAGTATATACAGGCGTCACTGAAGTACAGTAAAACTCCCTGTACAATATACAATGTGCACACCAATGGTTTACCTGGACATACTGGTACCACAGCTCCTTCACTCTGTCAAATGGCACCTTGTAGAGTTGTTACATAGTCATTAGATTTTTTTGTCTATAGTAGAAATGCTGATAGAATTGATATTTGCCAAGATATTGTCGTCATTTATGGTTGCACTTTATATCTCTCTTAACCTGATGGAATTGTTGGCTGTGACCATGTTGCAAATTTCTGGTTCTTGCTGACTAATAGATCATGTAACAGACAGTATATTGTATTCAAATGGTGCTGTATTACTGTATATTCCTCATACATATCTTACGGTACATTGTGATTTTTGATACTTTACAATAGTTGCTGTATTGTTGTGAATGAAATGCTGTAACAAAAGTAAACATTCCACAGGCCACAATCAACAGCCTGGTCAACTCTATGCAAAGGAGAAGTGTCGCGCTGTATGAGGCAAATGCTGGTAACACCTGATACTGACTGGTTTTCTGATCCACACCCTTACTTTTTTTTACCAACAGTTGCATATCTGTATTGTCAGTCATGCAAAATCCATCAATCAAAAGAGCACTTTTTTCATAGGAGAGCAAAAGGGCTCTATCTGTGCACATGCCTGCCACTGCGGGACACACTGGCTGAATCAACAGTGTTTCCACATCATTTCATTAAAATTAAGTTGAACCAACATGGAATAGACGTTGAATTCACATCTGTGCCCAGTGGGATGTCTGTTCAAAATGAGACATTCCAAGGAAATAATGGTTCCTAAGAATGCTTTCACACTAGGTTCTCATATACAGCGGGTGAAATAAGTATTGAACACGTCACCATTTTTCTCAGTAAATATATTTCCAAAGGTGCTATTGACATGAAATTTTCACCAGATTTTGGTAACAACCCAAGTAAGCCATACATACAAAGAAACTAAAACAAATAAGTTCAGAAATTAAGTTATGTGTAATAATGTGAAATGACACAGGGAAAAAGTATTGAACACATGAAGAAAGGGAGGTTCAAAGGCAAGGAAAGCCAAGACAACAGCTGAAAACTACCAGTAATTAAAAAGCAATCCAGCCCCCTGTCAGTGCAAATTAATATCAGCTGGTTCAGTCCCAACTGATGGCCTACAAAAAGGTCTCATTGCCAAGGTGTCACACAATACACATCTCATGATGGGTAAAAGCAAAGAGCTGTCTCAAGACATTCGCAACCTAATTGTTGCAAAACATAATGATGGCATTGGTTATAATTTAATTATTTAATTAAATTAATTTAATTAATTTCTGAACTTATTTGTTTTGGTTTCTTTGTATGTATGGACTTGGGTTGTTACCAAAATCTGGTGAAAATTTCATGTCAATAGCACCTTTGGAAATATATTTACTGAGAAAAATGGTGACGTGTTCAATACTTATTTCACCCGCTGTATTCCCATAATGGGTGGTTTGTAGACTGCATTTCACTGATAAGATAAAGACTGAATCTAAAGACTAATATAAGAGTCTTTCTGATTTATTAGTATGATACCATTTTTATTTGGATACTTAGGCTAAACCTACTTTCTCTTGGGTGATGTTTTGGCTTCCAGGCCATTTTAAACACCTTTTGTAAGCTCTGGTCTCGCTCACATCTTGCCCAACAACCCTGGGAAATGGAAACGTGAAAGAACACAAATCTTCAAACTGATTCAAAACATCCACAGTCTGGAAACCGTATCAGAGAAATGCTTATCTGAATTTGAACACATTGGAACGCTTTTGACACCAACCCCAGAGAGAGAGAGTCAGACCAACACACTCACACACAACAACAATCCCATGCCAGCTGCAAAGTGGAGAGTGGACACCTGCTGATGAGTCGAATGAAACCTCATTCAGACTCTCACTGCAAACAGCTACATGCTGCCAAGAGTGACTTATGGAGGGGATTTTCAAAGCAGCGTATTATAAAAGAGTAAATATTATTTGTAGCAGATATTTGATGCAATGCATGCATTCAATTAAGCCTCCCAGTTCTCTCCAGCTTTGGGGAAGAAAGTAACCTGCTGGTTCTGCTCTGTACTTGCGTAAACCTGGAACTGGCACTGTGTTTACCAGTTGCCTTTCATTGCCTGTGTGAAGGACATCAAAGCTGTCACACTAATTAAAATTAAACAGACTAAAAGCAGGTATGTGCATTTACTAGAAGAGACATAATTGCAAACCTCTAGTCTACACGACACATCCACCAACATTAATATTTTGAGAGTTTTGGCAGTGATAGAGGCTATGTATCAGAGCTGATTGAAGGATTGTTTTAATGAACTCATTAAATAGTGGTTGGAACATGAGACCCAACTCCCTCAGGTACAGGTTTATAAAACCTGGCAGAGAGACATGGACTGCGTCCCAAATAGCGCCCTATTCCCTACATAGTGAACTACTTTTGACCAGGGCCATATAGGACTAGTCAAAAGTAGCACACTATATAGGGAATAGGGTGCCATTTGGGACGCAGACATTCTCTTTCATAGGCCAATGTTGAATGGAACAGTGGATTGAATCATCTTCCGACATGTGATTGAATCGATGTAGACTAGAGCATCCAGTGGTGTATCATTTATCCTGAGTGTGTGAATAGCATCTCTACGAGGTGAAACTGGTGTATATGGGGAAAGGGGAGAGATGGGGGGAGAGAGTGTACAATTAACTAGAGGAGTAGATGGAGGGAGGAATTGGGGGAGTGAAGTTGATAGTAGGTGGTAGAGGGGGAGGAAAAGAGGAAGAGAGTTGAAAGTACAAAACTCTGCATCTAAGATGACACGCTTCAGTGATGGAGGGAAGATGAAAGAGGACGTGTGGAAGAGAGGGATGCGTCAGACGGATGGATGATGACTGCCTGTCTGTCTGTCCATCACTCTATCGCTCTCTCTCGTTCTCTCTCTAGGAGAGGAGAGTCTGTCACATACATTACTTCTGATCGGTCTGACACACATCAAACACACAGATCATGCTACCTCACATCCTGTATTTATGACAGCCTTTCCTTCACATAACCTTGTAATTCCCATAGACTCCGAAGAGATTTTGCAGCTCTCCAATATCTTTGAGGGGGAGAGACCCCTCACAGGCTCCAGGCAATCTGTGTGACTCTGGAAATACTCTTTGTAGTGCAGCTTGGCTCTAAAAACTCTGCTCTGTGGTGGAACATTTTTAGGAAGAGACTCGAATCCCTGTAGAGAAGGCCCTCCAGAGCACTCTACCAGAGCATGGCCTTAAAAACATTCTTGGTTGAAACATCTAAAAAAACTCTGTAAAGACTTTTACTTGTCTGCGAAAACACCCATTGGGTTGTGAAATATGCCTTGAGAATCACTCTGTTGGAAAACATTAATCTAGAATACAATCATTGTGTGTGGCAGAGTTCTGAGAAGAGAAGTGGTTTCTCTGGGCATTTGTGCCATTTTGTATTTCCTTTCAATACTCAATCTGCACAGCCTGTGATTGAGTGTAGTGATTCCTTCTGCCTAATTGTGAAAGGACCGATGCCGGAGATGAGAAGCAGGTATGGGGAGTAACATTTAATACGGACAATGAACAGAACAGGACAGGAACAGCGTCAGAACCAGGTTACAAATGACATACAATTAATGCAGCAGCAGGGAACAGAGCTGGGGAAAAGACAGATAGATAGATAGATAGATAGATAGATAGATAGATAGATAGATAGATAGATAGATAGATAGATAGATAGATAGATAGATAGGTACTTTATTGATCCCCCGGGGGGGAAATTTCATTGTCAAGCAGCTACAACAAAACACAGGGCAGGTGCAAAATGCCACAACGAAAGTACACAAAAGACAGATACACGGTACATGATACATAGAGCGGCAGTATGAAAAAGTATAGAAATACAAGATATCTGGAGTGCAAAAAAAAGCTATAAAAAGACATTGCATAGTGGTTGGCTGAATATGTACACTATACATTGGTGGATGTTGGATGGTTAACTATACTATACAGGTCGATGGCAGAGAAATACTTCAGTAGCTAAAAATGCGTATGATATGAGCAAGGGTAATAATAGTTTACTTAATAGACAGACTGGGTAAATAAACAGGTACAGTGGGGAGAACAAGTATTTGATACACTGCCGATTTTGCAGGTTTTCCTACTTACAAAGCATGTAGAGGTCTGTAATTTGTATCATAGGTACACTTCAACTGTGAGAGACGGAATCTAAAACAAAAATACAGAAAATCACATTGTATGATTTTTTAATAATTAATTTGCATTTTATTGCATGACATAAGTATTTGATCACCTACCAACCAGTAAGAATTCCGGCTCTCACAGACCTGTTAGTTTTTCTTTAAGAAGCCCTCCTGCTCTCCACTCATTACCTGTATTAACTGCACCTGATTGAACTCGTTACCTGTATAAAAGACACCTGTCCACATACTCAATCAAACAGACTCCAACCTCTCCACAATGGCCAAGACCAGAGAGCTGTGTAAGGACATCAGGGATAAAATTGTAGACCTGCACAAGGCTGGGATGGGCTACAGGACAATAGGCAAGCAGCTTGGTGAGAAGGCAACAACTGTTGGCGCAATTATTAGAAAATGGAAGAAGTTCAAGATGACGGTCAATCTCCCTCGGTCTGGGGCACCATGCAAGATCTCACCTCGTGGGGCATCAATGATCATGAGGAAGGTGAGGGATCAGCCCAGAACTATACGGCAGGACCTGGTCAATGACCTGAAGAGAGCTGGGACCACAGTCTCAAAGAAAACCATTAGTAACACACTACGCTGTCATGGATTAAAATCCTGCAGCGCACGCAAGGTCCCCCTGCTCAAGCCAGCGCATGTCCAGGCCCGTCTAAAGTTTGCCAATGACCATCTGGATGATCCAGAGGAGGAATGGGAGAAGGTCATGTGGTCTGATGAGACAAAAATAGAGCTTTTTGGTCTAAACTCCACTCGCCGTGTTTGGAGGAAGAAGAAGGATGAGTACAACCCCAAGAACACCATCCCAACCGTGAAGCATGGAGGTGGAAACATCATTCTTTGGGGATGCTTTTCTGCAAAGGGGACAGGACGACTGCACCGTATTGAGGGGAGGATGGATAGGGCCATGTATCCCGAGATCTTGGCCAACAACCTCCTTCCCTCAGTAAGAGCATTGAAGATGGGTCGTGGCTGGGTCTTCCAGCATGACAACGACCCGAAACACACAGCCAGGGCAACTAAGTAGTGGCTCCGTAAGAAGCATCTCAAGGTCCTGGAGTGGCCTAGCCAGTCTCCAGACCTGAACCCAATAGAAACTCTTTGGAGGGAGCTGAAAGTCTGTATTGCCCAGCGACAGCCCCGAAACCTGAAGGATCTGGAGAAGGTCTGTATGGAGGAGAGGGCCAAAATCCCTGCTGCAGTGTGTGAAAACCTGGTCAAGAACTACAGGAAACGTATGATCTCTGTAATTGCAAACACAGGTTTCTGTACCAAATATTAAGTTCTGCTTTTCTGATGTATCAAATACTTATGTCATGCAATAAAATGCAAATTAATTACTTAAAAATCATACAATGTGATTTTCTGGATTTTTGTTTTAGATTCCGTCACTCACAGTTGAAGAGTACCTATGATAAAAATTACAGACTTCTTCATGCTTTGTAAGTGGGAAAACCTGCAAAATCTGCAGTGTATCAAATACTTGTTCTCCCCACTGTAAGTGAAAAATTTGCATGGTTAAATTAGCTGTACAGTTAGGTATACAGTTATATTTACAGATAAGTGAATACTTGCATGTTTACACAAACTGTACAGGTAAATGACAGGAAGAGATACTTTAATAGCTAAATGTGTGTATGATATCATTTGGGGTAATAATAGTAATTCCCTTAAAATACAGTCCTTAGTGCGCAGGGTTTAATTAATTACAGACAACTGCACGTATTGCACATTCGATATACTAAAAGCAATGAGAAAAGGTGCAACTGGCAGGATACTAATATGCATTCCTGAGTGAATGCCGACGTAGGTTAAGTCCAATAATTACTTACAATATTGCATGTGATATAATATAACAATTGTACATGAGTATGTATATACAGACCTGTATGAATAAATAGGTCCTGAGTGGATGAGTGCTGACGGACCAGAGTTACTCACGGATGGATGCATAATTGTTAAACTAGGTCCTAGCACCCCAACAGTTCCAGATCTATGTTGCCGACGATATAGGGGAGGTAATAACAAGGAGTGCATAGTGCAGGGCAGCCTGGCGCTAGAGAGAGCGGGAGCAGGCGTGACAGTACCCCCCCCCCTTCTAGGGGTGCCACCCGGCGTCCCACCTGGGCGAGCCTGACGGGCCGGCCGAGGCATGGGCGCTGGACAAGTCGGCTGGGTGTGAAATCCCGACACACCAGCAGAGGCGTGGGAGCCTGGCAAGCCGGCTGAGGCATAGGAGCCTGACGATCAGGCTGAGGCGTGAAAGCCTGTAGGTCCCGATGAGGCGTGGGAGCCCGATGAGCCAGCTGAGGCGTAGAAGACTGATGAGCTGGCTAAGGCGTAAAACCCTGGCGATCCGGCTAAGGCCTGACGTGTATGCATGCACGCACGCAAGGTTGGGTAGTAAAGGGTTTATCATAGCTAAAAACGTGAATGCGTACACACAGCAGTTCTAGGATATTGGATGGTTGGATTTCATACGTTTTGAATTCTGAGCTCAGCACAAGCAATTTCTCTGTCCACAAATTCAAATTAATTGAGGAAGCATACCGGAGATGTTTTGGTTGAGAATTTTGGAGAGGTGCGCTTTTAGCTGTTACTATTAAAATAATACTCACTTATAGGAATGGGTAATTGTTTACAAGTTGCTAGCTATCCCATAGCTATCACCAAAAACCACATATTTTCATTGTTGTCTGTGGTTTGGTAACTTTGACGGACTCTGGCTGGACTAAAGGCGACAAATATGCATCTGTTGGTCACGGATACTTTTCTTTTTTTCCCCAATTGGTAGTTACAATCTCGCTGCAACTCCCAAAACACGACCCACCAAGACGCACTGCCCACTTAACCCAGAAACCAGCCACACCAATGTGTCAGAGGAAACACCGTACACCTGGCGACCATGCTCCCGGCCCACCACAGGAGTCTCTATAGCCTCATGGGTCTCCTAGTCATGGCAGGCTGCGACACAGACAGGGCTCAAACCCGCATCTGTAGCAACACAGCTTGCACTGCAATGCAGTGCCTTAGACCACTGCACCACTCGGGAGGCCCGGTAACAGATACCTTAAAAAAAAAGTAGGGGCATGGATCAGAAAACCATTCAGTATCTGGTGTTACCACCATTTGCTTCATGCAGCGCAACATATCTCCTTCACATAGAGTTGATTAGGCTGTAGATTGTGGCCTATGGAATGTTGTCCCACTCTTCAATGGCTGTGCGAAGTTGATGGATATTGGCGGGAACTGGAACACGATGTTTTACACGTCGATCTAGAAACCATGTGTTTGATGTATTTGCTACCATTCCACTTATTCTGCTCCAGCCATTTCCACGAGTCCGTCCTCCCCAATTAAGGTGCCACCAACCTCCTGTGACTGACATTCAGCGTACGAAGCCCAGACCTGACTTCCTCCTCAGCAATTATGTGTGAAGCACATCTCACTGACCTATACATGCCCCAGACATGATGAAAAGCCCAGATTCCCCCAGAGTGAAATTTCCCTCTATGAAACGTTTTGCAACAGAACCAGCATAATGAATACACCCCAGTGGACAGCCAGTGATGCGTTCTTGCAACAGCTGAAAAGTGTGGATCTCAGCCTATGCAATAAAAGTTTTACGGAGTTCCTACCTTCTAAACTCCCCCGTGGTATTGTGTTCCATACTGTCAAAAACAAGTTTAATTTAAGAAGTCCACAAGAGGGGTTTTTATTGCTCAATCTAATTTGTGCTGATAAAAAGAAAAAGCCCATAGGCCTAAGGGACACATGCTCAGCACTTTTGATAGACTTAAACAGATATTATCAACATATCAAAGTGTCACCAACAAAAACGTAAACAATAACAAATGTACCATATATCATAATTTATCAAAATGCAAATAGCACTTTTTGGTAGTGCTCAAAGCATGCCCTTCCGAGAGCAGCATTTATTTTTCAACTCGAAACAATGAGCCCAATCAGTCCTCCATGACAAAATCATAAACAACAGGCTAATAAGTCCTTAGTTTTTGGGTTATGCTCAGGTAAAACATTTAGGCTAATCTATATTTCCAAGTCCTATTGGAATTGGAATGACTTGAAATCTGACACTTATGTAAAATATGTAAAGACATTGCCTAATTGTATTATTATCTGTAGTAGAAAGTAATGGGTTAGAAGAAGCCTACATAACCAACCCATAAAGTAAAATACAACATCCATTTATGGCCAGCTATGTAAACTCTAACATTGATTTATCCTGCAATCCCTTAATTGGTATTTTTTGTGCCTCTTAAGCAGGTTGACGTCTATTGGGATGAGTCTTGTCCTTGAGGCAGAACTCAGCAATTTCTGCTAGATGGGCCAGCTGTAAAGTCAAAATTGTCTATATTGTAAACATTTCTGAGGATTAGCAGGTTAGGGTTTTATGACTTTGTGGCTGTGTCAGCTTGTGAACACTCTGCAGAGCTGCCTCCAGAATAAGATTCATGACGAAAACCGTTAACCTACACCTCTTAAGGGGAAAGTAATCAGATTACATTACTGAGTTTGGGTAATCCAACATTTTTGACAGGTAACTAGTAACTATAACGGATTACATTTAGAAAGTAACCTACCCAACACTGCACACGCACACACACAACATTAAAGAGGCAAACACAGAGGCACATACACAGGTATGCTTACAAAGAACATATTTTATCAGTTTGCATAAAGTTTAGATTGGTTGTCATATTACCATGGATGCTGTCAGAGCTCTGCAACCGTTCACTGTCGTATAATCTTTCTCAAATATCTCCCTGCACATACTGCCTGCTCTCCACTATCCACCCCAATGGGCTCGGGAAGCGAAGGTTGAGTCATGCGTCCTCCGAAACATGACCCGCCAAACCGCGCTTCTTAACACCCGCCCGCTTAACTCAGAAGCCAGCCACAGTAATGTGTTGGAGGAAACACCATTCAACTGACGCCTGAGGTCAGCCTTCAGGCGCCTGGCCTTCCACAAGGAGTCACTAGAGCACGATGAACCAAGTAAAGCCCACCCGGGCCAAACCCTCCACTAACCCGGACGACGCTGGGCCAATTGTGTGCCGCTCTATGGGACTCCCGATCACTGCTGGTTGTGATACAGCTCCGGGATCGTACCCGGGTCTGTAGTGGGCCTTAGACCGCTGCGCCACTCAGGATTTTCATTCTGATTACAATCTGCTAATTTCAAACCAATCTAGTCAAGGTGATGCACATTAAAATATCACGGCCACACTTCACTCCAACGTTCTTTCCCACCACAGCCTTGCTAGGTGAGAATAGAATAGCAACAGCATTTTAATTTACAGCTCTCATTTCAGTGTCACTCTGGCCCAGATGTCTTTAGAGTAAAGTACACATTAATTAAGATGGGTAATTAAGCTAGCAGCGTGATACACATTCAGGTTTCCTACTTCTGATGTCGCTGACGCAGCAATGAGGGAGAGGAGGAACATGTAATTTCCTGTGGCAGACTCAGAATGCATCCCAAATGGCACCCTATTCCCTATATAGTGCTATTTTTTACACTATCACCCACTGACCGACCAAATACTGGGCTGAAACAGAACCATGAGCTGAATGACATTCTAGCAGTGGCTCAGGACCTCACTTAAATGAGAGTATGTAAGTCCTGTTTCTGGGATGCTGGCTTGTCTCGCTGTAAGGACTCTGACAGGTCATAAGACCTATAGTAATGAGCTTTTCTTTATCCTTTAATTTGATTTTACACACTCGCACACACACACACACACACACACACACACACACACACACACCGGCAGAGGAAGGGATGACATCTTGCCGGTATAAAATGTTCTTTGTCGCACCAACTCTCAATCATGTGGATGCAAAACTCATTACTGCACAATGATTCTATACATAGAAGATATTGTGGTTGATCTCTGTAAGCGGGCACTATGTGTGTGTTTGTCAAAGCTATAGCTGTGATAGCTATGATGATAATACACAATTTATGGGGGATATGAAGCATGTCAGGCTTCATACCAGGGTTATATAAGGATTATAACCTGTCATAACAGGGTTATAACAGGGTACTGTCAACTGCCAAAAGTGTAAGGCTGATCTCCCCTTAAGTATGCTACAATTGTCTCCTGGTATGACAGGTGCTATGTCAGGTGTTACCTCGTTGAGTCTGCTGTCAGAAAATAGCCTCATTCTCTGAGACAGTAGAACCATCCTTTCCTGATCGACCCCCCCTCCCCTAACTTTAATCCCCTTTTCCCAGATTGAGCTGACATCAACAATATGAGCTGTTCAATACCGATGGCAATCTATAATGACACCTCTTAGGCTGCTGTGAATCAATTTACCCTTGTCTGGTAGCGAAGCAAGGGGGCATCAGGGTCACCAAGGGAGAGAGGTTAGAGAGGCGGGCAGCAGCTTGAAACGCAACACAACATCTACATTTTTTCATTCTCACACGACACTAAAGCCCAGCACCATGTAAACCTTGACCACCATGACCTGTGTGGCTTCGTTGGTGAGATGGTGGTACTGGTAATGCCAAAGGTTGTGGGTTCACTTTCCGCAGCGATCACATACAAATACTAAACATGCATGTTCTCACTGTGGCCTTTGCTGGCGTATATACCAAGACTTCTTTACGGATGTATGACATTAAATCCAGAAGTGTTGTCACAACCTCTACACCAAGCACCCATGCTGCTGACATGTTTACAGAAAGCAATGTTGTTGCAGCTTATTAGAGAAATAGGACTTTACCCTAGAGGCTTGTGTTTCAGTGTGCAGTTCAGGTTATGTCTATCCAAGCCGTCACAGGTGAACTAGTAAGGGGTTGTGAGTTGAGGTTTGCCCATGGAGACCACACTTGAAGTCAAAGTGATACATTGTGTTGCTGCTGGATGCCCAATTACCCACTAGTCTTACTGGCCAGATGGTGCACAGTCTACACACAGACTCTTAGAATATTGGAGTAGGCAAGTCCAGCTTGCTGCAGTTGTATTGGGGCCAGACTAACTATCTTATCACAGACAAGGTCACAGAAGAGAGACAGTGCCCAGATATGCCTGTAGTGCTCTCTCTCCCTCAGTACATATGTATTCCTCAGTGGATATTGCATAAATAGTAGGGGTATTGCATTAATCATAAACCACCATTGAGTCATATTGACGATGCATGAAGCAGTACCGCAAAACACATCCTGGGGGCACTATTGCACTTTTCTCTCATATCACTTCCTCAGTACGAACCCAGAGGCTTGTGTTACTGACTTCTTCTTCTTCATGCCAGGAGTGAATTACTCCAGGATATGATGATTCTTTTGATAAGAGCTGCTAAGAAATGTTATTTAAATGAAGGCTTTTAAACGTACTTGTATATGCAAAATATCCTATTTAGAAGCTTGAGGACATCCATTTCAACAGTAAGTTTTGACGGAAGTATGGAGCTCAGACAATAGCATTCTCTACCTACCTACCACCACTCTCTCTCTCTGCCTCTGGCCTCTCTTCAGCAGCCACAGATCTCAATAACAGGAGGAATTCAGATGTAACAGACAATAGCAGGGGAGAAGAAGTTACTGTTCCCTAACCGTGTTAAAAAGACTGCTTTTACCTTTTACCCAATGATTTGATACAATGGCTTAACCCGAAAAATAAATAATTGATTCCCTCTTTCTCTAATTGGATTGCAAGTGCAACATATACCTGAGAGATTTCAGAGGTACTTTAAGAGAGATATATACTGTATCTTTGCAGTATAGTCAAGTAAATGATATGCAAATAGTCACAGAGGGAGAGGAGGGGATGTTTATTTTTCACTGGATATTTAGCTGCATGAATAATGGCTTTCCTTGCTGCTTGGATCTTCACTATGACTGAGAGGCATTAAGCAACAAACCACAATATAGACACAGCAGCCAACAGGATACTAGCTAGATACATCACTGAACATATTAAGATTGTATCCCCCCTCTACTCTCTTTCAGAATACATCTGAAATGGGCACTCTGCTTCCATTCTGAGTTTAAGTTCTATTAGCGTGAATCGTTTGGGTTACAGCACCAAGCTCTTAGAATAGTGGAAATACAGGCTATGGGAGGATTCTCCATACTCACTCTGTTTACTACCGTCCATTCTTAGTATGTGAAATAGCTGAACATTTCATGTACAGAATCTATCAAATGTATAGTATAATAACCACAATAACTCATAGGCTATATCATCTTTTTAGATCATGTGCTATCATAAGATATACACAGGGGGCCAAAAGTTTGGAATATTACTCATTCAAGGGTTTTTCTTTATTTGCAAAATTGTTTACATTGTAGAATAAAAGTGAAGACATCAGAACTATGACATAACACATATGGAATCATGTAGTAACCAAAAACGTGTTTTTATTGAAAAACCCTTGAATGAGTAATATTCCAAACTTTTGGCCCCCAGTATATATATACACTCACCGGCCACTTCAAGGTACACCTTTTAAACTTTCAACCTTTTCAACTTTCAAAAATGTATTGTTTTAGTCAAAGTATGGTATATTTGGGCATGAAGTGACAAAACCGAACTGCCCACTTCGTGCAAATCTGTGTAAATTTGTTGTCTTTTCCTTTACATTATTTTCAGCCTAGGGTTCGTTTCAGGGCTGGGATTCATTTGACTGTTACCACCCACCAGCATGGCATTGTTTATTAATCAGAAACAGCTGCAAAGATATTCCTTTTCACGACTGAGATGAGCCAAACAGCCTTGTGTCCACTGGCCACCTGAGCCATGGAGGTGCTTATGTTTTTACCAGAAAATTCTCATATTCCATATATTTTATTAACTAGACTGTATTCAAAATATACATATATACTGTATATATATATATCTTAGTGTATGCTTTATTGCATACACTTTCAATTAATGGCTTTTGGATGGACGTTTTCTGTCCTTCTGTCATCTCCTCTATGGGAGGGAATGGAACTGTACACTTAGAAAAAAAGGTGCCATCTAGAACCCAAAAGGGTTCTTTGGCTGTCCCCTTTGATGAACCCTTTTTGGTTCCAGGTATAACCATTTTGGGTTCCATGTACAACCCTTTTGTAACCCTTGTTGCAACTGATAATGTAATAACTGCCAATAATATAATAACTTTTGCATTTATAATGTAATAACTGCCATTAATGTAATACATTGCCAATAATGTAATACATGTCATTGTTTTAACCACATTTAAATTTCATTACTTAGTTGGCTGCCACTCAAAAAAAAAAGTATATAAATATAAAGTATTGATCATTATGATCATATTACAGAATAAAAAGTATTAGAAAGTATTCACACGCCACCCCTTGACTTTTTCCACATTTAGTTGTTACATCCTGAATTTTAAATGGATTAAGTTGAGATTTTGTGTCACTGTCATACAATACTCCCATAATGTCAAAGTGGAATGATGTTTTTAGAAATGTTTACAATAATTAAAAAACAAAAGCAGACAATGAATATCCCTTTGAGCATGTTGCAGATATTAAATACACTTTGGATGGTGTATCAATGCACCCAGTACCTACAAAGATACAGGCGCCCTTCCTAACTCAGTTGCCGGAGATTTAGGAAACCGCTCAGGGATTTCACCATGAGGCCAATGGTGATTTTAAAACAGTTACATTAAAGGCTGTGATACCTTTCTCCTTTCAACAGGACAGTTACCTAAAACACAATGCCAAATGTACAGTGCATTCTGGAAAAAATTCAGACCCCTTGACTTTTTAAATATTTTGTTACATTATAGCCTTATTCTAAAATGGATTCAATTCCATTTTGTTCCTTATCAATCTACACACAATACCCCACAATGTCAAAGTGAAAACAGGTTTTTATAAATTGTAGCATATTTATTAAAAATACGAAATATTATTCAGATCCTTTTCTATGAGACTCGAAAATGAGCTCAGGTGCATCCTGTTTCCATTGATCATCCTTGAGATTTTTCTGCAACTTGATTGGAGTCCACCTGTGTTAAATTCAATTGATTGGATATGATTTGAAAAGGCACACACCTGTCTATACAAGGTCCCACAGTTGACAGTGTGTCAGAGCAAAAACCAAGCCATGAGGTTGAAGGAATTGTCTGTAGAGCTCCAAGAGAGGATTGTGTCAAGGCACAGATCTGGGGAAGTAGGGACCAAAACAAGGTACCAACACATTTCTGCACCATTGAAGGTCCCCAAGAACACAGTGGCCTCCATAATTCTTAAATGGAAGAAGTTTGTAACCACCAAGACTCTTCCTAGAGCTGGCCATCCGGCCAAACTGAGCAATTGGGGTAGAATGGGCTTGTTCAGGGAGGTGACCAAGTACCCAATGGTCACTCTAACAGAGCTCTGGAGATGGGAGAACCCTCCAGAAGGACAACCATCTCTGCAGCACTCCACCAATCAGGCCTTTATGGTAGAGTGGCCAGAAGGAAGCCACTCCTCAATAAAAGGCACATGACAGCCCGCTTGGAGTTTGCCAAAAGGCACCTAAAGGACTCTCAGACCATGAAACAAGATTCTCTGGTCTGATGAAACCAACATTAAACTCTTTGTCCTGAATGCCAAGCGTCAAGTCTGGAGGAAACCTGGCACCATCCCTACAGTGAAGCATGGTGGTGGCAGCATCATGCTGTGTGGATGTTTTTCAGCAGCAGGGACTGGGAGACTAGCCAGGATTGAGGGAAGATGAACCTAGTAAAGTACAGAGAGATGATGTGATCCTTGATGAAAACCTGCTCCAGAGCTCTTAGGACCTCAGACTGTGGTGAAGGTTCACCTTCCAACAGGACAACGACCCTAAGCACAGAGCCAAGACAACGCAGGAGTGGCTTCGGGACAAGTCTCTGAATGTACTTGAGTGGCCCAGCCAGGGCCTGTCATACCAAATAATGTCCCCCGGCAAAATAGTGTCCCCCTCTACGTCACAATGGGATTCGATGAGTTCTAGCTTCTGTTGCTATGCTGGTTGCTTGGATCTATTTTACCTCGTAGTCGTCATGAAGGAAGGAGGACGCCTGCAGTTCTAGTTCTATTTCACCTCTGAAGCACTCGCTTAGTCCGTGCAAAATTATTACCTCAGAATTGCTCTCAAAGGACAGTGTTTTTGACGGTGACAACCTGCTAACTACCTGCTGCTTCAGAGGACTGAAAAGACTGGAAAGAGAACTCTTTATTTACCATATATATTTTGTTTTCATATAAGAAAATATTGTTAAATAGGAATAAATATTTTATAGATTGATTTTATATTGACATTGCGTGCTACTTATTTACCTCAGCCAGACAGTTTTATTTAGCTAATGTTATCTAGCTAGCTAACTGTTATTGTAGCTGCTTTCTGTTTGTATGTAGCTTGCATTTTAATGGCATCCCTCGAGGAGATTTTCTTTTATCTTTCCAACCAGACAAAGTTCTATGAAGGCACCACTGATCTCGACAAGAGGCGCAACATTCGTAGGGGGTCAGAGAAATTCACAATTCAGGGTAACGTTAAGCAGTTAATTTCTATTACTGTTACTGTTAGATAACTGTAAGGATTTATGTACAACCATTTAACAACCATTTTCCATCTAGCTAACGTTAGTTGGTCATCTACATGTAGCTAGCTATACATTTAGTTATATGTCTGTCACATTGAGGATAGGTGTAAGCAATTATGGTAACTCCAACTGCCCTTAACTAGGTGTCTTCGCTAGACAGAGAGAGACCCATACGAGAGAGAGATGAAGAAAGTGAGAAAGAAAGTGACAGAGGGAGAGAGAAAGAGGTGGGAAGAGAGTGAAAGACAGAGAGAGATGGAGAGCGAGAGAAACAGAAAGAGAAAGACAGCAGTGCAAATTTACTTAGACTAGTATTTCAACAACTCTTGTCTTCCAATTTGTTAGGCAAATTAAGGGGAAGGATGGCCAGCCAAACAGGAGGGGGATTTTCACTAAGGAGGAGAAGGAGGCCATTTCTGCCTGCTGGACATTTTGGAGTGATTGCCAAAATCAACCTACGCTTCTTCTGGCGTGGAATTGTCAAGGATGTGGACAGCTGGGCAAGTGAAATAACCTTTTGTTTATCAATCACATTCTATTATATCTGACATTTTTATGATTTCAATGGATGTCATATCAGAGCGCACAGTGTTTCAATTTGTCACTTGGTGCTTGGCCGGCTCCCTACCTCAAGACGAGGAGGGGAAAAAACAATTTAATCTGTTTAAGAATAAGGCTGTAACATAACAAAATGCGGAAAAAATCAAAGGGTCTGAATACTTTCCAAATGTGCTGTACACTGGAGTTGCTTAAGAAGACAATGTTCCTGAGTGGCCTAATTAAATTTTTGACTTAAATTGGCTTGAAAATCTATTGCTAGACTTGAAAATGGCTGTCTAGCAATGATCAACAACCAACTTGAATAATAGACAAATATTGTACAATCCAGATGTGTAAAGCTCTTAGAGACTTACCCAGAAAGACTCACAAGTGTAATCGCTGCCAAAGGTGATTCTAACATGTATTGAATACTTATCTAATCAAGATATATTATTGTTTTATTTTCCATAAATAAATACAACATTCTTCCACTTTATTTTGTGCAATCCCACTTTGTAACAAACATTTTTAGAAAAAATAAAGGGGTGTGAATACTTTCTGAAGGCATTGTAGATGCAAAGCATTTAATATTTACATTCATGCACTTCAAAAGTTGTTTTTATATTATAGAGATTAGTCCTTTTGGGAGACCAGATAATTTATTAATACATTCCATGCATGGTTCGTTAGTTGAGTTTGAACTACAGAATTGAACTATTGAACTACAGAAAATCTGCCTTGGAGATATATTCATTATGACAATATATATTCTGCCAGTTAAAGCAAATGGGACTACTAAAGTCACACGGCTAAATGCTGTTTTAGCCAATCAGCAACCAGTATCCAAACTACCCAGTTTATAATTAAGCAACAATACATGAGGCCATGTGTTATGATAAAAATGTCATAACGGGTTACCAGCATTAATAATTAAGATTATTTCCCAAACTATCAATTTTTAAACAAAACATGATGCTGCATTCACTAACACTGGTTGTCAAGTGACATTTTAGGCGTTCTCTAGTCGTTAGTTATTTTCGTATTGACTGCCATGTAAAGCAAAACTACCCAAGCGCTGGTTGATAGTTCCAGAACATTGGTTCCTAGGGATGCTGTCCATGAATCTGAAAACAGCGCACGTCTGGTCTATGTATAGGAAAATTGAATGTCGGATCGAAACATTGTATAGGGGCACGGTCCATTGATCTGAAAACAGCGCTGAAACATTGTAGCAAAGACAATGATACAGCAGATCAGAATATAAACCACAATGACATTTTTTTTCGGATGGTCACAGCATCGACAGCTATTTATTTGTGATACACATTGAATTGGACATTTCCAACAGCTGTCTAACGTCGGGGTCTCAAGCGCAGCTAGGCGCCATTTCTCAGGAACAACTGCCTTGTTGTCGCAGGCAGCTGTTAGGATGTTACTCCATCTCGTTTTCCGTGGACGGCTTCCAATAGCTCATATGAGAAAGAAATGTTATACCTTGCACAGACGGGGCAGCACTGATGAAAGGGTGTTCAGTCCCATTGGCTCCATGGTATACCACACGTTGTCATCATCGGAGAGCTTTCGTCTGGGGTTTAGATAAAAGGCTGGGGCATATTCGGGTCATTTAGAGAGATATTTGTCTAGCGATGCCACCGGGTAGAGCTCGTTCCCTATGTTTTCATACATGCAGCCACGACGATTCTCTCTATAGTAGTTGTAGTGGGTTGCTAGGTAACGACGTAAACGATGTCACTTTATATGAACATGGCCATGTGATGTGTCATATATCATGGGCAGGAAAGGCTCTAACAATGGGAATTCCAAACCACCCGTTGCATAATACATAAAGTGGGTCAATTGTGTTTTTTCATCAATAGTGTAATAAAAACCTAAAATCACTCTCTTTCTTTAATAGTATGCACAGGGGTGCCGCCAGGGATTTTGGGCCCCATGAAAAGATATCACATTGGGCCCCACCACCAATGTTCTAATATTTTTTTAGGGCCCCTGTCAGTCACAGGCCCTTAGAATCTAAAGGTAAAGGAGAGGAGGCAGAAGAGAGCATATGGTTCCAGGCTTGTGATACTGTAGGAGACTGTATTTCTGTCATTTCTGTCATTCATTCCACTGGTCCTCTGTAAAAGATACCTTCGTCTCAGTATGATTCCGTGAGAAAATTAAGGTTAAATAAAAGGCTACACTGGGAAGATTACATTAAATTATTGTTTGAAGCAAATGGTCTGTTTACTTTGTGGTGTGGTGTGAGTAGAACCACCTTCAGCCCAACATCAGCAAAACAAAGGAGATGGTGGTGGACTTCAGGAGAACCTAGGCCCAACTGACTGCAGTCCCTATACAGGGGATGGATGTGGAAATGGTTGGGTCATACAAGTTCCTGGGAGTCCATATGGACAACAGGCTGGAATGGGCTGGTAACACCGGGGCTCTGTACAAAAAGGGCCAGAACCGACTCTACTTTCTGAGGAAGCTCAGGTCCTTCAACGTGTGCAGTAAACTACTGCATACTTTCTACCAGCCTATGGTGTGCTTTTTTGCAGTGGTGTGCTGGCGATGCTTCTCAGGTATATAAGCTGATTAGGAAGGCTAGCTCTGTTCTGGGGATTAGCCTTGACACTAGAGGAGGTGGCGGAGAGACGGATTCTGGCCAAACTGCTGGCCATCATGGACAACATCACCCACCCTCTGCATGCCATGGTTATGATGCAGAGGAGCACTTTCAGTCACAGACTGATCCAACCACGGTTTGCCAGAGAGCGCTACAGGAGGTCCTTCCTGCCGGCGGCTATTAGACTATTTAATGCCTCACCGGGATGCCGTGCCGTTGTCAACATAGACCTGGATCTTTTGGGGTGTTAGGACCTAGTTTAACAATTATGCATCCATCCGTGAGTAACTCTGAACACTTACCTGTTCATTTAATCAGTCTGTATATTAAGTAAACTATTATTACCCTCACTTATATCATACGCACTTTTAGCTATTTAAGTATTTCTCTGCCATCGACCTGTATAGTATAGTTAACCATGCACCATCCACCAATGTATAGTGTACATATTCAGCCATCCACCCATACTATGCAATGTCTTTTTATGGCTTTTTTGCACTCCAGACTTCTTGTATTTTGATTTTTCATACTGCCTCTCTATGTATCATGTATCGTGTATCTGTCTTTTGTGTATTTTCGTTCTGGCATTTTGCACCTGCCCTGTGTTTTTTTCGTAGCTGCTTGACAAAGAAATTTCCCCTCGGGGATCAATAAAGTACCTATCTATCTATATCATGTTTCAGGTAAGACCCAGATGCAGACAACGTCAAAGTAACAGTTTATTAGTCGAACAGGGGCAGGCAAAAGACAGGTTAAGGGCAGGCAGAGGTCAGTAATCCAGATAGGTGGGGCAGAGGTACAGGACGGCAGGCAGGCTCAACACTTGCTACAACACTTTTTTTATAAGAGTGTATGCGCTTAAGTAAAAAACTTCAAAGCTATTTGTGGAATTTTGTGATTCATAAGCCTCACCCTGATATCAGGCTACATTAACAGCATGACTTTGTGGCTTTGAATGGATATGTTGTTGTTGTTTGGTTGTTGGTTGATGTTGATAGGTCATGGCTCGCATTACTGGAGGGGGAATGTATTGGTTTTGTGAGACTGGAGGATATAGGTGTGAGCTCCTGTTGTTTAGGTGAGCTTTGGGCCCTGTCCGTCTGGCTGCAGTTGCATACACCGTACGACACACATTACCCTCTGGTGGACAGTAAGTAGCACACGGAGGGAAGCTATTCCAGGGGCAGGTCCTGCCCTCCAGTGATGGACAGACAGAAAGTGCTGAGAGGAGGCATGGAGGAAACAGAGCGAAGAGACTGAAATACAGCCTCCTGCCTCAGGCTGCGGTCAGAGGTTACCTCCCTCCCTCCACTCCGCTCTGCTTCCACCCATTCAGGCCCAGCATGCTGCATCATCTGACTATAAATGTATTTTGGGTGCCATTTTGTTTAATTTCACCTGTGTGTATATCTATGAAGTTGTAGTGGTGAGGATTATCACAGTAGAGGTAACCGGAATGTGTGTGTGCACTTGTGCATGTTCATGCGCCTGTGTTTGTGCCTGTGCATGCGTGTGCCTGAAGATGTGTATGCAAGTGCATGTACTGTATGTGTGTAAAATAGAGAGAGCCAGAGCGAGAAAGAGATATTGCCATCTATTTTCCATCCCTAGGCCCAGCGGGTGTTTTAATCTTCAGAGAGATGACAGGATCAGGTCACCCAGTGGTTCTTCACTGTAACCTTGCTTCCTCCTGAAACACCTGCAGATAGGTACACTCCCCAAGGACAGGCCAGCTGCAGTGACAGCGACAGCAGAGAAAGACTTTCACCATTGTGCACATAACTAGACATACCAATACACCCGCACATAGTGGTACAGCAGTACACAAAGCACAATAAACGGATTGTGATCCTTTTCAAATCATCAAACCAATCATTCCAAACCAATCAAAGCATCAGTTCCATTGACTTAACATCCATCGATAGCATCAACGCCAAATAGGATTGTTGTACACGCTTAATTCCCCTTCAGTCTCAGAGAGATTGGGTTATGAGGTAGTGAAGAGGGAAGTGAAATAGCAGGGACAAAGCATGGAAATGTGAAAAGGCAGGGAGCGAGGTACGGATAGCCATCTTCAAACACTCTGTCACAGTAATACAGTATATTGATAAAAAGTGACTTCACAAACAAGGAATAAAGAGATATCCGTTCACAAACACCAATGTACTGTACTACAGCAGTTTCATCATCACTACGACAAGACCAACAACGTCTGAATTCAAGAGTAACCCAGGGGTTAGCCAAAGGGATCTTACCATTTTGAGATCAAGCCAGGGCTGTTCAGGACTCACACAATGGTGAGTCCTTCAATCACTGTGAACTCGATGGGATACAAGCAGGGAGCATGTCATCTGGCTCCCTCAAGCATGCAGGTGCCGGTGGACATTCTGGATGGATTTATCAGTAATTTAATCTCAGTATTCTGTGATGACGACAAATTCCAGAGAGACTGAGGCCATTACTGTGGAAATCACAGATTAAACAAAAACCTTATTTTTCAGAGAACAATAAACCACACAATACATAATACAATGCTGCCTGCATACAGTAAATAACACAGAGAATGTTAATGAAGTGGCTACAGCTCGAGGTTGAAAAGCTGTGAAAATCTCCAAGCAGATTGTAACGATTTACTACTCCGCTATAGTAAACAATAAGAAAGCAGAATCGCTATCCAGCATCTCTGTTTGGGCTGTTGTTCAATCTATTGTGCTGTCGTAGGTTATATTGGTGCCACCTGCTCTACAGGTGTGTCCTCTGACCACTGCGGATTAGTTGAGACATTAACAAACAACACATCAGATATCCCAATAATCTCCTAGTAAATATCATGTAAATTTGTGTGTAAAGTCTTCTTAAGGGACCTATACATACATGGGCCTCGTTTCTCAGAGCCTTTGTAGCCTTAAGATCATCGTTATAACCTCCTTGTGCTGTATCTTTAGTAGCCGAGATGTTGTTAGTAATGTAGCTCTTAAAAACCTTCGCTCATCCACAAGTTCTATTTTGCGACTAATCTGCTACTTTCTGTAATTCTTGCCTCAATGTGTTTCATGATGTGTGACAACATGTGCGCAATGATGTTCCCAGTCTTTGATTTACTGCATTATTATTGGATAAGCATAATAAGCCAACCTCAATAGCCTTTTTGCAGCCATAGGTGTTAATATCTCTCTTGGAGCTGATCGGTCAGTATTGTGGAATAATTCTAAGGTTAAGGTAAGATTTGAATGGAAAAAGCTGATCCGAGAACAGCGCTGCTTTTCTTTAGATCCTACTGGTACGATCATTGTAACGCTTAAGTTATATCTCAACTGGGAAATGAGGGCCTGAGCTGTGCCTGTCAATGTAGTTAAAATGACTGAGCATTTCTTGATCTAGGACTATAACTTAGGGAAGTGAAAATGACAGGGCATTTGTTGAAATGTAGGGCTATTACTTCAGGAATGGGTCTGTATTCTTAAACAGGGTATTCTCAATAAACAGTGTGCTCATTGGCCCTCCGTCCTTTTGCACAAAACAAATTCTTCTTCAAATTCTTTAAAACACTTAGTCAATAAGGACATATGCTCATTGATGATTATAATAACTTCCTCCTCAAACCCCTGTAAGTTGGTTCTGTTGTGTGCTGCCAGAAAGGACTTCCCATGTTCTAGTGATGCTGCTGTGCTGAACAGTTGCATAGTTTCATCTGAAATACTAGAAGGAGCACTAATTAAAGATGATCATTATGTCCTATTCAATTTATAAGTATTTATCATTTCAGAAATAAAGAACTTGGAAGTCAACATGAATAAATCTAATTTGATTGGCCACATACACATATTTAGCAGAGGTTATTACGGGTGTAGCAAAATGCTTGTGTTTCAGGGCTCCAACAGTGCAGGACATATGCTCTAACAATTCACAACAATACACACAAATCTAAAAGTAAAATAATGTAATTAAGAAATATATACTTATTAGGACGAGCAATGTCGGAGTGGCATAGACTAAAATACAGTAGAATAGAATACAGTATATACATATGAAATTAGTAAAACAGTATGTAAACATTATTAAAGTGACTAGTGTTCCATTATTAAAGTGGCCAGTGATTTCTAGTCTATGTATATAGGGCAGCAGCCTCTAAGGTGCTAGTGATCGCTGTTTAACAGTCTGATGGCCTTGAGATAGAAGCTTTTTTTCAGTCTCTCGGTCCCATCTTTGATGCACCTGTACTGACCTCACCTTCTTGATGATAACGGGGTGAACAGGCCTTGGCTTGGGTGGTTGATGTCCTTGATGATCTTTTTGGCCTTCCTGTGACATCGAGTGCTGTAGGTGTCCTGGAGGGCAGGCAGTGTGCCCCTGGTGATGCGTTGGGCAGAACGCACCACCCTCTGGAGAGTCCTGCGGTTGTGGGCAGTGCAGTTGCCATACCAGGCGGTGATACAGCCCGACAGGATGGTCTCAATTGTGCGTCTGTAAAAGTTTGTGAGGGTCTAAGCGGACAAGCCAAATTTCTTCAGTCTCCTGAGGTTGAAGAGGCACTGTTGCGCCTTCTTCACCACACTGTCTGTGTGGGTGGACCATTTCAGATTGTCAGTGATGTGTACACCGAGGAACTTGAAGCTTTTCACCTTCTCCACTGCAGTCCTGTTGATGTGGATGGGGGCGTGCTCCCTCTGCTGTCTCCTGAAGTCCACTATCAGCTCCTTTGTTTTGTTGAGGGTGAGGGAGAGGTTATTTTCCTGGCAACAGTCCGCTAGGGTCCTCACCTCCTCCCTGGAGGCTGTCTCGTCATTGTTGGTAATCAGGCCTACTGTTGTGGGTTATGAAAAGCTATTTGGCAGTCATGAAATCAGTTGAATCATTTTGTTGAGTGCAGAGGTTATGAAATCTAAATGGGTTTCTGAATTTAAAAAGCTATTTACATCCAAATAACAACATAGCACTGATAGCTTCTCAACCCCAGGTTGTGATTATACAATTATTTGGGAAACAATTCAATACATTAAACAATATATACTGTAGTCATGTTCTGGATGTTTACAAGTGTTAGAGGAAATGTAACTCTGTCATTTCCAATGAATATGTATCACCATGATTCCTCCTTGGGTATTTCAGCTACTGTACTATCATTTGTTTCAAGTACTCTCAAGTGATATCCTGAGCCTCTGAACTTGTATATCCAAAGTGAATAGTTTGAGTTAGTATATTTTGTCTCTTGGTTGTTACCCCATTGTCCATTGTTATGTTCAATGAACACATCCTATACAGGCATGTTAATTGCTGCAGGGGTGAAGAAAAAGCTTTTTAATATCTTCAGCAGCAACACTCCTTGAGGAAGGAAGCATCTAACGCTGCTCATCATTGAACTCTGACACCTCTCATTCTTTTGAGTGGCTATTGTTTTTATTCATAAATCGGACTATAGCACAATCCTTCTTGTAAAATAGTTACTATTGTTTACTAGAATTTGGTAAATATGAAATAGCTAATGCATTCTTGAAATGATACTGAACACAAATATAACTGCAACATGCAACAATTTCAAAGATTTTACTGAGTTACAGTTCATATAAGGAAATTAGTTTAAATACATTAATTAGGCCTAGGGATTTCACATTACTGGAAATACAGATATGCATCTGTTGGTCACAGATACCTTAAAAAAAGCTAGGGGTGTGGATCAGAAAACCAGTCAGAATCTGGTGTGACCACCATTTGCCTCATGCAGAGCGACACATACAGTGGGGAGAACAAGTATTTGCAGGTTTTCCTACTTACAAAGCATGTAGAGGTCTGTAATTTTTATCATAGGTACACTTCAACTGTGAGAGACGGAATCTAAAACAAAAATCCAGAAAATCACATTGTATGATTTTTAAATAATTAATTTGCATTTTATTGCATGACATAAGTATTTGATCACCTACCAACCAGTAAGAATTCCGGCTCTCACAGACCTGTTAGTTTTTCTTTAAGAAGCCCTCCTGTTCTCCACTCATTACCTGTATTAACTGCGCCTGTTTGAACTCGTTACCTGTATAAAAGACACCTGTCCACACACTCAATCAAACAGACTCCAACCTCTCCACAATGGCCAAGACCAGAGAGCTGTGTAAGGACATCAGGGATAAAATTGTAGACCTGCACGAGGCTGGGATGGGCTACAGGACAATAGGCAAGCAGCTTGGTGAGAAGGCAACAACTGTTGGCGCAATTATTAGAAAATGGAAGAAGTTCAAGATGACGGTCAATCTCTCTCGGTCTGGGGCACCATGCAAGATCTCACCTCGTGGGGCATCAATGATCATGAGGAAGGTGAGGGATCAGCCCAGAACTACACGGCAGGACCTGGTCAATGACCTGAAGAGAGCTGGGACCACAGTCTCAAAGAAAACCATTAGTAACACACTACGCCGTCATGGATTAAAATCCTGCAGCGCACGCAAGGTCCCCCTGCTCAAGCCAGCGCATGTCCAGGCCCGTCTGAAGTCTGCCAATGACCATCTGGATGATCCAGAGGAGGAATGGGAGAAGGTCATGTGGTCTGATGAGACAAAAATAGAGCTTTTTGGTCTAAACTCCACTCGCCATGTTTGGAGGAAGAAGAAGGATGAGTACAACCCCAAGAACACCATCCCAACCGTGAAGCATGGAGGTGGAAACATCATTCTTTGGGGATGCTTTTCTGCAAAGGGGACAGGACGACTGCACCGTATTGAGGGGAGGATGGATGGGGCCATGTATCGTGAGATCTTGGCCAACAACCTCCTTCCCTCAGTAAGAGCATTGAAGATGGGTCGTGGCTGGGTCTTCCAGCATGACAACGACCCGAAACACACAGCCAGGGCAACTAAGGAGTGGCTCCGTAAGAAGCATCTCAAGGTCCTGGAGTGGCCTAGCCAGTCTCCAGACCTGAACCCAATAGAAAATCTTTGGAGGGAGCTGAAAGTCCGTATTGCCCAGCGACAGACCCGAAACCTGAAGGATCTGGAGAAGGTCTGTATGGAGGAGTGGGCCAAAATCCCTGCTGCAGTGTGTGCAAACCTGGTCAAGAACTACAGGAAACGTATGATCTCTGTAATTGCAAACAAAGGTTTCTGTACCAAATATTAAGTTCTGCTTTTCTGATGTATCAAATACTTATGTCATGCAATAAAATGCAAATGAATTACTTAAAAATCATACAATGTGATTTTCTGCATTTTTGTTTTAGATTCCGTCACTCACAGTTGAAGAGTACCTATGATAAAAATTACAGACCTCTACATGCTTTGTAAGTGGGAAAACCTGCAAAATCGGCAGTGTATCAAATACTTGTTCTCCCCACATTTCTGGGATCTTTTATTTCAGCTCATGAAACACTATAATTTTGTTCAGTGTACATTTCAAGTTTATTCTCAAAACATTTAGACTTTATTCTCGAAATAATGCCACTTTATTCTCAAAATATTGCAACTTTATTCACAAAATGTAATTAGGACATTATTCAAAAACTATTATTTTGACTTTATTCTTGAAATTCTAACTTTATTCTCAAAGTTTTTTGAGTTTTTGAAGTAATATCCTTGCATCACTGTTATTTTTTTTCTATTTTTTCATCCTTATTTTTACCAGGTAAGTTGACTGAGAATACATTTTCATTTACAGCAACGACCTGGGGAATAGTTACAGGGGAGAGAAGGAGGGATGAATGAGCAAATTGGCTCTAATACTTTCCATACTTGCTGCAGGGGAGAAGCAAAAGGTTTTTTAATACAGTGTCTTCAGCAGCAACACCCCTTGAGTGAACAATTGTTATTATTCATAAATTGGACTCCTTTTAAAATGCTGTTCACTAGAATTTGGTAAATATTAAATAGTCCATGCATAGTAATCATTGAATACTGCATCAGGAGATTTTTACGTGCTATAAGGTCATTCTAAATCAGTCTTGTTACTCACTACACAGACTGAGACATCTCAATAATTTCTAGAGTTTGTTAATTGTTCATTTCCAGAGTACATATAAGTTTCATTATTTAATATCTTGAAGCATTTTATGTAGCCAGGAAATGTGTGTTAATGGGAGCAGTCAATGAATGGCAACGTACACAGAATGTACTATTTACTTTGTAACACAATTACTTCATTGTTTACGTACATTTTATTGCCTGTGTGGAAAGTCAAGATAAAGCACATTTCATGTGTAGAACTAATTAAAATGTGTAGCAATGTAGTAGTGCTGTCAGTGTACTTCAGGGTAAGTAACTAAAACAGGACCTCAGGGCCAAATACAGTGGGGAGAAGAAGTATTTGATACACTGCCGATTTTGCAGGTTTTCCCACTTACAAAGCATGTAGAAGTCTGTAATTTTTATCATAGGTACTCTTCAACTGTGAGTGACGGAATCTAAAACAAAAATCCAGAAAATCACATTGTATGATTTTTAAGTAATTAATTTGCATTTTATTGCATGACATAAGTATTTGATACATCAGAAAAGCAGAACTTAATATTTGGTACAGAAACCTTTGTTTGCAATTACAGAGATCAGACGTTTCCTGTAGTTCTTGACCAGGTTTGCACACACTGCAGCAGGGATTTTGGCCCACTCCTCCATACAGATCCTTCAGGTTTCGGGACTGTCGCTGGGCAATACAGACTTTCAGCTCCCTCCAAAGATTTTCTATTGGGTTCAGGTCTGGAGACTGGCTAGGCCACTCCAGGACCTTGAGATGCTTCTTACGGAGCCACTCCTTAGTTGCCCTGGCTGTGTGTTTCAGGTCATTGTCATGCTGGAAGACCCAGCCATGACCCATCTTCAATGCTCTTACTGAGGGAAGGAGGTTGTTGGCCAAGATCTCGCGATACATGGCCCCATCCATCCTCCCCTCAATACGGTGCAGTCGTCCTGTCCCCTTTGCAGAAAAGCATCCCCAAAGAATGATGTTTCCCCCTCCATGCTTCACGGTTGGGATGGTGTTCTTGGGGTTGTACTCATGCTTCTTCTTCCTCCAAACACGGCGAGTGGAGTTTAGACCAAAAAGCTCTATTTTTGTCTCATCAGACCGCATGACCTTCTCCCATTCCTCCTCTGGATCATCCAGATGGTCATTGGCAAACTTCAGACAGGCCTGGACATGCGCTGGCTTGAGCAGGGGGACCTTGCGTGCGCTGCAGGATTTTAATCCATGACGGCGTAGTGTGTTACTAATGGTTTTCTTTGAGACTGTGGTCCCAGCTCTCTTCAGGTCATTGACCAGGTCCTGCTGTGTAGTTCTGGGCTGATCCCTCACCTTCCTCATGATCATTGATGCCCCACGAGGTGAGATCTTGCATGGTGTCCCAGACCGAGGGAGATTGACCGTCATCTTGAACTTCTTCCATTTTCTAATAATTGTGCCAACAGTTGTTGCCTTCTCACCAAGCTGCTTGCCTATTGTCCTGTGCCCATCCCAGCCTTGTGCAGGTCTACAATTTTATCCCTGATGTCCTTACACAGCTCTCTGGTCTTGGCCATTGTGGAGAGGTTGGAGTCTGTTTGATTGAGTGTGTGGACAGGTGTCTTTTATACAGGTAACGAGTTCAAACAGGTGCCGTTAATACAGGTAATGAGTGGAGAACAGGAGGGCTTATTAAAGAAAAACTAACAGGTCTGTGAGAGACGGAATTCTTACTGGTTGGTAGGTGATCAAATACTTATGTCATGCAATAAAATGCAAATTAATTATTAAAAAATCATACAATGTGATTTTCTAGATTTTTGTTTTAGATTCCGTCTCTCACAGTTGAAGTGTACCTATGATAAAAATGACAGACCTCTACATGCTTTGTAAGTAGGAAAACCTGCAAAATCGGCAGTTTATCAAATACTTGTTCTCCCCACTGTATATACAGTACAGTACTTCCTGCACTTGTATGGAAATGAAAAAACAAACACACCTTCATCATTCTACAAGCAACTTCAGGAGTTGCTAGAAATGTAAAGGTGATTAAAAATGATAGTACATTTCTTTTGTCACAACTTGTATTACACTGTACTATACTTTTATGGGGCGTTAAAGAGAACGAGGACAGTCAAACAGTCAAAATCGTCTTTGTTCGTTCTATGTTTTCTGTCTGCCTCAATGCCTTTCTATCCCTATGTGTACCCTTATGTCAATGATGAATACTTTGCTGAGTGGTTGATGTGACTGATGATATATACAGTACATATACTGAATACCCTAATCCAGGGTTTACCAAACTCGGTCCTGGGCCTCCCAGGGGTGCATGTTTTTGTTTTTGCCCTAGCATTACACAGTTTATTCAAATAATCAAAGCTTTATTATTGGAATCAGCTTTGTATTGCTAGGGCAAAAACCAAAACGTGCGCCCATGGGAGGCCCCAGGACTGAGTATGGGAAACACTGGGCCCTAATCCATACACAACAGATAAACATGCGTTGCTGTTTTCATATAATCTATCTGACTGTTGCCATAGAGCCGGGGTTCATATTGTTCCTGATATATCGTCAGTGAACATGAAAGTCTCGCCTTGAGGTGTTTTACCCTGAATCTTGACATGTGGATTATGAGTATGTCCTGATAAAACTTTAAGCCTGCTTTTATCAATATATTCAATCAGGATGATAAAGCCTTTTACATGGGGAGATTAAAGTCAACAATCCCTCTCACACGCTCGAGCACACATGATGGTGCAAGTAAACATACAAATACATAGACACAAATACACACACACACACTGACACACATGGCCACGCCCACTACACCACACATGCACATACACACAAACACACTAAGCCCGAAGACATAGACAGACTTTAGTAGATTATGAGCGATATGAGCTCAAGATCTATAAAAAATAAACAGTGTATAATTATAATATCTGAAGTGAGTCTACCAGAGTCTATCAGAGGAATCGTAGTGTCTAATTGAAACCCATGAAGGCCTTCCAGTGACTGGGTTTGATTTGGCGTGAGATTGATGATGAAAGCACAAACAAAAGTCTGTGATTGAATACGACAGTAAACTCTGTGTAAACAGGCCCTGTCTGTTCTTGTAGCATTAAATCTTTGAGTGGCGCTCTATAATCAATAAAGAGCAAAGACAGTAGTCTCTCTCTCTCTCTCCCTCTCGTTCTCTATCTATCTATCTCTCTCTCTCAAATCAAATCAAATTTTATTGGTCACATGCGCCAAATACAACAGTCGTAGACTTTACAGTGAAATGCTTACTTATGAGCCCATTCCCAACAATGCAGAGTTAAAAAAGTACAACAAATATTTGCTAAATAGAAAGGAAATAGTAACACATTAAAAACAATAACGAGGCTATATACAAGGAGTTCCAGTACCGAGTCAATGTGCAGCCATACCATTCCACGTATTCCGCTCCAGCAGCAGAGTATGTGAAGAGTGTGAAAGTCAATAGGCAAGTATGTGGATTTTGTGTGTGTGAGCTTATGTAGTGTGCGTGTGTGTGTGCATGTGTGTGTGTTGTAGTGTCAATGTAATGTGTCAGTAGATTCTAATGAGTGTGCATAGAGGCAGTGGAAAGGAGTCAGTGAAAAACAAGTAAAATAAATAAATAAATAATAATTGGGGTCAATGTATATAGTCTGGGTAGCCATTTGAGTAACTGTTCAGCTGTTCAATGGCTCGGGGGTAGAAGCTGTTCAGGTGCCTTTTGGTCCCAGACTTGATGCTCCGGTACCGCTTGCTGTGCTCCAAGCGAGCATTGAAAGCATTTAACTCGTCTCCTAGGCTCACGTCACTGCACTCTTAGAAAAAAAGGGTTCTTCGGCTGTCCCCATAGGAGAACTCTTTGAATAACCCTTTTTGGTTCCAGGCAGAACTATTTTGGGTTCCATGTAGAACCCTCTGTGTAAAGGGTTCTACATGGAACTCAAAAAGGTTCTGCCTCGAACCAAAAAGGTTCTGCCAGGAAACAAAAAGGGTTCTTGAAAGGGTTCTCCTTTGGGGACAGCCGCAGAACCCTTTTAGCTTATAGATAGCACCTTTACTTCTAAGAGTGTGGGCAGCTCTCGGCTGGGTTTCTCATTATAATCTGTGATAGTTTGCAAGCTCTGCCACATCCGACGAGTGTCAGAGCCGGTGTTTTAGGATTAGTGTCCTGCTACTTGAAGTTGGTAGCTCTAGCCTAGCTCAGTGCGGATGTTGCCTGTAATCGATGGCTTCTGGTTGGAATATGTATGTATGGTCACTGTGGGGACAAAGTTGTCGATGCACTTATTAATAAAGCTGGTGACTGATGTGGTAAACTCTTCAATGCCATCGGATGAATCCTGGAACATATTATATTCCAGTCTGTACTAGCTCAACAGTCCTGTAGCTTAGCATCCGCTTCATCGGATCACTTCCATATTGAGCGCATCACTGGTGCTTCCTGTTTGAGTTTTTTGTTGTAAGCAGGAATCAGGAGGATAGAGTTATGGTCTGATTTGCCAAATGGAGGGCAGGGGAGAGCTTTGTATGCGTCTGTGTATGGAGTAAATGTGATTGTAATTTTCCTGCATTAAAATCACCTGCCACTAGGATCGCCGCCTCTGAATGAGCATTTTCTTGTTTGCTTATGGCCCTATCTCTTTTGTCTGTTTCATCTTCTTTGGATGGACTTCAGTTAGCAAACAAAAGACTACATTCCTAAGCCCTCTGCTTACAGAAGAGCAGACCAGGAAACAGAATGCATTAAAGAGAGAACACGCCAGTCTAGAGCTCTTGTATGGGCCAAATGGATTATAAAAGTCTTTATAAGGGGTTTTAGGCCATCGTCACAGATCCATGCTGGTGGTTTGTCATTGTAATCCACTCTCCAAATTGTTGCAGTATTATGACCTTATCATAAGAACACATAGGGTGAGTTTCCAGGTACAGAATAAGCTTTAGTCATAGACTAAGCACTTTCAAAAGAGACTCTCCAGGAAACCTGCCTTGAAAGTGCTTCTTAGTCCAGGGATATAGGCCCAATCTGTGTCTACTGTAACTAGTCTGAATCATTCCACTCCAACAATGTACCTATTCTCCACCTGTATCTGCCCAAAAAGTTCATTTGAAGAGCTTATCAATACAATATATTTTTCAATGGCAGTCTCAAATAAAGTCTAATTTGTCTACTTTCACACATCCTATCTGCAGCATTGAGTAATGTAAGTCTAGAGTGGGATGATATCCAAGACAGATAAAAGTTATAACCCCAAACATTGCTCTTCTTTAATGAGTGCCTAGTTGGTTCAACAAAACATAATTTGCTGAGACTTTGTCTTTCCTAGACAGAACAGCACACCGCCTCCTTGCCCATTCTAGTGTGGGTTTGAGATGTATGGCTGTACTCTATCATGGCATAGTTGGCAGAGCTGGCACAGGAGTTTTTGTTTTATTACCCACAGTCTGGGCATGCTGACAGAAGAGGTTCCTAATGAAAACACACTAATTTACTTCAACTGTAATTTATCCTACTGGGACCTCGTCCACTTCAACACACACAGGTCTTAGAACAGGAAAACATCATAAGTTAAATATGCCATAAGCAAATGGTTGGTGCTGTAAACAAAAACACGACTTTGAAGAAGATGAAGAAGAAGTCCACTTTGTTCTTTTTTTATTTTAATATCCGTCCTAAATTAATCAGCAGCCGCCAGTCGATGTGTTGTGTGTTATTGTAACCATTGGCAGATTGTTGTCTGATTAGGCTGATCTGTCTGTCTGTCTGTCTTTCTGTTGGACTTTGTTCCATGTACAGCTGTGTGTGGAACTCCTTGAGGTACAACCTGCCACATTTAAAGGGAAGATTATAAGGGATTTTCCCCTCCAAACCTCTGGCAGAAAGCTTTACTACAACAGGATAATGTGACATGAGATGGCATATTCACTGCTATCTCTTGGCAGGTTCCCCTTATGTACGAGAGCCTTAGAAAATACATGACACTTGACAATGTCTCTTCTGACATTTACATTATATGTTCTACTGAGTGCCGAAAAGTCAGTTATCGTACACTGAAGGATTTCTTGGCATGATAAATTATTTCCATCATTCACACCAATAATTGCAAATAATGTAATATATTCAGAATGCATAGCGTAATAAACATTGTTATGCTTTATGCATAGATTATTACATCACTGGAGCCTCATTGATGTCACCATTGCCCTTGATTCTAAGCAATGTTGTGCTGCTATTTTTTGGCCAAAGCTTTTGATAAGGTAGATCATTCCATTCTTGTGGGCCAGTTTTTGAGTATTGGTTTCTCTGAGAGGTCTTTGGCTTGGTTTGCTAACTATCTCTCTCAAAGAGTGCAGTGTATAAAGTCAGAACATCTGCTTTCTTAGGCACTGCCTGTCACCAAAGGTGTACCCCAAGGCTTGATCCTAGGCCCCACGCTCTTCTCAATTTACATCAACTACATAGGTCAGGCAGTATGAAGCTCTCTTATCCATTTATATGCAGATGATACAGTCTTATACTCAGCTGGCCCCTCCCCGGATTTTGTGTTAAACGCTCTACAACAAAGCTTTCTTAGTGTCCAACAAGCTTTCTCTACCCTTAACCTTGTTCTGAACACCTCCGAAACAAAAGACATGTGGTTTGGTAAGAAGAATGCCCCTCTCCCCACAGGTGTGAGTACTACCTCTTAGGATTTAGAGCTTGAGGTAGTCACATCATACCAGTACTTGGGAGTATGGCTGTACTGTACACTGTCTTTCTCTCAGCACATATCAAAGCTGCAGGATAAAGTTAAATCTAGACTTGGTTTCCTCTATCATAATTGCTCCTCTTTCACTCCAGCTGCCAAACTAACCCTGATTCAGATGACGATCCTACCCATGCTAGATTATCGGAGAAGTTATTTATAGATCTGCAGGTAAGGGTGCTCTCGAGCGGCTAGATGTTCTTTACCATTCGGCCATCAGGTTTGCCACCAGTGCTCCTTATAGGACACATCACTGCACTCTATACTCCTCTGTAAACTGGTCATCTTAGTATACCCGTTGCAAGACCCATTGGTTGATGCTTATTTATAAAACTCTCTTAGGCCTCACTCCCCCCTATCTGAGCTATCGACTGCAGCCCTCATCCTCCACATAGAACACCTGTTCTGCCAGTCACATTCTGTTAAAGGTCCCCAAAGTACACACATCCCTGGGTCGCTTGTCTTTTCAGTTTGTTGCAGCTAGCGACTGGAACGAGCAGCAGCAAACATTCAAACTGGACAGTTTTATCTCAATCTCTTCATTCAAAGACTCAATCATGGACACTCTTACTGACTGTTGTGGCTGCTTTGCGTGAGGTATTGTTGTCTCTATCTTCTTGCCCTTTGTGCTGTTGTCTGTGCCCAATAGTGTTTGTACCCTTTTTTGTGCTGCTACCATGTTGTGCTTCTGCCATATGTTCTGTTGCTACCATGTTGTCATGTTGTGTTGCTACCCTTGCTGTGTTGTCATGTGTTGGTGCCATACTACGTTGTTGTCTTAGGTCTCTCTTTCTGTAGTTTTGTGTTGTCTCTCTTGTCCTGATGTGTGTTTTGTCCTATATTTTTATTTAATACATTTTTATTTTTAATCCCAGCCCCCGTCCCTGCAGGAGGCCTTTTGCCTTTTGGTAGGCCGTCATTGTAAATAAGAATTTGTTCTTAACTTTCAGGTTCTGACTGTGGCTAGGTCTCTGGCTCCCTCTAGTGGGGGAGTTGGAGGGCCGTGGTTAGAGCTTGGCAGTGCACTGGGTGTTTTTTGTGTTAGTTAATTTCTATCCCCAATTAGAGACAGCTGTCTCGAGTTGTCTCTAATTGGGGATTCTACTTATGTGTCGATGTTTTCCACCTGGGTGTGGATTCTTATGTGTGTTTGGTCAGGTTTATGTTCACACCAGTTCACATTTGCGTACTCTCCTTTGTTTTTGTTTTTTCTTCTTTGGGACATTCTACAAGGTGTCGGAAACGTTCCACAGGCATGCTGGTGCATGCTGATGGGATGGCATCCTGCAGTTGCTGCAGATTGGACAGCGCTACATTCATGCTGCGAACAGCCCGTTACATCTCATCTTTTTTTATTCCTCAATTGTCCAGTGTTGGGGATCACGTGATCACTGGAGCCACTTAGTGTTGGGGATCACGTGATCACTGGAGCCGCTTAGTGTTGGGGATCACGTGATCACTGGAGCCGCTTAGTGTTGGGGATCACGTGATTACTGGAGCCGCTTAGTGTTTCGGATCACGTGATCACTGGAGCCGCTTAGTGTTGGGGATCACTGGAGCTGCTTAGTGTTGGGGATCACTGGAGCCGCTTAGTGTTGGGGATCACGTGATCACTGGAGCCGCTTAGTATTGGGGATCACGTGATCACTGGAGCCGCTAAGTGTTGGGGATTACGTGATCACTGGAGCTGCTTAGTGTTGGAGATCACATGATCACTGGAGCCACTTAGTGTTGGGGATCACTGGAGCTGCTTAGTTTTGGGGATCACTGGAGCCGCTTAGTGTTGGGGATCACTGGAGCCGCTAAGTGTTGGGGATCACGTGCCCACTGGAGCCTCTTAGTGTTGGGGATCACTGGAGCCGCTTAGCTGATAGGAGTGGAACCAGGTGTGGTCGTCTACTGCAATAGCCCATCCGTGACAAGGATCTTCAAGTTGTGCATTCCGAGATGCCGTTTTGCACACCACTGTTGTACTGTGCCTTTATTTGTCTGTTTGTGGCCTGCCTGTTAGCTTGCACAAGTCTTGCAATTCTCCTTCTCAAAGAGCTTTTTTTGCCCACAGTACTGCCGCTGATTGGATGTTTTTGGTTTGTCGCAGTATTCTCGGTAAACCCTAGACACTGTTGTGGGTGAAACGCCCAGGAGTGCAGCCGTTTCTGAGATACTGGATCCGGCATGCCCGGTACAGACGATCATACCACACTCAAAGCCGCTTAGGTAACTCATTTTGGCCATTCTAACATTCAATCGAACAGTAACTGAATGCCTCGAGGCCTGTCTGCCCCCTTTATATAACAAGCCAAGGCCACGTGACTCACTGTCTATAAGAGCAATCCATTTTCGTGAATGGGTGAGTTTATATGCAGTGCATTCGGAAAGTATTCAGACCTCTTCCCTTTTTCCACATTTTGTTACGTTACAGCCTTATTTTTTCCCTAATCAATCTACACACAATACCCCATAATGATAACAGGTTTTTAGAAATTTTAGCAAATGTATTAAAAATTAAAAACAGAAATACCTTATTTACATAAGTATTCAGACCCTTTGCTATGAGACTCGAAATTGAGCTCAGGTGCATCCTGTTTCCATTGATCATCCTTGAGATATTTCTAAAACTTGATTGGAGTCCACCTGTGGTAAATTCAAATGATTGGACATGATTTGTAAAGGCACACACCTGTCCATATAAGGTCCTACAGTTGACAGTGCATGTCAGAGCAAGACAGTCGGCTTTGAGTTTGCCAAAATAACCCCTAAAGGACTCTCAGACCATGAGAAACAAGATTCTCTGGTCTGATGAAACCAAGATTGAACTCTTTGGCCTGAATGCCAAGCGTAATTTCTGGAGGAAACCTGGCACCATCCCAACGGTGAAGTTTGGTGGTGGCAGCATCATGCTGTGGGGATGTTTTTCAGTGTCAGGAACTGGGAGACTTGTCAGGATCGAGGGAAAGATGAACCAAGCAAATACAGAGAGATCCTTGATGAAAGCCTGCTCCAGAGCACTCAGGACCTCAGACTGGGGCAAATGTTCACCTTCCAACAACCCTAAGCACACAGCCAAGTCAATGCAGCAGTGGCTTCAGGACAAGTCTCTGAATGTCCTTGAGGGTCCCAGCCAGAGCCCGGACTTGAACCTGATCGAACATCTCTGGAGAGACCTGAAAATAGCTGTGCAGCGACGCTCCCCATCCAACCCGACAGAGCTTGAGAGGATCTGCAGAGAAGAATGGGAGAAACTTCCCAAATACAGGTGTGCCAAGCTTGTGAAGGGTCTGAAGGGTCTAAATACTTATGTAAATGTGATTTTTTTGTAATACATTTGCAAAAAATTCAAAATACCTGTTTTCGCTTTGTCATTGTGGGGTATTGTGTGTAGAGTGATGAGGAAAAAAATGTAATCAATTTTAGAATAAGGCTGTAAAGTAAAATGTGGAAAAAGTCAACGGGTCTGAATATTTTCCGAATGCACTGTACATACAGTGGGGAGAACAAGTATTTGATACACTGCCGATTTTGCAGGTTTTCCCACTTACAAAGCATGTAGAAGTCTGTAATTTTTATCATAGGTACTCTTCAACTGTGAGTGACGGAATCTAAAACAAAAATCCAGAAAATCACATTGTATGATTTTTAAGTAATTAATTTGCATTTTATTGCATGACATAAGTATTTGATACATCAGAAAAGCAGAACTTAATATTTGGTACAGAAACCTTTGTTTAAAATTACAGATATCATACATTTCCTGTAGTTCTTGACCAGGTTTGCACACACTGCAGCAGGGATTTTGGCCCACTCCTCCATACAGATCCTTCAGGTTTCGGGGCTGTCGCTGGGCAATACGGACTTCCCTCCAAAGATTTTCTATTGGGTTCAGGTCTGGAGACTGGCTAGGCCACTCCAGGACCTTGAGATGCTTCTTACGGAGCCACTCCTTAGTTGCCCTGGCTGTGTGTTTCGGGTCGTTGTCATGCTGGAAGAGCCAGCCACGACCCATCTTCAATGCTCTTACTGAGGGAAGGAGGTTGTTGGCCAAGATCTCGCGATACATGGCCCCATCCATCCTCCCCTCAATATGGTGCAGTCGTCCTGTCCCCTTTGCAGAAAAGCATCCTCATCCTTCTTCTTCCTCCAAACACGGCGAGTAGAGTTTAGACCAAAAAGCTATATTTTTGTCTCATCAGATCACATGACCTTCTCCCATTCCTCCTCTGGATCATCCAGATGGTCATTGGCAAACTTCAGACGGGCCTGGACATGCGCTGGCTTGAGCAGGAGGACCTTGCGTGCGCTGCAGGATTTTAATCCATGACGGCGTAGTGTGTTACTAAGACTTCTTTGAGACTGTGGTCCCAGCTCTCTTCAGGTCATTGACCAGGTCCTGCCGTGTAGTTCTGGGCTGATCCCTCACCTTCCCCATGATCATTGATGCCCCACGAGGTGAGATCTTGCATGGTGCCCCAGACCGAGGGAGATTGACCGTCATCTTGAACTTCTTCCATTTTATAATAATTGCGCCAACAGTTGTTGCCTTCTCACCAATCTGCTTGCCTATTGTCCTGTAGCCCATCCCAGCCTTGTGCAGGTCTACAATTTTATCCCTGATGTCCTTAAACAGCTCTCTGGTCTTGGCCATTGTGGAGAGGTTGGAGTCTGTTTGATTGAGTGTGTGGACAGGTGTCTTTTATACAGGTAACGAGTTCAAACAGGTGCAGTTAATACAGGTAATGAGTGGAGAACAGGAGGGCTTCTTAAAGAAAAACTAACAGGTCTGTGAGAGCCGGAATTCTTACTGGTTGGTAGGTGATCAAATACTTATGTCATGCAATAAAATGCAAATTAATTATTTAAAAATCATACAATGTGATTTTCTGGATTTTTGTTTTAGATTCCGTCTCTCACAGTTGAAGTGTACCTATGATAAAAATTACAGACCTCTACATGCTTTGTATGTAGGAAAACCTGCAAAATCGGCAGTGTATCAAATACTTGTTCTCCCCACTGTATGTTGAATAAAACTGTGATTGTTAGGTGTTGAAACATATTTGAAATGTCTTGAATTGTTTCAATGGCTTTTTTCACTAACAGTAATAGAAAACAGTATCTTAGGATGTGAAGCATTTGTTTGATTATATTGGGAGAGGGGACGGGTTGTGGGTGTGCATTGGGGGTTAAATGTGTCAATTAAAAGTCTTAAAATTACTGCTAAAGTCAGGTTTAAAGCTACAATTCAGGAATGTGGTTTGGTGTCTCTTACTAAAGCATGACCCTTGATATGCATGAAAATAAAGAGAGTGATTTTAGTTTTTAGTAAATTTTCTTTTAGGTTGTTATTTTATTATTGGTTAAAGTTATTACACTATTAATTCATTTTTATTTACCCACTTCATAATGCAATAATGTTATTACGTTGTGCATTCACCATATTTATTACATTATCAGCATTTATTACATTATATATGCAAACATTCTTACATTATTATCAGCTAATACATTATTGGCAGTTATTACATTATCAGTTGCTACAACCCTTTTGCGCATAAATAGATAACATAAGCCTCACCCTGATATCAGGCTACATTAACAGCATGACTTTGTGGCTCTGAATGGATGTGTTGTTGTTGTTTGTTTGTTGGTTGATGTTGGTAGGTCATGGCTCGTATTACTGGAGGGGGAATGTTTTGTGAGGTTGGAGGATGGTTTAAGCTCCTCTATAGCTGGAGCCTATACACTATGTATACCAAACATTAAGAACATATTGAGTTTTGGTCAGTGGTTACCTGCTTCCCTCCAATCCACTGTGCTTTCACCTCATCAGGCCCAGCATGCTGCATCATCTGACTATGTTTGTATTTGTGTGTTCATGTAACTGTGTATGTGTGTGTCTTTGCATGCCTGTGTGTGTGTAAAATAGCGAGAGCGAGAAAGAGATATTGCCATCAATTTTCCATCCCTAGGCCCAGCGGGTGTTTTAATCTTCAGAGAGATGACAGGATCAGGTCACCCAGTGGTTCTTCACTGTAACCTTGCTTCCCCCTGAAACACCTGCAGGCAGGTACACTCCCCAAGGACAGGCCAGCTGCAGCGACAGCTTTAGGATTCTTTCAAAATCAAGCCAACATCAAAATAATCATTCAAAACCAATCAAAGCAATCATACATTTGTAATGTATGCATACAGTATTTGTTCACACATAGGCTACACGGTCATATATTTACCAACAAATTGCATATTCATGCAAATATGTCTATACGTTCCACATCAAACGTGAGCCCCTTTTCCATGGGTTTCCTCTTCAAATAATCCCCATGTAAAGATACGCGTGTACAGTGGGGAGAACAAGTATTTGATACACTGCCGATTTTGCAGGTTTTCCTACTTACAAAGCATGTAGAGGTCTGTAATTTTTATCATAGGTACACTTCAACTGTGAGAGACGGAATCTAAAACAAAAATCCAGAAAATCACATTGTATGATTTTTAAATAATTCATTTGCATTTTATTGCATGACATAAGAATTTGATCACCTACCAACCTATAAGAATTCCAGCTCTCACAGACCTGTTAGTTTTTCTTTAAGAAGCCCTCCTGTTCTCCACTCATTACCTGTATTCACTGCATCTGTTTGAACTCGTTACCTGTATAAAAGACACCTGTCCACACACTCAATCAAACAGACTCCAACCTCTCCACAATGGCCAAGACCAGAGAGCTGTGTAAGGACATCAGGGATAAAATTGTAGACCTGCACAAGGCTGGGATGGGCTACAGGACAATAGGCAAGCAGCTTGGTGAGAAGGCAACAACTGTTGGCGCAATTATTAGAAAATGGAAGAAGTTCAAGATGACGGTCAATCTCCCTCGGTCTGGGGCACCATGCAAGATCTCACCTCGTGGGGCATCAATGAGGAAGGTGAGGGATCAGCCCAGAACTACACGGCAGGACCTGGTCAATGACCTGAAGAGAGCTGGGACCACAGTCTCAAAGAAAACCATTAGTAACACACTACGCCGTCATGGATTAAAATCCTGCAGTGCACGCAAGGTCCCCCTGCTCAAGCCAGCGCATGTCCAGGCCCATCTGAAGTTTGCCAATGACCATCTGGATGATCCAGAGGAGGAATGGGAGAAGGTCATGTGGTCTGATGAGACAAAAATAGAGCTTTTTGGTCTAAACTCCACTCGCCGTGTTTGGAGGAAGAAGAAGGATGAGTACAACCCCAAGAACACCATCCCAACCGTGAAGCATGGAGGTGGAAACATCATTCTTTGGGAATGCTTTTCTGCAAAGGGGACAGGGCGACTGCACCGTATTGATGGGAGGATATATGGGGCCATGTACCGCGAGATCTTGGCCAACAACTTCCTTCCCTCAGTAAGAGCATTGAAGATGGGTCGTGGCTGGGTCTTCCAGCATGACAACGACCCGAAACACACAGCCAGGGCAACTAAGGAGTGGCTCCGTAAGAAGCATCTCAAGGTCCTGGAGTGGCCTAGCCAGTCTCCAGACCTGAACCCAATAGAAAATCTTTGGAGGGAGCTAAAAGTCCGTATTGCCCAGCGACAGCCCCGAAACCTGAAGGATCTGGAGAAGGTCTGTATGGAGGAGTGGGCCAAAATCCCTGCTGCAGTGTGTGCAAACCTGGTCAAGAACTACAGGAAACGTATGATCTCTGTAATTTTAAACAAAGGTTTCTGTACCAAATATTAAGTTCTGCTTTTCTGATGTATCAAATACTTATGTCATGCAATAAAATGCAAATTAATTACTTAAAAATCATACAATGTGATTTTCTGGATTTTTGTTTTAGATTCCGTCACTCACAGTTGAAGAGTACATATGATAAAAATTACAGACTTCTACATGCTTTGTAAGTGGGAAAACCTGCAAAGTCGGCAGTGTATCAAATACTTGTTCTCCCCACTGTACATGTGAAAGTACTGTATGTTCTAATGCTAGATGTTTGAGAGGCTCTCATGAAACATCAGTAATATCAAATGGGCTTTCCAAGTGATAAGTGGTAGATGTGTTGTTCAGGTAAAGCAGTTGGTCTACTTTGAGTTGGGCTCAAAGTAGACCAACTAAGCAGGCTATTCAAAGAAACACAACACAACAAACACCAACAAGCATCAGTTCCATTGACTTAACATCCATCGATAGCATCAATGCCAAATAGTATTGTTGTACACGCTTAATTCCCCTTGAGTCTCAGAGAGATTGGGTTATGATGTAGTGAAGAGGGAAGTGAAATAGCAGGGACAAAGCAGGGAAACATGAAAAGACAGGGAGCGAGGTACGGATAGCCATCTTCAAACACTCTGTCACAGCAATACAGTATATTGATAAAAAGTGACTTCACAAACAAGGAATAAAGAGATATCCGTTCACAAACACCAATGTACTGTACTACAGCAGTTTCATCATCCCTACGACAAGACCAACAACGTCTGAATTCAAGAGTAACCCAGGGGTTAGCCAAAGGGATCTTATAATTTTAAGGTTAAGCCAGGGCTGTTCAGGACACACAAAACGATAATTCCTTCAATCACTACAAGCAGGGACCATGTCATCTGGCTCCCTCAAGCATGCAGGTGCCGGTGGACATTCTGGATGGATTTATCAGAAATTTCCTCAGTATTCTGTGATGACGACAACTCCCAGAGAGACTGAGGCCATTACTGTGGAAATCACAGATAAAACAAAATCCTCCTTCTTCAGAGAACAATAACTCACACAATACATAATACAACGCTGCCTGCACACAATAAATAGCCCAGAGAATGTTAATGAAGTGGCTACAGCACGAGGTTGAAAAGCTGTGTAAATCTCCAATGAGATTGTGATGGCTTACTACTCTACAGTAAACAATAAAAGAGGAGAATCGCTATCCAGCATCTCTGTTTGGGCTATTGTTCAATCTATTGTGCTGTCGTAGGTTATCCTGGTGCCAACCACTCTATGTTTGCTCGCTGGCCGCTATATACCATAGCGTTGTTGAAAATGTATTTCTGATTTGCTAGAAGGGCATTCTAGAATGGACATTAAAACCAGATATAGGGAAACCTTTCAGTCATGACGCAGTATGTGCCTATACATGCAGACCGTGCTTGCTACAACTTTACAGAAAGCTAAACCAACAAATGCATAAACCGAAATTGGAGACATTCTGGGCGGGTGGTAGCCTAGCGGTTAGAGTGTTGGGCCAGTAACCGAAAGGTTGCTGGTTGGAATATCCGAGCTGACAAGGTGAAAAACCTGTCTGTGTGCTTGAGCAAGGCACTTAACCCTAATTTGCTCCAGGGGCTCACCCTGTAGGTAGGCCGTCATTGTAAATAAGAATTTGTTCTTAACTGACTTGCCTAGTTAAATAAAAATAAAATAAAACGCAGGTCCAACGAGGAAAAAGTTAGCTATCTAGCATTGATTTGTTTTTGCAGACACTTTTTTTTTTTAAGCATCTGAAGACCTAACGTGGTGAGTGATGAACATGAATTTCTCCGGTCCCTATGTTGCAGTCATGATGCAAGCGGCGCTATGCTGTCAAATCCTCCCACGTGTTTCTATTTTGACCAGCTGTTTTCAACAACTGGTATTTTTGAATTTTGGTTGCCTTACTGGCAGGTTTGCTAGCAACAAACTATTTAGCTAGCTTCTAGCCTTTGATATTCAATGTCATCTCCTCGTAATGAACATTGTTGAGTATCCTGACGAGAACGCAAACTTTTCCAAATGAATGTCAATAGAAAACAGTTTAAACAAATGCAAATGCAGCTTCTTTGCTGTTATTCTGGCTGCAGAGGTTGTGACTGTGTTAGCCATAGCTAGTTGGCTAGCGTGCAAACAAGGGACAAGAATGTTGCCAATGAACATGGCAACAGCGCGTACAGTATAGACCTAACAACTGGGTCGCGTCCATAAATATCAATCTAATCGAACAAATGACTGGTTCGCGTCCCTAGCACCTAAAAGATGAGAAAGTATGAATTATCTTATAAATATCCAAGATTTTTTTAAATGTATATTGGTAAATGTGTGCTTTAATATTGTTCTCTTTGGCAACTGTGGTATAAGGGGGATAAACGCCTCCTTTATGAAATGCTACCTTGGAAAAATTAACTCAACCTCGTCACGCTGCATCGTCCATTATATCCAAGGCAATGTACAGAACGTTGGTGTTTATCTCTTAACAAACAACCCATCAGATAAATATATTTTCACAATATTTACACAGAGCTTAAAGTGTCCACAGGGGCCTATACAGGCATGAGCAGTGACTGTCAATGGAGTCAAAATGACAGAGCATTTCTTAAAATATAGGCCTATTACTTCAGGAATTACTTCGGGAAAGGTGTGATTGAATTTATTCTGCCACTGTGTCTTATTGTCTCGGCCTTTAGGCCTATACAGTATATCACAGTCGCAAGGCATATGAATTAACAGGTTATAGAGCAAACAACGCAATTATCGCAATACATAGGTTGCAATATGGCTTTGTGTTATTGCATACTGTATCAGGGGGATTTTTACATTCTAAATCGGTCTCACTACATAGACTGAGATATCTGAACAATTTCTTGCTCTGAGAAAAATCAAGTGTTATTTACTTGTTCATTTCCAGAGTACATACTGAATAAGTACCATTCTTTAATATATTGAAGCATATTATGTAGCCAGGAAATGTGTGTTAATGGGAGTAATCACAGAATGAAAACGTACACAGAATGCACTGTTTACTTCGTAACACAATTACTTAATTCTTTACAGGCATTTTATTGCCAGCCTGGAAAGTCAAGATAAAGCACATTTCATGTGTACAACTAATTATAATGTGTAGCAATTTAGTAGTGCTGTCAGTGTATTTCAGGGTGAGTAACTAAAAGTGAACATTACGGTTCCACAATATCAAAACACACAGTACTGTAAGGACCTCAGGGCCAAATATATACAGTACTTCCTGCATCTGACAATTTGCTCAGAATGTATGAAAAAAAAAAAAAAAGAAGAAAAACCCACACCATCAACATTGTACAGTACAAACACCCTCTGGAGTTGCTAGAAATGTAGATAGATAGATAGATAGACAATTTCATTGTCAAGCAGCTACAACAAAACACAGGGCAGGTGCAAAATGCCACAACGAAAGTACACAAAAGACAGATACACGGTACATGATACATAGAGCGGCAGTATGAAAAAGTATAGAAATACAAGATATCTGGAGTGCAAAAATATTAAAGCTATAAAAACGACATTGCATAGTATGGGTGGTTGGCTGAATATGTACACTATACATTGGTGGATGTTGGATGGTTAACTATACTATACAGGTCGATGGCAGAGAAATACTTCAGTAGCTAAAAATGCATATGATATGAGCGAGGTAATAATAGTTTACTTAATAGACAGACTGGGTAAATGAACAGGTAAGTGAAAATTTTGCATGGTTAAATTAGCTGTACAGTTAAGTATACAGTTATATTTACAGATAAGTGAATACTTGCATGGTTACACAAACTGTACAGGTAAATGACAGGAAGAGATACTTTAATAGCTAAATGTGTGTATGATATCATTTGGGGTAATAATAGTAATTCCCTTAAAATACAGTCCTTAGTGTGCAGGGTTTAATTACAGACAACTGCACGTATTGCACATTCGATATACTAAAAGCAATGAGAAAAGGTTGACAGGATACTAATATGCATTCCTGAGTGAATGCCTACGTAAGTTAGGTCCAAGAATTACTAGCAATATTGCATGTGATATGATATAACAACTGTACATGAGTATGTATATACAGACCTGTATGAATAAATACAGTGGGGAGAACAAGTATTTGATACACTGCCGATTTTGCAGGTTTTCCCACTTACAAAGCATGTAGAAGTCTGTAATTTTTATCATAGGTACTCTTCAACTGTGAGTGACGGAATCTAAAACAAAAATCCAGAAAATCACATTGTATGATTTTTAAGTAATTAATTTGCATTTTAATGCATGACATAAGTATTTGATCACCTACCAACCAGTAAGAATTCCGGCTCTCACAGACCTGTTTTTCTTTAAGAAGCCCTCCTGTTCTCCACTCATTACCTGTATTAACTGCACCTGTTTGAACTCGTTACCTGTATAAAAGACACTTGTCCACACACTCAATCAAACAGACTCCAACCGCTCCACAATGGCCAAGACCAGAGAGCTGTGTAAGGACATCAGGTATATAATTGTAGACCTGCACAAGGCTGGGATGGGCTACAGGACAATAGACAAGCAGCTTGGTGAGAAGGCAACAACTGTTTTCGCAATTATTAGAAAATGGAAGAAGTTCAAGATGACGGTCAATCTCCCTCGGTCTGGGGCACCATGCAAGATCTCACCTCATGGGGCATCAATGATCATGAGGAAGGTGAGGGATCAGCCCAGAACTACACCGCAGGACCTGGTCAATGACCTGAAGAGAGCTGGGACCACAGTCTCAAAGAAAACCATTAGTAACACACTACGCCGTCATGGATTAAAATCCTGCAGCGCACGCAAGGTCCCCCTGCTCAAGCCAGCGCATGTCCAGGCCCGTCTAAAGTTTGCCAATGACCATCTGGATGATCCAGAGGAGGAATGGGAGAAGGTCATGTGGTCTGATGAGACAAAAATAGAGCTTTTTGGTCTAAACTCCACTCGCCGTGTTTGGAGGAAGAAGAAGGATGAATACAACGCCAAGAACACCATCCCAACCGTGAAGCATGGAGGTGGAAACATCATTCTTTGGGGATGCTTTTCTGCAAAGGGGACAGGACGACTGCACCGTATTGATGGGAGGATGGATGGGGCCATGTATCGCAAGATCTTGGCCAACAACCTCCTTCCCTCAGTAAGAGCATTGAAGATGGGTAGTGGCTGGGTCTTCCAGCATGACAACGACCCGAAACACACAGCCAGGGCAACTAAGGAGTGGCTCCGTAAGAAGCATCTCAAGGTCCTGGAGTGGCCTAGCCAGTCTCCAGACCTGAACCCAATAGAAAATCTTTGGAGGGAGCTGAAAGTCTGTATTGCCCAGCGACAGCCCCGAAACCTGAAGGATCTGTATGGAGGAGTGGGCCAAAATCCCTGCTGCAGTGTGTGAAAACCTGGTCAAGAACTACAGGAAACGTATTATCTCTGTAATTGCAAACAAGGGTTTCTGTACCAAATATTAAGTTCTTTTTTTCTGATGTATCAAATACTTATGTCATGCATTAAAATGCAAATTAATTACTTAAAAATCATACAATGTGATTTTCTGGATTTTTGTTTTAGATTCCGTCACTCACAGTTGAAGAGTACCTATGATAAAAATTACAGACTTCTACATGCTTTGTAAGTGGGAAAACCTGCAAAATTGGCAGTGTCTCAAATATTTGTTCTCCCCACTGTAGGTCCTGAGTGAATGAGTGCTGACGGACCAGAGTTACTCACAGATGGATGCATAATTGTTCAATTAAAGGTCATTGAAAAGGACAGTAAAAAAACTTTTATAATACTGTATTTTATGGGGCGTTAAAGAGAACGAGGACAGTCAAACAGTCAAAATCGTCTTTGTTCGTTCTATGTTTTCTGTCTGCCTCAATGCATTTCTATCCCTATGTGTACCCTTATGTCAATGATGAATACTTTGCTGAGTGGTTGATGTGACTGATTATATATACAGTACATATACTGAATACCCTAATCCAGGGTTTACCAAACTCGGTCCTGGGCCTCCCAGGGGTGCATGTTTTTGTTTTTGCCCTAGCATTACAGTTTATTCAAATAATCAAAACTTGATTATAAGTTTATTATTGGAATCAGCTTTGTATTGCTAGGGCAAAAAACAAAACGTACACCCATGGGAGTCCCGAGGACCGAGTATGGGAAACCCTGGGCCCTAATCCATACACAACAGATAAACATGCGTTGCTGTTTTCATATAATCAAATAGTCTAAATATGCTGGATTGCTATCTAACTGTTGCCATGGAGCTGGGGTTGCTATTGTTCCTGATATACAGTATCATCAGTGAACATTAAAGTCGCGCCTTGAGGTGTTTTACCCAGAATCTTAACATGTGGATTATTAGTATGTCCTGATAAAACTTTAAGCCTGCTTTTATCAATACATTCAATCAGAATGATAAAGCCTTTTACATGGGGAGATTAATGTCAACAAGTAAACATACAAATACATAGACACAAATGCACACACACACACTGACACACACATGGGCACGCCCACCACACCACACATGCACACACACACACAAACACACTAAGCCTGAAGACATAGACACACAGACTTTCGTAGAGTATGAGCGATATGAGCTAAATAAAATAAAATAATATCAGATGTGAGGAAAGTCTATCAGAGGAATCGTAGTGTCTAATTGAAACCCATGAAGGCCTTCCAGTGACTGGGTTTGATTTGGCGTGAGATTGATGATGAAAACACAAACAAAAGTCTGTGATTGGATACGACAGTAAACTATGTGTAAACAGTCCTTGTCTGTTCTTGTAGCATTAAATCTTTGAGTGGCGCTCTATAATCCCTCATCAGCACTAAAGAGCAAAGACAGTAGTCTTTCTCTGTCTCTCATTCTCCCTATTTTCTGTCTGTTTCATCTTCTTTGGATGGACTTTAATTGGCAAACAAAAGCCTACATCCATAAGCCCACTGCTCACAGAAGAGCAGACCAGGAATCAGAACGCATTAAAGAGAGAACACCCCAGTCTAGAGCTCTTGTATGGGCCAAATGGACATGTTGGTTGATGATAAAAGTCTTGATAAGGGTTTAAGGCCATCGTTGCTGACCCATGCTTGTGGTCTGTCATTGTACTCCACAAATTGTCTCAGTGACCTCATCATAAGAACACATACGGTCTTAGACTAAGCACTTTCAACAGAGACTCTCCAGGAAACCTTCCTTGAAAGTGCTTCTTAGCAGCGGTGGCACACCCATTAGGGCATTAGGGGCAGCGCCTCACTTGTGTTTGGTCAAAGAAAATAAAGAAAATATTTTGTATAAAATAATATATACAGTATATACAGCGGGTGAAATAAGTATTGAACACTTCACCATTTTTCTCAGTAAATATATTTCCAAAGGTGCTATTGACTATAGGTGCTATCCACAGTTAGATCATGCTTTCTGACATCATGTTGGCTAGCTATCCCCATTTAGAACATGCTTTGTGACCACATGTTAGCTAGCTAGATCATGCTTTGTGACATCATTTTTGCTAGCTATCCCCAGTTAGATCATGCTTTGGGACATCATGTAAGCCAGCTATCCCCACTTAGATCATGCTTTGTGATATCATGTTAGCCAGCTATCCCCAGTTAGATCATGCTTTGTGACATCATGTTAGCCAGCTATCCCCAGTTAGATCATGCTTTGTGACATCATGTTAGCCAGCTATCCCCAGTTAGATCATCATCAAGCTGCTTTTAGCTTATCAATATTTTATCAACCCATACATTTTTCAATGACAGCTTCAAAGAAAGTGCACTTTTTCTATTCTCACACATGCCATCTGCAGTATTAGGTAATGTAAGTCTCGAGTGGGATGATATCCAAGACAGCTAAAAGTTAATGCTCTTCTTTAACGAGCGCCTAGTTGGTTCAACAAACATAATTTGCAAAGGGTTTGTCTTTCCTGGAAAGAACAGCACATCACCTCTTTGCCCAGTGCCCACTCTAGTGTGGGTTTGAGATGTCTGGCTGTACTCAATCAAATCAAATCAAAATACATTTTTATTTGTCACATGCTTCGTAAACAACTTGTGTAGACTAACAGTGAAATGCTTACTTTCGGGTCCTTTTTCTACAATGGAGAGTTAACAAATTTGGGGGGGGGGGGGGGGAATAATGGCACCTGGAATAAACACACAGTGGTGAATAACGAATAACAATGACGAATAAAAAAACATGGCTATATACAGGGAGTACCAGTACCGAGTCGATGTGCAGGGGTACGAGGTAATTGAGGAAGCTTTGTACATATAGGTAGGGTTAAAGTGACTAGGCAACAGGATAGATAATAGACAGCAGCAGCGGGTAGCCATTTGATTAGCTATTTGGCAGTCTTGTTGGTTTTGGGGTAGAAGCTGTTCGGAGTCCTGTTGGTTCCAGACTTGGTGCACTGGTACCGCTTGCCGTGTGGTAGCAGAGAGAACAGTTTATGGCTTGGGTGGCTGGAGTCTTTGACAATCATGATAAATCCTGGTAGCAAGCAGAGTTGGCAGAGGGAGAGAGTTTTGGTTTTATTACCCACAGTGTCCCTCCAGAGCAAGGGCATGTTGACAGAAGAGGTTCCTAATGAAAACACACTAATTTACTTCAACTGTAATTTATCCACTTCAACACACACCAGAAGGTCTTAGAACAGGAAAACATCATAAGTTAAATATGCCATAAACAAATGGTTGGTGCTGTAAAAAAAACAAGACTTTGAAGAAGATGATGAAGAAGTCCACTTTGTTCATTTTTATTTTAATGTCCGTCCTAAATTAATCAGCAGCCGCCAGTCAATGTGTTGTGTGTTAACCGTTAACAGTCTAAGCCTATAACAGTCTATATTGATTTTTTTTTAAAGAAAGTCATACCAAGGATCATTTTGCCATTTGATTTTGAATTTTAAGACCCCTTGAAGTATCCATAAAAAAATGAAATGTAGATGATTTGAAAAAAACTTGTTTGGCCATTCTGCTATTAGCCCATGCAAACGCATTGAATAACAGATTCACTACATGGAACAACAGATACTTCCCCCCAAAAAATCTAAAATGGTTTGTTTTGAAGTGTCTGTCCTACATATACAGCGGGTGAAATAAGTATTGAACACGTCACCATTTTTCTCAGTAAATATATTTCCAAAGGTGCTATTGACATGAATTTTTCACCAGATGTTGGTAACAACCCACGTAATCCATACATACAAAGAAACCAAAACAAATAAGTTAAGAAATTAAGTTATGTGTAATAATGTGAAATGACACAGGGAAAAAGTATTGAACACATGAAGAAAGGGAGGTGCAAAAAGGCATGAAAAGCCAAGACAACAGCTGAAAACTATCAGTAATTAAAAAGCAATCCAGCCCTCTGTCAGTGCAAATTAATATCAGCTGGTTCAGTCCCAACTGCCTACAAAAAGGTCTCATTGCCAAGGTGTCACACAAGACACATCTCATGATGGGTAAAAGCAAAGAGCTGTCTCAAGACCTTCGCAACCTAATTGTTGCAAAACATGATGGCATTGGTTATAGGCGCATTTGTAAGCTTCTGAATGTTCCAGTGAGCACTGTTGGGGCCATAATACGGAAGTGGAAAGACAATCATTTCACCATAAATTAGCCTCGACCAGGTGCTCCTCGCAAGATTTCTGACAGAGGAGTGAAAAGAATAATCAGAAGAGTTGTCCAAGAGCCAAGGACCACTTGTGGAGAGCTTCAAAAAGACCTGCAATTAGCAGGTACTGTTGTCTCAAAGAAAACATTAAGTAATGCACTCCACCGCCATGGCCTGTATGCACGCTCACCAAGCAAGACTCCATTGCTGAAAAAAAAGCATGTTGAAGCTTGTTTAAGGTTTGCTGCACAACATTTGGAAAAGCCAGTGAAATACTGGGAGAATATAGTGTGGTCAGATAAGAGCAAAATTGAACTGTTTGGATGTCATAATACACACCATGTTTGGAGGAGAAATGGCACTGCACATCACCCTAAAAACACCATACCAACAGTGAAGTTTGGAGGTGGGAACATCATGTTGTGGGGCTGCTTTTCAGCAAATGGTACTGGCAAACTTCACATAATTGAAGGAAGGATGAATGGGCAAATTTACCGAGACATTCTTGACAAAAATCTGCTGCCATCTACCAGGATGATGAAGATTAAACGAGGGTGGACATTTCAGCAAGACAATGATCCCAAACACACAGCCAAGGAAACTCTCAATTGGTTTCAAAGAAAGAAAATAAAGCTGCTAGAATGGCCCAGCCAATCACCTGACTTAAATCCCATTGAAAATCTATGGAAAGAACTGAAGATCAAGATTCATAGAAGAGGCCCACGGAACCTTCAAGATTTGAAGACTGTTTGTGTGGAAGAATGGGCCAAAATCACACCAGAGCAATGCATGCGACTAGTTTCTCCATACAGGAGGCGTCTTGAAGCTGTCATTACCAACAAAGGCTTTTGTACAAAGTATTAAATAAATATCAGTAAGTGTGTTCAATACTTTTTCCCTGTGTCATTTCACATTATTACACATAACTTAATTTCTTCTTATTTGTTTTGGTTTCTTTGTATGTATGGCTTACTTGGGTTGTTACCAACATCTGGTGAAAATGTCATGTCAATAGCACCTTTGGAAATATATTTACTGAGAAAAATGGTGACGTGTTCAATACTTATTTAGAGATATAAGAAAGTTCAGGAAACATTTGTAAAATTGTTTTTATTTAACTCCTTATTTTTGTCACTAAACAGTCTCTATATATATACTGTACTTCCATTCATTTTTTTCAACTGGTACCGGGGAACCTTCAGACGAGTCTTGTATGGCTTGTGGGCGTCCTAGAACACAACAACCAACATGTACGTTTTCGTCTCACCTTTTACACAGATGAGTCATATTAGTGTGTAGCCCAAACGGTTCGGACGCTACAGACAGAAGTTGGCAGATCAGCTATACCGACTTCAGACGAGTCTCAAGACGCTGTGTGTGGAACTCTTGGAGGTACAACTGTCTGAATAGTTTTTGTCATATCTTGCCATCAAACAACATGCAAAGTTTCACATTTTAGGTTTTATTAGTTGTATGTACAGGATACACATGGTATACACCGTCCAACAAAATACTTACTTTCAGGTTCCATCTGGACAATGCAACAACAATAAGAAATAAAATATAAAAATATGAACATAAAGTAAAAGGCTCAGTAGAATAGAATAGATATGTTAGCATAAGTATAATACAGTAAGGCATAATTTATAGTCCAATATTTACACGTGTATCGGGGAAGGGGGATTGGGGACACTTAACAATGTCTCTTCTGACATTTATATGTTCTACTAGGTGCCAAAAAATTCAACCCGTTTCACAGCATAGCAAAAGTATTTCACTGGTAAAATCTTTGAGGTCATTCATTAGAATACAATAGGCTTCAATCTCCCCATTTACAATTAAAGAGAAATGCTGTTATCATTATTGTTGGTCCCACAGTATTTGTAGATTATTTTATTTACTCATAACTAAAAAGAAACAACAATTAAAATGAAGCATTAATGAAGGGAGAGGAAAAAGACCAGGGCCCTCCTACAGTTTGGCTGGTGAGAAAGACCAGGGTCCTCGCCCTTACAGTTTGGTGGGTGAGAAAGTTGTTGTAGTACTCCATACACCATCACCATCTTGGTGTGTGAATGAGAGAGAGGAGAATCAGACTTGCTGCCTAATTGAGTTAGGTGTTTACTGCAAATTAATTACAAAACAACCTGGTAATTAGATTCTGAACCTTTCCCCTCAGAGACGGAGACAAACACACAGGAACACATGTGACAGTGTCAGAGCAGAGCAGAGACGACATAGTTGAGAGGAGAGCGCCAGGCAGGCAGTCAGGGAGGGAGGAATGGAGCGAGGGAGGGAGTAAGGGAGGTAGGGAGAAAGAGAGAGGGAGCGAAGGAAAGCTTTGGGAGGTAGACAGGAAGGGAAGTAGGGAGGAAGGGAGATGGAGGCTATAGGAAAGATGGATGAAGATGGAAGGGAGGAAGGGAGACTATGGGAGTTGGGTTTTGAAACTGGGAATTATACATCATGAAGATCTGGGTGAGGAACAAAGGAACGCATGGAGAGAGAGAGAGAGAGAGAGAAAGAGAGAGAGTGTGTTGACTGCGGGCAGTGTGTTGTTGTTCAGGGGACTATACATCGCTGAACAGGTGGCTCTCCCTCTCTCTCTCTCCCCATCTCTCTCTGGTTATTTACCTTGAATATATCACTGCAGAGAGCCATTGTTTCCTGACATTATTACCCCCCTCCTCCCACCACATACAGAAGAGGTTCACGATGCCGTGTGTGGAAATATTAAACCTACTGAAGTATCTCATGGTAGTAAACTAACATACTAATGGCCTGGTAATCAACAACCTCAACTTCCTCATTGATAAGAACAGAAGGCCCAGAGCTCCCTAATTCATTAAAAATAATAGTAATTACTAGAGGAAAACATTTGAAGCGGGAAGGGTGCAAAGCACAATCCTGCAAATCTCTTTGACGATTGCCAAGTAATACACTAGATGAAAACATACTAGGGTGCCAAGTAATACACTAGATGAAAACATACTAGGGTGAAAAGTAATACACTAGAGAAAAACATCAATAGGGTGACAACAAGTAATACACTAGATAAAAACATCAATAGGGTGACGACAAGTAATACACTAGATAAAAACATCAATAGGGTGACATCAAGTAATACACTAGATAAAAACGTCAATAGGATGACAACAAGTAATACACTAGATAAAAACATCACTAGGGTGACAACAAGTAATTCACTAGATAAAAACATCACTAGGGTGACAACAAGTAATACACTAGATAAAAACATCAATAGGATGACAACAAGTAATACACTAGATAAAAACATCACTAGGGTGACAACAAGTAATACACTAGATAAAAACATCAATAGGATGACAACAAGTAATACACTAGATAAAAACATCACTAGGGTGACAAGTAATCACTAGATAAAAACATCACTAGGGTGACAACAAGTAATACACTAGATAAAAACATCAATAGGATTACAACAAGTAATACACTAGATAAAAACATCAATAGGATTACAACAAGTAATACACTAGGGTGACAAAAAGTAACTGTAAGGACTTCAATTTTGCTGGGTGCTTCCTGGCTGCGGACAGTACTTTTGTCATTGAGCTTTTGGCATGGCATGTAATCCACCTGATTGAAAACACAAACAAACAACCAAAGACCAGACCCAGCTCATTTCTCTGAGACCCTCCTCTAGCTGCTAAACCATGGGACTTTGAGCTGTCTGGAGCTAAGTGCTCTGAGGGTCAGTCAACCAGCTAGCATTATTTATTTAACTAGGCAAGTCAGTGATGGCCTACATACAGGGTCAGCCATAGTAGTACTGTGCCCCTGGAGCAAATTAGGGTTTAGTGCCTTGCTCAAGGACACATCAACAGGTTTTCTTTCACCTTGTTTGTTCGGGGTATTTGAACCAGCAACCTTTCAGTTACTGGCCCAACACTCTAACCGCTAGGCTACCTGCCGCCACATTACTGCTGGTTTGGGATAGGCTCCACAGTGCTGTCTGTCCATACGGAGCCAGTCTTTAAGTGGACCCCAATGAGTGCTGGAAGTGGACCCAAGAGATTCTTTGCTGGTAATGGCTGTCAATCCATCCCTTGGTCTCTATCGGTTGCATGGGAAGGTACAATATCAGGGGCCATTCGTGACTTGAAACCTTTAACTGTGGGCTGCAACCTTGACAACACAAGCTCATTGCACATTAAGAGTTGAAAACTTCAAACATACTGTATGTCAGGTTTCTCTATCTATCTATCTATCTATCTATCTATCTATCTATCTATCTATCTATCTATCTATCTATCTATCTATCTATCTATCTATCTATCTATCTATCTATCTATCTATCTATCTATCTATCTATCTAATCTGGTGGTTAGGAAAGCTAAACAGCCAAGCCCTGCCTGCCTCACACTTCGTGATTTCAGCAGGGGATATATTTCATGGTTGAAAGGAGCATACTAATATTTTTCAGATGCACAAAGTAGATTTCAATGTACTTCAACATTTTAAAGCGTTAAAACCTATTTATTTCCGTCATGCTCAGGGAGAAGCAGGCTGCCACTCCATCTTCCAGCAGAAAAGGATTGTTAACCAAGTGAAAAGATTAATTTGATATAATTACCCACTGCAGTCTCCCGCTCTCTGTCTCACCAAAGTTTCTCCACTCTCTCTCTCAGATATTTTTGGTAAATCGTGGTTAGAGTAAGATGAACACAGAAAGAAAGTATTATGTAAATAATAGAAACCTCTTTATTCCCACATGTTTTATTTATTATACGTTGTATGCTTTCTGTATTCAGGTCTACTGAAATTATTAGAATATACTTAACTTTCCTCATTCTTTATGAAATGATTTTACCTGCAGAGACATTTGAATTATGCAGATTCTATTTATATTCATGAGGTGTGACCTACTTGGAAAGCTATGCTCGCTCAGGGAGTCTTTATTTACTCACAAATGTGATGCTATACTTCCATTGGTAGACTGTACCTTCATTGTGTGTGTTTCTTATGTCACAAGTGAGACGGTGGGGGGTGTTTTCGTCTTCATCCGCCTCATCATCAACACCACATTGTGGTATCAAGGATGACAAAATAGGCCAGGGCTGAAGGCTACAGTGATACAGACATACAGACAATACACACAGTTCCTACAGTGCTGCATGGCTTTTTGTCATAAAGCACTTCTTATACTGTAATGAAGTGAACAGGATCTCTGCCCCCCCCAGCACCGGGGGGGGGGGAACACTGGGTGACTTCTTTATACCTGCTATCAGTGGCAACCGTAACATACAGCTTTAACACATAATACAAACTCAAATGTTTTTGGGGAATTAGTGTCACAAGGTTTATTCAATGATGCCACATAATTACTATGTCAACCTATAAAATGCAAAGAATCATAGGACTTTACGTCATGCACGGCAAGTCTATAGAGACGCTACATTGTATTTGCAACCCCCTTGAGTAGAGTGCAGAATAGTGATTAATGGTAAATGCTAAATGTTTACAAACAAAACCTGATCAATGAGAGCAACAGTGGGATGTGATCAATTTATGCTTTCACCTGCAACAGCAAACAAGTAAGAGCAGGACAGCAGCTTATTTGGGGCTTGCTGTGCTATGTGGTCTACTACTCAGTCTGTGCCTGAGAGCTTGTCTTGTGTGACAGAATCAATGTTATAATGTGAAGAGCAGCAGGATAGTCTTGTCCTCTTTATGGTTGTCTGTATTTCCTTTTTCTGGGACATGTATGTGTTGTGATGCTATATTTCAGTGTGGTAGCTGTATTACCAATACCTCATGGTCAGGATCATTCTGATGCCAACTATCACTTACTCAACCAAATCATGGATTTATGAGATGTATAACATAAATCTGATGTAACATGGTAACAATTGTCCAAAAGACAGTGCAAGAATGGATATACTATGATTCATATTTCAAGAACATATTCCTTAGGGCATCACATTAATGACTATTGACAGAGTAGAGAGACACCAAGGTTCTGTGCAGCTAAACTAAAATATAGCAGCGGATACAGAGACAACATGATCAAAGGACAGAAACACTTGCAGGGAATGTGTTCTTGTCTGGCCCAGTCTGCTGCAGGTGCTAATTTCCTCCACAGACATTTCCATGTGAAGTCAAATATAACAATGGTTGTGTTACTAGGCTACTGTTTCAGTTGATCTGTTTCAGGCTAAGAATAGGGAACTACATCAAGCTGAATGCGTTTTTCATAGAGAATCAGTGGTGATTGCAGTTTCAGATTGCCAGAGGTCAAAATGTCTTCCTGGTTGTCATAGAAAGTGATCCTATCAGCTGGCTAATTAAGGCAAGCAGTATTTCATAGACCACTACTTTTCATGGACCGCTACTCCTGCAGCTCAACAAGTCCCTAAGCAACGCACACACACTCACGCATAGGCGCACGCACGCACGCACACACACAAGCGCACACACGCCTCCAACAGAGCCTCGAGCACTTTACACCACTGAGTCATAAAAGACCGACCTCTAAAGCTAAACGGCCAGAAAAATGAGCAAACTAACTAGAAAAGAGCCGGAATCTATTATGTTTCCTCACATTATGTCTCATTGAGATCACCCTAGACACAGGGGCCCTCCAGGGCCAGTGGTATTTGGAATAAACTACAGTAATAGCCTAGTCAAGGCCCTTCAGTCAGTCTGAGGCATGCCAGATAAAATGTCAGACCAGCGATCCATACGCAAACGTTCCCATGTCCCAGAGAAAAAGGAGAAAAGGCTAGTCAGGAAAATCCCATGATATTCTCCACTGCAAATTGCTGTCCATCTGTTATGGCAACTTCTCACTTTGGTACGTCGGGGCCATCTGTGATCTGTGTGGTATTGTCTATGTCACTAACAAATGCAGTCATGGGTGATAACGCTACAATTCACTCAAAAGGCTGGTAAATATGCAAATAAAGCTTTACACTAAGCAGTGTGTCAATTTAATACTGAAAAGTGTGGACCGATATGGACACTGGACCAGTGTTACATTTCACACTGTCAGTGTTGATTTAACAGTGAAGAATATGCTGTGTACTGTTCAGCCACTTCAACTCAGTGAGAGCCAATGGACCATTAGACAGTTAAGGCCGGTTTTAAAGCTGAAATCTGAGGGCTGTCGCCTTATCTCTTTTCTTGAAATGAGATCAGATTCAGGACACTTGGCTCCTCCGGCATATCTGTCGGTCACTGTCAGTTCCTCAGGCAAAGCAAACGCTGACTTCATGCTTCGCCCACGTATGTCTGCCATGTTATATCACCACATGATATGTCCACAAAACATTTTTGTAAATTAAGCCAAATACAGAATGTTTGGATTTAACCTTTTCCCGTAATTTTCGGATGGATGAATTATAGCTTTTGGAGATATCTAATATGGAGGCGTACATGAGAAATATAAAAATATAAAAGAAACAACAGCTCTCAGATCATGATTTGTTATTTCCTCACCAAACCTCAAGAAGCATAGAATCAACGAGGCCATCTTTTTATGAAGCCCTGGTTTATGAAAAAAAGAACGATCCAAATGTCCAGAGATCAATCAGCACGCTCATACATACAGTTCTACTTGCTACAGGCTACTGACGGCTATAGTACTGTCTAGTGATGAACCAGGGAGGCATTTGTCTGAGATTAATATGTATTGGAACAATGCAGAGAAGGCTGGTGGGAGGAGATGCTCATTGTAAAGACTGGAATGGTATAAATGGAACGGTATTAAACACATCAAACATATGTAAATCACTTTTGACTCCGTTCCATTTATTCCATTCCAGCCATTACAATGAGTCTGTACTCCTATAGCTCCACCCACCAGCCTCCTCCGGAACAATGCCAATGAGATATGTGTCTAACTCTCACAGGGATCCTCTGTCTGAGATGTTGAGGAAGATATGACTAGCACACACCTCCAACCAAAGTCCAATTACCATCCTTGAAACCCTCTAAAGCAGCCAGATAACAGGGTGTCAGCCAGCAGACAGTATCATGTAATTGACTGACGGCTAGTTTAATTCATACATGAATCTAATCTCTCTAAATAAGAACCTGGAGCCGATGCCACTGACCGAACGTCGTCCTACTTTTGTCCAGTGAATTTTCAGGATGAGGACAAGTGGGTTACAGCTAGTTCCCTGGGCTAGTGGAGGGAGGAGAGCCTTTATGGTAGGTGGGAGTGTTAGTAATAAATTGCTCTTTACTCTCCCAGTTCATATAGACTATAGAGCTATAACAGCCAGACCAACACGTCAGGTGAAGGAGCCTATCAGTAAGACACCTAATATGGGGAGGCTGGTAGCCTAGTGGTTAGGGCCCTGGGCCTGTAAATGAAAGGTTGCTGGATCAAAACCCTGAGCTGACAAGGTAAAAATCAGTTGTTCTGCCCCTGAACAAGGCAGTTAACTCACTGTTAGGCTTTCATTGTAAATACAAATTTGTTCTTAACTGACTTGCCTAGTAAATTAAAGGTAAAAAAATCATTTTTAGCTAATATGCACATCTCTGAGGCCTGGCCATCTCTTTGTGTTGTACACAAAAATAGACAAACTCCAAAATATTGCTGAACTGTCAATGGCTAGGGAGGTTTCATCTCTTGGGGACCTGTGGCCCTGAGGGAAATCTTTTCTCTTTTTCTTCGACTCTCTCTCTCTCCAAAGCCCCCTCGCCCCGCATGATCGGGCTTCTGCCTTCCGCTCTCCGAGACAACCCTACGGGAAGATTTGATCCCCCTCACACAGTCAGACATGAACCATAACAGGGCTTGTCCTGTCTAGTCTGGAGTCATCAGATTAAATTACAGTCACAAGCAGGTATCCCACTGCTCCTGTGAACCTTCAAGTGGACCGTGTAAATATCGCTTCCATTATCTGTCTGCACACTCCTGGAGTACTTCAGAGATCCTTAGCTAGTCTCTGTCTGTCATTTTCCTCTTTCTCTCAATTCAATTAAATTCAAAATGCTTTATTGGCCCGGGAAACATATCTTTACATTGCCAAAGCAAGTGGAATAAATAATAAACCAAAGTGAAATAAACCATCAGAAATGACCAGTAAACATTAAATACAAAAGTTTCAAAAGAAGAGAGACATTTCAAATGTTATATCACTGGCATTGTAACAATGTGGAAATAGCTTAAGTACGAAAAGGAAAATAAATAGACAGATAAATATTCTTTGTATTTACAATGGTGTTTGTGCTTCACTGGTTGTCCTTTTCTTGTGGTGGCACACTGTGGTATTTAATCTAATAGATATAGGAATTCATCAAAATTTTCATTTTCAAAGTCTTTGTGGGTCTGTGTAATTTGAGGGAAATACAGTGCCTTCGGAAAGGATTCAGACCCCTTGACATTTTTTTAGTACCCCATTTAGCTCAGTCGGTAGAGCATGGCGCTTGAAACACAAAGGTTGTGGGTTTGAATCCCATGGGGTACCATTATGAAAATGTATGTACTCACTACTGTAAGTTGTTTTGGATAAGAGTATCTTCTAAATGACTATTCTGAAAGGATTAAATAAACATAGCAATCTACACACAATACCCCATAATGACAAAGCAAAAACAGGTTTAGAAATGTCTGCACATTTATTAAAAATATACCTTATTCACATCATTATTCAGACCCTTTGCTATGAGACACGAAATTGAGCTCAGGTGCATCCTGTTTCCACTTCCTTGAGATGTTTCTACAACTTGATTGGAGTCCACCTGTGGTAAATTAAATTGATTGGACATGATTTTAAAAGGCAAACGCCTGTCTATATAAGGTCCCACAGTTGACAGTGCATGTCAGAGCAAAAACCAAGCCATGAGGTCGAAGCAATTGTCCGTAGAGCTCAGAGACAGGATTGTGTTGAGGTACAGATCTGGGGAAGGGTACCAAAAAATGTCTGCAGCATTGAAGGTCCCCAAGAACACAGTGGCCTCCATCATTCTTAAATGGAAGAAGTTTGGATCCACCAGAGCCTGGACTTGAACCCGATCTAACATCTCTGGAGAGACCTGAAAATAGCTGTGTAGCAACGCTCCCCATCCAACCTGACAGAGCTTGAGAGGATCTGCAGAGAGGAATGGGAGAAACTCCCCAAATACAGGTGTGCCAAGCTTGTAGCATCATACCCAAGAAGACAAGGTTGTATTTGCTGCCAAAGGTGCTTCAAAAAAGTACTGCGTAAAGGGTCTGAATACTTATTTAAATGTGATATTTCAGGTTTTTTTTTTAATTATGTGTCTAAACCTGTTTTTGCTTTTTCATTATGGGGTATTGTGTGCAGATTGATGAGGCTGTAACCTAACAAAATGTGGAAAAAGTCAAGGGGTCTGAACTTTCCGAAGGCACTATATTTAGCACTAATATGGTCATACATTTGGCAGGAGGTTAGGAAGTGCAGTTTACTTTCCACCTCATTTGCAGTGGGTAGATAGCCTGTCTTCTATAACTGACTCAAGTATTTTTAGCCAGATCCTTTTTGGGATGTCGAATTTTATGATCCTTTTGATGGCGTAGAAGACCCTTCTTGCTTTGTCTCTCAGAGCTTTCTCCTATAGCTCCTCCCACCAGCCTCTTCTGGAACAATGCCAATGAGAATTGCATCTAACTCTCACAGGGATCCTCTGTCTGAGATGTTGAGGAAGATATGACTAGCACACACCTCCAACCAAAGTCCAATTACCATCCTTGAAACCCTCTAAAGCAGCCAGATAACAGGGGGTCAGCCAGCAGTCAGTATCATGCAATTGACTGACGGCTAATTTAGTTCATACATGAATCTAATCTAATCTCTCTAAATCAGAACCTGGAGCCGATGCCGCTGAACGAACATCATTCTACTTTTGCCCAGAATGAAAAAAAGTAGGTTCCAGCTAGTTCCCTGGGCTCGTGGAGGGAGGAGAGGGCAAGAGGAGAGTAAAGAGCAATTTATTACTACCTCTCCTACCTACCATAAATGCTTATCTCTTCTCCCAGTTCATATAGACTATTGAGCTAGAACAACCGGACCAACACATCAGGTGAAGGAGCCTATACATACTAAGACACCTAATATGCTTCTTATTTAAAATGCACACAGTGGTTACCTTCTCTCTGAGGCCGGGCCATCTCTTTGTGTTTACTTTCTCATTGGCTGTGCCTGAAATGGCACCCTATTAGTACCGTACCACATATAGAATACTGTGGGGGGCCATTTTGGATGCAACCAATATCTCACTTCTTTAAATATTGTACAACACTGCCTGTCATTCCCTTATGGTATTCAAAGGGATGGTTTGAGAGTGGTGAATGGAGAATGGGGCTATGAACTGATGATAGAAATAATGTATAGTGAACAAAAATAAACGCAACAGTTAGATTTTGATCATTAGCGGATATCGTCCTAATTCTGCTCTGCATGCATTATTTAATGTTGTACAAGAGGATGTTTTTGCAAAATTCTGCATGCAGAGTCTCAATTTGGTGTTTGTCCCATTATTTTTTGCCAGATCCTAATTGGGATGTCGAATTTTATGTTGCTTTTGATGGCGTTTGAAGGCCATTCTTGCTTTGTCTCTCAGATCATTCACAGCTTTGTGGAAGTTACGCATGGTGCTGGGCGGCAGGTAGCCTAGAGGTTAAGAGCATTGGGCCAGGAACTGAATGGTTGCTCATTCGAATCCCAGAGCCAACAAGGTGGAAATATTGGCTCTTCTGCCCATGAGCAAGGCAGCTAATCCCCAACATTTGCTCCCCTGGCGCTGATGACATCAATTTAGGCAGCCCCTGCACCTCTCTGATTCAGAGGGTTTGAGTTAAATGCGGAAGAATGCATTCAGTTGTGAAACTGACTAGGTATCTCTTATACCTGAGGTTTAGACCGTGGTAGGTACAGTATAGGGCAGGGTTCCCCAACTGGCGGCCTGCGGGTGGTTTTATTTGCCCCCACCAAGTTTTCAGAACAAAAAGAAACAAAACATCAAATGTTATTATTATTATTATTATTTATTTTATTGTTAGACAGTAAACACTGTAAAAACACCAGGAAATCAGCTCCAAGTGATTTTAATTTTGGAAATCTGTTCCCAAGTATTCCCACACATGATTGTAAATAAATGTAAACAAGGTTTGAAATTATGTTTTAGTCAAATATTATATCTGTTTGGGCTTCTTGCGGTCAATTTGCAGTCTACAAATAATTTGTAATTATGACCCCCGACCATCTGGTCAAGAAAAAATTGGCCCGTGTCTGAATCTAGTTGATGATCCCTGCTCTAGGGCAATGGTATGTAGATGGAATTTGTATTTGTAGTCCTGGCAACTGGACCTCTTTTGCAGTTACATCGTTAAAAAAAGCTAGGAGCTAGGATTATCTACACATACTGAGCAGCTCATGTTATAGACGGAAGTGTCATGCCTGCTCCCGCTCTCCCTCCCTGGCACTCGAGAATATTCTGTCAGGAACAACGCTGATCTTGAGAAGCAGGTACAGGGAGTGAACATTTAATCAGGAATGGACAAGGAACAGGACAGGAACAGCATCAGAACAAGGTAACAAAACGACATACGACAATTAATACTGAAGTGGTGAACAGAACTGAGGAACAAACAGATAAAGGGGAGGTAATAAAACAGGTGATTGAGTTCAGGTGAGTCCAATGAATCGCTGATGCGCGTGACGAGGGAAACAGGAGTGCGTACTGCTGGGCAGGGAGAGCGGGAGCAGGTGTGACAGGAAGCATGCTACATGGCAGACCAATCCGAACTCATCTCGGTATGGTCAGGCCTTCCATTATCTTAGCAAATCATGGCTAGCGGGAAGGTTTCCTGTCTTTTCCCGTGGCTAAACCGACTAGGCTCTTAATTTAACAATTGTATTCATATTTACAGATGGCATGCAAGTTTGTTATTAAAACTCCCATAGTTCCTGTTTTCTAGTTTTCCCAGTTTTTACCTTTCTGCCTGCCCTGACCCTGAGCTTGCCTGCCATCCGGTACCTTGCCACACTGGATTATTGACCCCTGCCTACCATTCTGGACCTTTTAAACCCTATCTGGATTACTGACCTCTGCCTGCCATGACCTGTCATTTTGCCTGCCCCTGTACTAGTAATATACGTTTGTTACTTCAACATTGTCTGCATCTGGGTCTCACCTGAAATGTGTAAGTACGAACTGGCCCTGACTGACCCAGCAGACTTGGACCATCTCCGCAACGCCATTGCCTCCCAAGGAGCAATCATTGGAAGGCACAAGGAGTTTCTTCGTGGTCTTATGGAAGAGGTCCAGACCTCTTCCATAAGACCACGCCATGACCGAACGCCATGACCGAGGGTTGAACACAGTGCTGGAGCGAGTCCACGAGTTGTCTGTTAGGCAGCCTACCACGACTACGCTCACAGCCCCTCAGTAACCCGGCTGTTAGCGGCACCGCCCCCCCAACTACCCTGGTTTCCCGGGAACCCGGCTTATCTCCCCCTGAACGCTTCGATGGAGAGTTGGGAACCTGTCAGGCGTTTCTTGCCCAGTGTTCCCTCATCATCGAGCTGCAGCTCTCCTCCTTCCCCTCTGACCACTCTAAGATAGAGTACCTCCTCATGCTGATGTCCGTAAAGGCCCTACCCTGGGCTACGGCCGTGTGGGAACAACAGTAGGCCGTCTGCTTCAGTCTGGAGGAATTTGTGGAGGAGGTGAAAGAAAAAATTGTCCGGGAGAGAGCCTGAGAACTCTCTCAGTGTAGCAGACTATGCAGTGGATTTGCGCACGCTGGCAGCGGAGGATGCCTGGAACCCGGAAGCGCTGTTCGACACGTTCCTGCGCAGATTATCTGAGGAAGTAAAGGACGAGCCTGCAGACCGGGAATTACCAACGGATCTCGACTCACTGATCGCCTTAGCCGTCCGGATCGATGGACGGCTACGGGAACGTAGGAGAGAGAAGAGATCTGATTGCGGTCCCAATCGCTCGCCCAGGGATCCCACTTTGCCTCCGATGAACTCCGGAAGTCCCCGGCGTCTACTTCCTCGAGAGGATCTGTACTTACCCAAGTTCCTAAGAGAGTTTCCAAAAATTGCAGATTCACCTCTTCTCGAGGCAATGCAACTCGGCAGAGCTAGGCTGACTCCAGCAGAACGCATATGCAGACTTAACACCCAGTGTTGTCTGTATTGTGGAACTGCCGGTCATTATGCGTCTACCTGTCCCTTAAAGAGACCTAGCTCATCATTAGGAGTGAGTACTCTGGTGAGTCTTACGGAGAATGTTTCTTCTCCCCTGACTCGCACCCCTCTCCATGCCATCCTGCTGTGGGGGCGACCAGTCCAAGTCGCTCCGGGTACTCATCGACTCTGGGGCCGATGAGAGCTTCATGGATGCTACCCTGGTGTCTGAGCTGGGAATCCCCACTCAACCCCTTTCCATTCCCATGGATGTCAGAGTGCTGGACGGGCGCTCTGTAGGCCGGGTCACCCACAAGACCACCCCCGTCAACCTACGAGTGTCAGGGAACCACAGCGAGACAATCCAATTCCTGCTAATTAAGTCTCCTCAGGTTCCCGTGCTATTGGGATTCTCTTAGCTCCAGCGACACAATCCCTCTATTGACTGGTCTGCTGGTGCCATCATGGGCTGGAGCCCCGTTCTGCCACACTCATTGCCTGAAGTCAGCGCAGCCTGTGGGCTTGGAAATTGCCCCAGACCTCTTCGCCATTTCCGCGGCCAGTAAGGTCCGGGCCACTTTGCTTCCACAGCACCGGCCGGTATCCAAGACGGTCAAGCCGGATGCGCTGTCACGCCACCATAGCCCCGCATCTACATCCCCGGAAGCCGAGACCATTCTCCCCATCTCCAAGATCATTATCCCCTCTGCTGTTCGTCTTCTGTTGCCCCGTACCCCCGTATATATCCTACTTTTCATCCGTTCTGGACCTTTGAACCCTATCTGGATTAATGACCTCTGCCTGCCTTGACCTGTTGTTTTGCCTGCCTCTGTACTAGTAATAAACATTTGTTACTTAGACATTGTCTGCATCTGGGTCTCACCTGAAACGTGTTACCTTGACTTATTCCACATTTTGTTGTGTTACAGCCTGAATTCAAAATGGATATATATATACTTTTTTCTCACCCATTTACACACAATACCCTATAATTACAAAATTAAAACTTGTTTTTAGAAAGTTTTGCTAATTTATTGAAAATGAAATTCCTAATTTACAGATGTATTCACACTCCTGAGGCAATACTTTGCAGAAGCACATTTGGTAGTGATTACAGCTGTGGGTCTTTCTAGGTAAGTCTAAAAGAACTTTGCACATTTGATTTGTACAACATCTTCACATTATTATTAAATTCCTCAAGCTATGTCAAGTTGGTTGTTGCCAAAGATTTTCAAGCCGATTTAAGTCAAAACTGTAACTAGGCCACTCAGGAACATTCAGAATTCCAGTGTGTTTGGCCTTGTGTTTTAGGTTATTGTCCTGCTGAACGGTGAATTTGTCACCCAGTGTCTGGAAAGCAGACTGAACTAGGTTTTCTGGGATTTTGCCTGTGCTTTTATAAAAATAAAAAATAAACTCCCTAGTCCTTGCCGATAACACAGGCACCATGCTTGAAAATATAAAGAGTGGTACTCAGTGATGTGTTGTGCTGGATTTGCCCCAAACATAACGCTTTGTATTCAGGACATAAAGTTAATTTCTTTGCCACATTTCTTGCAGTTTTACTTTGGTGCCTTATTGCAAACACAATGCATGTTTTGGAATATTTGTATTCTGTACAGGCGTCCTTCTTTTCACTCTGTCATTTAGGTTAGTATTGTGGAATAAGTACAATGTTGTTGATCAATCCAAAATTCTCACCTATCAAAGCCATTGAACTGTTTTAAAGTCACCATTGGCCTCATGGTGAAATCGCTGAGTAGTTACCTTCCTCTCCGGCATATTAGTTAGGAAGGACGCCTTTATCTTTGTAGTGACTAGGTGTATTGATACACCTTCCAAATTGTAGTTAATAACTTCATCATGCTCAAAAGGATATTCAATGTCTGCTTTTTATTTTATTTTTACCCAACTACCAATTGGTGCCCTTCTTTGCGAGACATTGGAAAACCTCCCTGGTCTTTGTGGTTGAATCTGTGTTTGAAATTCACTGCTCGATTGAGGGACCTTACAAATAAGTGTATGTGTTGGGTACAGAGATGAGTCATTAAAAAATGATTTTCAACAATGAGTGAGTCCATGCAATTTATTATGTAACTTAAGAAAATATTTACTCCTGAACTTATTTAGGCTTGGCATAACAAAGGGGTTGAATATTTATTGACTCAAAACATTTCAGCTTTTCATTTTTAATTAATTGTACACATTTCTTAAAACATGATTCTGCTTTGACATTATGGGGTATTGTGTGTAGGCCAGTGACACAAAATCTAAATTTAATACATTTTAAATTCAGGCTGTAATACAACAAAGTGTGGAAAAAGTCAGTGGGTGTGAATACTTTCTAAAGGTATATGTTGAAAAGAGTGGGGTTTAAGCTGCATCCCCATCTCATCCCACGGCCCTGAGGAAAGAAATGTGTGTGTTTTGGACAATTTTAACCACACCCACTGATTTTATAATGTATTCACCCCCCCCCCCTGTTGTCGTACGATAATTTGGTAAAAATACAATTTGACATTTGCTCAGGATGTTGTTTTCACTGAGGAAATGTCGGGGTCTGCTGTTAATGATAATGCAAAATAGTTTGAGGTTGCTGTTGACGCAGATCCCACAGCATTTGTTAGGGTCAAATTTGTCTCCTCTTTTGTGGATTGGGGTGATCAGTCCTTGGTTCCACATATTGAGGAAGATGCCAGAGCTGAGAATGATGTTAAAGAGTTTAAGTATAACCAATTGGAATTTGTGGTCTGTATATCTTATTATTTCATTTAGTTTACCATCAGCATTTTGGGGTTGGAGGATTTGGATTTTGTCCTGTTGGTTTTGCTGTTTGGTCTTTGTTATAGGGCCAACAAGATTGGAGAAGTGGTTAATCTCCATTTTGGATAGATAGTTCTTCATGTTGTCATTTGTTTAGTGTCTTCAAATTTTCCCAGAAGTGTTTAGATTCTATGGGTTCTTAATGATGTGCTATTCCTTATTTTTCCTTAGTGCATTTCTGTACTGGTTTTCTTGCTCTCTGTGGTTTTTCAATTTCTTTCTTAACTTTTTGCATTAATCGTCAAACCATTTGTCATTGCTGTTAATTTTCTTAGGTTGTTTGCTTGAAATCTTTAGATTTGATAGGGAATCTGAAAGGTCAAATATACTGTTTACACTTTCTACTGCCAAGTATACACCATCACTCTTTAAGTGTAACGATTTGTCCAGGAAGTTGTCTAAAAGAGATTGAATTTGTTTTCGCCCAATTGTTTTTTGGTAGGTTTCTACCGTACTTTCCTTTGATCTATGGTCTGTATATTTGTGGAAGCACCCTTAGTCTCCTGGGTCACGGACTACCTGACCGGTAGGCCACAATTTGTGCGACTACAGAGCTGTGTGTCAGAACGGGTAGTTAGCAACACAGGGCCCCCCCAGGTCCTGTCCCCCTTCCTGTTCACCCTCTACACCTCAGATATAACTCTGAAACATGCCACCTACAGAAGTTCTCAGATGACTCTGCTATTGTAGGGTGCATCAGGGGTGGGCAGGAGGAGGAGTACAGGAGCACAATCAGTGACTTTGTGTTGTGGTGTGAGCAGAACCACCTTCAGCTTAACATCAGCAAAACAAAGGAGATGGTGGTGGACTTCAGGAGAACCAAGGCAACTGACTGCAGTCCCTATACAGGGGATGGATGTTGAAATGGTTGGGTCATACAAGTTCCTGGGAGTCCATATGGACAACAGGCTGGAATGGGTTGGTAACACCGGGGCCCTGTACAAAAAGGGCCAGAGCCGATTCTACTTTCTGAGGAGGCTCAGGTCCTTCAACGTGTGCAGTAAACTACTGCATACCTTCTACCAGTCTGTGGTGGCCAGTGCCATCTTTTTTGCAGTGGTGTGCTGGGGAGCAAACATCAAAGCCGGTGATGCTTCTCGGGTAAATAAGCTGATCAGGAAGGCTAGCTCTGTCCTGGGGATGAGCCTTGACACTCTAGAGGAGGTGGCGGAGAGACGGATCCTGGCCAAACTGCTGGCCATCATGGACAACGTCACCCACCCTCTGCACGCTATGGTTATGACGCAGAGGAGCACTTTCAGTCACAGACTGATCCCACCACGGTGTGCCAGAGAGCGCAACAGGAGGTCCTTCATGCCGGCGGCTATATAATGCCTCACCGGGGTGCCGTGCCGTCGGCAACATAGATCTGGAACTGTTGGGGTGCTAGGACCTAGTTTAACAATTATGCATCCATCCGTGAGTAACTCTGGTCCGTCAGCACTCATTCACTCAGGACCTATTTATTCATGCAGGTCTGTATATACATACTCATGTACAGTTGTTATATCATATCACGTGCAATATTGCTAGTAATTCTTGGACCTAACTTACGTAGGCATTCACTCAGGAATGCATATTAGTATCCTGTCAGTTGCACCTTTTCTCATTGCTTTTAGTATATCGAATGTGCAATACGTGCAGTTGTCTGTAATTAAACCCTGCGCACTAAGGACTGTATTTTAAGGGAATTACTATTATTACCCCAAATTATATCATACACACATTTAGCTATTAAAGTATCTCTTCCTGTCATTTACCTGTACAGTTTGTGTAACCATGCAGGTATTCACTTATCTGTAAATATAACTGTATACTTACCTGTACAGCTAATTTAACCATGCAAAATGTTCACTTACCTGTTCATTTAGCCAGTCTGTCTATTAAGTAAACTGTTATTACCCTCGCTCATCATACGCTGTAACCTCCATACACAAGACTGGGAGGGTTAAACTCTGGAGGTTGAAGGAAATCATTCACTGGGCAGCATTTCAGTGGAGCAAAACGTAAGTTTCTGTATTTTCCATAAAGCAGGGGAAAGGGGGAAGGGAGAGAACGGTAACTCAGGTAATTCCTCTTTCTCAGGTTGCTCCTTGTTGCCTCAGTCTACTTCTGGAAGGGAGGCAAGAAGAGGTGTAGGATTAGTTTAGGTGATTCATTTTACTCACGTCGTCAACTAGGCCTCTATCTTCAAGAGGGTGGTCGGGTTAGGACTGGTCCAATGCCTGGGCTGGGGTACATCCAACGCCCTGTGCCTGATCTCTTCTCCTGCTTCACTCTCTACTGTGACTTCCTTGTTCTCTTTTTATGTGGCTGCTAATTGGGTCCAACAGCCTGCAGCTGAGGCACCCTGTCAGAGGGAAAATGGTGCACACCTGTGTTAGTGCTGTCCTTGGTCCTGAACACTGTTTAGCCCAGACCTTGCGTCCTCCTCTGATGGTGCTCTCCATGGTGCTGCAGGTGACCGTGCTGCGTTGTGGAGGACTTTGTTTCCTTCTGGCCACCACAACGCATTTTTAGCTACTGAAGTATTTCTCTGCCATCGACCTGTATAGTATAGTTAACCATCCAACATCCACCAATGTATAGTGTACATATTCAGCCAACCACCCATACTATGCAATGTCTTTTTCTAGCTTTTTTTTGCACTCCAGATATCTTGTATTTCTATACTTTTTCATACTGCCGCTCTATGTATCATGTACCGTGTATCTGTCTTTTGTGTACTTTCGTTGTGGCATTTTGCACCTGCCCTGTGTTTTGTTGTAGCTGCTTGACAATGAAATTCCCCCCCCCCGGGGATCAATAAAGTATCTATCTATCTATCTATCTATCTATCTATCTATCTATCTATCTATCTATCTATCTATCTATCTATCTATCTATCTATCTATCTATCTATCTATCTATCTATCGCATTTCTTAATAGTATGCAGTTTGTTCAGGTTTGATGTCTCATCATTCAGTATTGCTTTGTTCAAGTAGACTTTGATTTAGCTGTGATCTGATAGGTGTGTCAGTGGGCTGACTGTGAACGCTATGAGAGACTCTGGGTTGAGGTCGTGATAATGTAATCTACAGTACTACTACTGCCAAGGAATGAGCTGTAGGTGTATTTATCGTAGGAGTCCCCTCGACGCCTACCATTGACTATGTACAGACCCAGCGTCCGACAGAGCTGCTGGAGTTGTGACCCATTTTTATTCTTTGTTTTGTCGTAGTTGTGTCTAGAGGGGCATATTGGAGAGGGAATGCTGTCCCCTCCAGGTTCTGTAGGTGCTGTCCCCCTGTGTGCTGAGAGTGTCAGGTTCTTGTTCAGTACTAGCATTTAGATTGCCACAGACTAGTACATATCCCTGGACCTGGAAGTAGCTGATTTCCCCCTCTAGGATGGAGAAGCTGTCATCGTTGAAGTATGGGGATTCTATTAGGGGGATAAAGTTAGCACACAAGGACATTTTTATCTGTTGAGATCATTTCCTTATTTATTTCTAACTAAATGTAAAATGCTCATGTTTTGATTAATTTAATAGAGTGGATTAGGTCTGCCCTATACCAAATTAACATACCCTCTGAGTCTCTTCTCTGTTTCACACCTGGTGGTTTGGTGAACGGGACTACCAGCTCCCTGTAACCTAGAGGGCATTGGAGTCAACATAGGCCATTATCCCTGGGAATGCTTTCGACACCTTGTAGAGTCCATGCCCCGATGAATTGAGACTGTTCTAAGGGGAAAGGGGTGCAACTCAATATTGTTCCTAATGTTTTGTACACTCAGTGTATATAGCTAGCATATTGATATTGAGTTGCAAAGGGAGAAATTATTAACACATCATCGTCATCAACTTCAAGTAGAATTGAGACAAACCCCAAATCCCAACATTTCTGCATCGTATGACCGATTCTGTGACAAGAGTTACAATAACTTACTGAATAGTTGGTTTTACTCGTTGGAGTTAAACCTACCTATATTCCAACAGCGCCTGACCATATGCCCTTCCCTTTTACAAAAATCACAACAACGCTTTGTGTGCTGTTTGGGATTAGACTCTGTACCCGTCCTAATCACTGCAATAAGGGCTATTTTGATAGCTTGGCCTGCTTGCACACTAGAGAGCGGCACACCACACCCGTAGGTCGGACTGACTGTGTGTCCATACAGCTGTATACGAGTCAGAAAAGTCGCTTTGGAGCCTATTTGTGCTCTGTTCTAACAAATCTCGCTGCGTGTCATGTAGAAATGACCTAGTCAGATCATCCTCTTTTTCGCATGCTTGAAGATATGACTGCAACTGCTGTCTACAGCAAGCTCTAGAATGAACATCCTCTTAGATTTTTACGAATTTCATACTTAGTCAAATCAGATATGAGACATTTCCTGCCTCTTTTAAACAGCTTTTGAGCTAGGTCATTAATACGAGATGATTCCCACAACTTTAAAATATTGGTTGCTTGCATCACGTAAGCGACGTGTTCGTTAAACAGTGCATTCGGAAAGTATTCAGACTCCTTGACATTTTCCACATTTTGTTACGTTACAGACTTATTCTAAAATGGATTAAATAAAAACATTTACTCAAAGTGAAACAGGTTTTTAGAAGAAAAAAAGAACTTATTCACATAAGTAATCAGAACCTTTGCTATGAGACTGTTTTCCTGTTTTCATTACTTGAGATGTTTCTACAACTTGGTTGGAGTCCACCTGTGGTACATTCATTTGATTGGACATGATTTGGAAAGGCACACACTTGTCTATATAAGGTCCCACAGTTGACAGTGCATGTCAGAGCAAAAACCAAGCCATGAGGTAGAAGGAATGGTCCGTAGAGCTCAGAGACAGCACAGATCTGGGGAAAGGTACCAAAACATTTCTGCAGCATTGAAGGTCCCCAGGAACACAGTGGCCTCCATCATTCTTAAATGGAAGAAGTTTGGGACCACCAAGACTCTTCCTTGAGCTGGCCGCCCGGACAAACTGAGCAATTGGGGATAGTAAAGCCTTGGTCATGGATTTGACCAAGAACCTGAATCTGGCACCATCCCTATGGTGAAGCATGGGGGTGGCAGCATCATGCTGTGGGGATGTTTTTCAGCGGCAGGGACTGGGAGACCAGTCAGGATCGAGGGAAAGATGAACCAATCAAAGTACAGAGAGATCCTTGCTGAAAACATGCTACAGAGCACTCAGGACATCAGTATGGGGCGAAGGTTCACCTTCCAACAGGATAACGACCCTAAGCACACAGCCAAGACAACGCAGGAGTGGCTTCGGGAGAAGTCTCTGAATGTCCTTGAGTGGGCCAGCCAGAGTCCAGACTTGAACCAGCTCGAACATCTCTGAAGAGACCTGAAAATAGCTTTGCAGTGGCGCTCCCCATCCAACCTGATAGAATTTGAGAGGATCTGCAGAGAAGAATGGAAGAAACTTCCCAAATACATGTGTGCCAAGCTTGTAGCGTCATACCCAAGTAGACTCAAGGCTGTAATCGCTTCCAAAGGTGCTTCAACAAAGTACTGAGTAAAGGGTCTGAATACTTACACTCTTGCTAACTCTCTCTCTCGCACTCATCTCCCTCTCGCACTCTCATATCTCTCTCTCTCTCTCTCTCTCTCTCTCATATGTTTCTCTCTCTAATCTTTTTCTCTCTGTCTCTCTCTCCCTCATCTTTTCCCTCTCTCGCTCTCTCTCTCTCTCATCTTTTTCCATCTCTCTCTCGCTCTCTTTCTCTCATGTTTCTTCTTCTCTTTCTTTCTCTCTCTCGCTCTCTCTCTCTCTCTGTTTCTCTCTCTCTCTGTTTCTCTCTCTCTCTCTCTCTCTCTCTCTCTCTCTCTCTCTCTCTCTCTCTCTCTCTCTCTCTCTCTCCCTTGTCTTTCTCCCTCTGTCTTGCTCTCTCTTTCTCTCCCTCATCTTTCTCCCGCTTTCTATCTCCCTCATCTTTCTCGGCTCTCTCTTGCTCTCTCTCCCTTATCTTTCTCATTCTCTTTCTCTCCTCACTCTCTCTCTCTAATCTTTCTTCCTCTCTCTCTCTCGCTCTTTCTTCCTCATCTTTCTAAATAATTTATGATGATAGTCTTGATGACGACTGTATATATATATATATATATATATATCACACACAGTGGGGAGAACAAGTATTTGATACACTGCCGATTTTGCAGGTTTTCCCACTTACAAAGCATGTAGAAGTCTGTAATTTTTATCATAGGTACTCTTCAACTGTGAGTGACGGAATCTAAAACAAAAATCCAGAAAATCACATTGTATGATTTTTAAGTAATTAATTTGCATTTTATTGCATGACATAAGTATTTGATACATCAGAAAAGCAGAACTTAATATTTGGTACAGAAACCTTTGTTTGCAATTACAGAGATCATATGTTTCCTGTAGTTCTTGACCAGGTTTGCACACACTGCAGCAGGGATTTTTGGCCCACTCCATCCAGATCCTTCAGGTTTCGGGGCTGTCGCTGGGCAATACGGACTTTCAGCTCCCTCCAAAGATTTTCTATTGGGTTCAGGTCTGGAGATTGGCTAGGCCACTCCAGGACCTTGAGATGCTTCTTACGGAGCCACTCCTTAGTTGCCCTGGCTGTGTGTTTGGGGTCGTTGTCATGCTGGAAGACCCAGCCACGACCCATCTTCAATGCTCTTACTGAGGGAAGGAGGTTGTTGGCCAAGATCTCGCGATACATGGCCCCATCCACCCTCCCCTCAATACGGTGCAGTCGTCCTGTCCCCTTTGCAGAAAAGCATCCCCAAAGAATGATGTTTCCACCTCCATGCTTCACGGTTGGGATGGTGTTCTTGGGGTTGTACTTATCCTTCGTCTTCCTCCAAACACGGCGAGTGGAGTTTAGACCAAAAAGCTATATTTTTGTCTCATCAGACCGCATGACCTTCTCCCATTCCTCCTCTGGATCATCCAGATGGTCATTGGCAAACTTCAGACAGGCCTGGACATGCGCTGGCTTGAGCAGGGGGACCTTGCGTGCGCTGCAGGATTTTAATCCATGACGGCGTAGTGTGTTACTAATGGTTTGCTTTGAGACTGTGGTCCCAGCTCTCTTCAGGTCATTGACCAGGTCCTGCCGTGTAGTTCTGGGCTGATCCCTCACCTTCCTCATGATCATTGATGCCCCACGAGGTGAGATCTTGCATGGTGCCCCAGACCGAGGGAGATTGACCGTCATCTTGAACTTCTTCCATTTTCTAATAATTGCGGCAACGGTTGTTGCCTTCTCACCAAGCTGCTTGCCTATTGTCCTGTAGCCCATCCCAGCCTTGTGCAGGTCTACAATTTTATCCCTGATGTCCTTACACAGCTCTCTGGTCTTGGCCATTGTGGAGAGGTTGGAGTCTGTTTGATTGAGTGTGTGGACAGGTGTCTTTTATACAGGTAACGAGTTCAAACAGGTGCAGTTAATACAGGTAATGAGTGGAGAACAGGAGGGCTTCTTAAAGAAAAACGAACAGGTCTGTGAGAGCCGGAATTCTTACTGGTTGGTAGGTGATCAAATACTTATGTCATGCAATAAAATGCAAATTAATTATTTAAAAATCATACAATGTGAATTTTTAGATTCCGTCTCTCACAGTTGAAGTGTACCTATGATAAAAATTACAGACCTCTACATGCTTTGTAAGTAGGAAAACCTGCAAAATCGGCAGTGTATCAAATACTATTTGGTTCAACGTAGAACCCTTTTGAGTTCCAAGTAGAACCCTCTGTGTAAAGGGTTCAAGATGGAACTCAAAAGGGGTTTACCTGGAACCTTAAAGGGTTATTCGAAGGGTTCCCCTATGGGGACAGCCCAAGAACCCTTTTAGGTTATAGATAGAAAAAAAGGGTTAGTGTGCCCATAATTTTTGGGAAATGCATATCTTTGCCTTGACTGGAGAGGGTTCTATGTATATACCTTGGCAGCAGTCTGTACTCCTGTGATAAGCCGCGCGAAATGGCAGGCGTTGTGGAAACAGGCGCAGGGAGGCAGGAGGGTAGCGAAACAAACTTTTGATCTGATAGCTACTCGCCGGTTCCGAAACAAGGGAACCCGGTCGAACACGTACTAACCACACACACTCACAAGAGACAATCACCGACAGAGACCAGGGGGGAGCAGAGGGAATAAGACGCACAAACAATTAGTGACAAATGGGAAACAGGTGTGAAGGGAACAGGACAAACGGACACTGAGTAGTGGATCGGTGATGGCTAGTACTCGGGCGACGTCGACCTATTCCGGCAGCCCGCCCCAGGGGAGGGAGCAACTTCAGCTGAAGTCGTGACAACTCCTGATTAAAATGTAATGTTTCTCTAATATTGAAGGCCAGAAACTTCAGCCTAGTACAAATAATGTCTCTCATAGAACAGTCCAAATGTTCTGTGTTGTCTCATTGATCTCAGACTTTATTCTAAAGGAAGTACAAAAATAATGAGAATTAATGTTTTACCACATGAGACAGCAGTCAGAAATATTGTGACGGGTGTCTCCCTGTAGACATCATTATCCTCTGTTCTTGAGGGATGTCAAAGTGTCTGCATTTCAAAACCTCCCACAACTGGCTGCTCCTTACAACTCTAACTAATATTGTAAGAAGACAAAGACAAATGGAAAAAGTGGAACATATATCACAAGGTTCTACGCCCCAAAGTGTGCACTTGTTCACTTCCCTTCACTGATTTGAAGGGGAATTACTTGTATGAGGAATATGGTGTAAACTCCCTTTAGCCCATGCCTACACCAACATAAATGCTTTTTGATTTGTGGGAAGTAGTGAACAAGTGTACATATTATTGGAACACACCCAGAGAAACGTATTTGTTGTATTGAAGAATTTACATGTACACTGTCTTGTCTCCTGAGAAGAATCTGAGGGTAGATGGAGAGGATGGTTTGGAGGAAGAATTATAACATTGATTGAATTGATCCCAACAAGTTCATGACAGAGCCTGTTTCACAAACCCGAAGGGACCTGTCAAGGAAAAGACCTATCTCTTGTCAATAATGTCACTGATCCTACAATCATTTATCCATTGAAAGAGATGATGAGTTGGGAGTTTTCAAAGTCTTTACAAGTCTCTGCTAAAGATCTCTGCCAAGCAGAAAGCAGGTCAGAAGATGATTTCCTGTACTATGTAATGATTGAATGGACAAGTTTGATGGGTGCTTCCCTGAGAGAGGGTACAGTTTACAACACTGCTAGATGACTGAGGGGACAGGGAGAGGGGTGAAGAGGGATGGTCTGTCCTAGTCCCATGTTCAATCCACACCTGCCTGGTCTCATACATAAGACCTGCAACCTCCACAGAGACTGTTAAAGGGCTCCCAAAATAATTTTGCTCTGCCCGGAGTACCACTGAAAAACCCCCTCATCTGCATTTTACCAGTTGACCTCATGAGTCTTCTCAAGTACCCACTGTGGATAGGCCATGTACCCCCAGGGGTCCTGTACCCCTGGTTGGTAACCACTGCTTTAAATTAGTAGTGAAAGAACAGGACCCAGGCAGGAAGCAACCCAGTCTAAGGAAGGTTGCCTCCCCTCCCCAGCTCCACCTCAGGGCAACAGTGCTAGGTCAGCAATGCTCACAACACAGGACATTTCCCCAAACAAGGTTCTCTCTCCTGCTAAAAGTTTGAAAAATTGTATTATGGAACTTTTTATCACGAAGATTGTAATTTTGCACCAAGAGTTAAAAGAGCAAGTGTTCCTCAGGCATTTCAGGAAAATATCCCTTCTTTAGTGTATGCACTCTATTTAATTTTTTAACTTTTTTGCCAGAAATTTGTTGCACAGTTTTTGGGAAGCCACAGAGCTCCACCGGATGCTTTGGGAGCCTCTCTAAACCCACAGAACATGTAATATTCTCTGTTTGATTAAAGGAAGACTTGCAATAAAGATTGCTGCGGGTAATCGAAACATGTTCACAGCAATTGCTCGTCCTTCTATAACCTGCCAAGAAACCTTGACCTAAATCCCAACACTGATGAGAGCTGATGCACCATAAAGAAGAGAGACAGGTTATGTCATCTAGAGAAAATCTCATCTAGGTTTACTGGCATGAAAGGTTATGAAAATGTATGTAAATGGAATTCACATTACTGCAGAAGAACTGTCATTGAAAGTTAAAACGTGATCCATTCTCCGGTCATATAAGTTGAATGTAAATCCATTGGCTTTAAAAAAAAGTTGACAACAATGAGAACACTTCTTTGAGAGATACATTTTTTTATATCGTAAATATTAATTTATGCACACCGGTATCAAAACAATGGAGAATAATTGTGTTGGTGGTTCGAGGTTAAATAACATATGCATAAGGTCAAAAGTAACTCACAACATTTCTTCATTGAGGTTATACAAATCTGACTTTACATTCTCAAAGTCATTATATCATACCTCTCAATACTAATATCTGTAACTGCCATTATGTAATATAGCCAAAACAGAAAAACATCCTCCTGGCCTGAGGTCTGTGTGAAGCTAAAAGTTGTGCTGCGCATGTGAGTCACAGAAGTAATTCCACTGTAACTAATGGAAACACGACGACGATGGTGTGATTCTGACAAAGACCACCTGCTGCTCATTATTAAAAGTCCTTATCTGCTGAGGACATAGTGGTTCATTGTTCCCACATCCGGAGCAGATTATGTCCCTACGGGACTTGCCAGTACATGGTCATGGGTGTAGATTGGAGGACTCATTGCTGAAGTCAGTGGGATGCTCTCTCTGTCTGCATAATAAATACAATCAGGGTTGCAATGGCTGTCAAGCCTCTCAAGAACATAATTGTTTAATGACCATCCAGATAACTAAAGTTTCATTCATTTAATAATGGGGAAGCTCTTCGACAAGTGATGATTCATCACTTTAGACTGCCATTTTATGTTTACTAGTCTTTTATTTGCTTGTTTCATTGATGACAAAAGAGATGGATTAACACATAGTTGAACATTGGACACCTGAAGTTTAGAGTTTCAAAGACCTGCATTGAATACAAATAACAAATAACCTTGTTAAAGTTATTTTGAGATATCACTTGATATATGCTCATTGCTCATACATTTACTTTCTTCTTTGAAGCCAAACTGACCTTGATGTTCAGACTATTAATAACATGGCCGAGAGAGAGACAGTGAGATTGAAGTCTGATATCTTCCTGTTCTAATTACAGCAGACACAGTGTGAGGGTGTCTTTCTGAGAAACTCAGCAAGACACCTGACTGACTGGCTTCCTGAAATAGCACCTCAGCCATTTAACCTCACTGTAGTCTCGGTCAGCGTCTGAAATGGCTCTCTATTCCCTATATCAGTGCACCCTATGGGCTCTGGCCCTGGTTTCCCAAAAGCATCTCAAGGCTAAGTTCATCATTAGAACCTTCATAGGAGCTTTGCTAAATCTCCAAAAACCATAGTTATTAAAGTTGCACTTGAAAATGCTTGTAATCTAGAGCAGCTAAGTGCGTCATTAGATGCTTTTTTGCCCTCCAGCGTCACTTTATACATCTGCTAAACATAGATGGACATGGTTTATCCGCCTCTCTGTGACTGCAGATAACAAATACAAAGTTGCTGATGCCTTTGCAATTGATACAGACAAGCAATATATAAAAATAAGCTTCAAATTAAAACAGAGATGATTGCATTAACCCCTGGCCTACCATTTCCGTGCCCCCGCGGAAATCTAATAAAAACAATAAAAAAATCCCCATCAAAATCCGTCTGTTTAAGCTAGAGATACAGTATCTGTTTTTTTGCATGGGATATGTCTCAATCCACCTCACCCGCCGTTATCGCCCTTCCGCACCTGTGGTGAAAGTTGGCAGAGCTAAATCGGTGTTTGTCAGACCATGAGACATCCCGAAAATCTGTATTCTCACGGAAATGTCTGTAGTGTTTGTTTGGCCTACAACATTATGATCACTCTGACGAACACAATGGTGTTTTCCGTTTTGCTCTAGGACGCCCACAAGTCTCACAAAACTCATCTGAAGTTGGTACAGCAGCTTCTGCCAACTTCTGTCTGTAGCGTCCAAACGGTTTGTGCTACACACTAAAATGTAGACACCCACAAGCCTCACGAGACTTTAAGGTCCACAGTACCAGTTTAAAAAACAAATGGAAGTACACTATATATACAAAAGTATGTGGACACCCCTTCAAATTAGTTGATTCGGCTAATTCAGCCACACCCGTTGCTGACAGGTGTATAAAATCGTGGACACAGCCATGCAATCTCCATTGACACTGACCACAGAATTGCCTTACTGAAGAGTTCAGTGACTTTCCAACAAGTCAGTTAGTCTAATTTTGGCCCTGCTAGAGCTGCCCCGGTCAATTGTAAGTGCTGTTATTTTGAAGTAGAAATGTTTAGGAGCATCAACGGCTCAGCCGCAAAGTAGTAGAACGCTCACAGAAGCTCACAGAACAAGCTCACAGAACGGACCGCCTAGTGCTGAAGTGCGTAGCGCGCAAAAATCGCCTGTCCTCGGTTGCAACACTCACTACCGAGTTCCAAGCTGCCTCTGGAAGCAAAGTCGTTGGACTCTGGAGCAGTGGAAATGCGTTCTCTGGAGTGATGAATCACGCTTCACCATCTGGCAGTCCGACAGATTAATCTGGGTTTGGCGGTTGCTAGGAGAAGGCTACCTGCCCGAATGCATAGTGCCAACTGTAAAGTTTTGTGGAGGAGGAATAATGGTATGGGGCTGTATTTCATGGTTCGGGCTAGGCCCATTAGTTCCAGTGAAGGGAAATCTTAACGCTACAACATACAATGACATTCTAGACCATTCTGTGCTTCCAATATTGTGGCAACAGTTTGGGAAAGGCCCTTTCTTGTTTCAGCATGACAATGCCCCCGTACACAAAGCAAGGTCCATACAGAAATGGTTTGTCGAGATCGGTGTGAAAGAACTCGACTGGCCTGCACAGAGCCCTGACCTCAACCCCATAGAACACCATTGGGATGAATTGGAACGCTGACTGCGAGCCAAGCCTAATCGCCAAATGTCAATGCCCGACCTCCTTATTGCTTGTGGCTGAATGGAAGTCCCTGCAGAAATGTTGCAACATCTAGTGGAAAGCCTTCCCAGAAGAGTGGAGGCTGTTATAGCAGCAAAGGGGGGACCAACTCCATATTAATGCCCATGGTTTTGGAAAGAGATGTTCGACAAAGAATTTGTTCCTAACTGACTTGCCTAGTTAAATAAAAAAACATGGGGATAAATACAGGTAAATATATATGTATTGTGATACTTCTTATACAATGGGGAGAACAAGTATTTGATACACTGCCGATTTTGCAGGTTTTCCCACTTACAAAGCATGTAGAAGTCTAATTTTTATCATAGGTACTCTTCAACTGTGAGTGACGGAATCTAAAACAAAAATCCAGAAAATCACATTGTATGATTTTTAAGCAATTAATTTGCATTTTATTGCATGACATAAGTATTTGATACATCAGAAAAGCAGAACTTAATATTTGGTACAGAAACCTTTGTTTGCAATTACAGAGATCATACGTTTCCTGTAGTTCTTGACCAGGTTTGCACACACTGCAGCAGGGATTTTGGCCCACTCCTCCATACAGGTTTCGGGGCTGTCGCTGGGCAATACGGACATTCAGCTCCCTCCAAAGATTTTCTATTGGGTTCAGGTCTGGAGACTGGCTAGGCCACTCCAGGACCTTGAGATGCTTCTTACGGAGCCACTCCTTAGTTGCCCTGGCTGTGTGTTTCGGGTCGTTGTCATGCTGGAAGACCCAGCCACGACCCATCTTCAATGCTCTTACTGAGGGAAGGAGGTTGTTGGCCAAGATCTCGCGATACATGGCCCCATCCATCCTCCCCTCAATACTGATCATTGATGCCCCACGAGGTGAGATCTTGCATGGTGCCCCAGACCGAGGGAGATTGACCGTCATCTTGAACTTCTTCCATTTTCTAATAATTGCGCCAACAGTTGTTGCCTTCTCACCAAGCTGCTTGCCTATTGTCCTGTAGCCCATCCCAGCCTTGTGCAGGTCTACAATTTTATCCCTGATGTCCTTACACAGCTCTCTGGCCTTGGCCATTGTGGAGAGGTTGGAGTCTGTTTGATTGAGTGTGTGGACAGGTGTCTTTTATACAGGTAACGAGTTCAAACAGGTGCAGTTAATACAGGTAATGAGTGGAGAACAGGAGGGCTTCTTAAAGAAAAACTAACAGGTCTGTGAGAGCCGGAATTCTTAGTGGTTGGTAGGTGATCAAATACTTATGTCATGCAATAAAATGCAAATTAATTATTTAAAAATCAAGCTCTGTCAGGATGGATAGGGAGCGCACTGCACAGCTATTTTCAGGTCTCTCCAGAGACATTCGATTGGGTTCAAGTTCGGGCTCTGGCTGGGCCACTCAAGGACATTCAGAGACTTGTCCCGATGCCACTCCTGCGTTGTCTTGTCTGTGTGTTTAGTGAGTCTGCCAGATCAGAGGCAGTAGGGATGACCAGGGATGTTCTCTTGATAAGTGCGTGAATTGGACCATTTTCCTGTCCTGCTAACTATTCATAATGAGTACGTTGGGGTGTCAGGGAAAATATATAGAGTAAAAAGTACATTATTTTCTTTAGGATTGTGGTGAAGTAAAAGTAAAAGTTGTAAAAAGTAAAGTACAGATACCCCAAAAAACTACTTAAGTAGTACTTTAAAGTATTTTTACTTAAGTACTTTACACCACTGGGAGTCACTTGAGGAGAGAAATGACACACATCAGTACATGCATTTTAATGGTTGTAGTGAAATTAAGATTATGTTATTTAGGGTTTCTCCAATTGATCAGAAGCCTCAAGCTCTTGGTGGATACTATGTTGGCCCTTTTAGGACACTATCTTGGTTTATCCTTTATTTTGGCTGTTACCTGTTACCTGTATGTGCTTGTGATAAAATGTTATCGACTTTTTTTTTTTTTTTACATTTGATCCTCTGTTTCTAAACTATGCTCTCTGGTTATTTTTGAACATTGAGAGCGGGCTCCTGTGGTTGGATAAAATAAAATAAAATAATGTTTTTTTATTTAGCCTCTTGGGCCCCCTATGGGCTTGGACCCAGCCCCTTTCTCACACAATTGACCAGTCACATTGATTTATTATGCAGTTTATTTCAATGTTTTTATTGATCAGTTACCCAATCAAGGCAGGTCACCTAGTTACCCACGTGGGCCCGCTACCTCCTCTCCTTCCCCCATCTGACGTTTAACAGAGCGGCAGAAGGCAGCAGTAGCCTGTTTAAACACTCAATGAGGGCGGGCTCCTGAATCTTCCTGTGGCTGGCAGTTGCAATAAAAAAAATATATACTGTATATATTTCCTTATTCATTTTTTTCTTTTGTTGCTTCTTTGGCCACTCACTAGCCTGGACCCAGGGGCTTTAGCCCCCGCATTAATCCGGCCCTGAATGAGGTCCTCCAGGGAGCCATTTCAAATCTCTTGCCTACAAAGGGAATGGCGTCCAGCCTAGTCACACTCGCCAAAGGGTTAACAGACTTCATCATTATATCTAGGGTTGGTGCCATAGGCATCTCTTAGAGGGATTGAAAACCGAAGAGATTAATAAAATACAGTGTGAGTTTAGTAGATACTCTAAACACATTAAAATTCATAATTAAATCTTGCAGTAATCAGGGGCTCTGTTTGCGTGAACAGAATGCCAGTCACTGCCAGTCATTCTCTCCTCTCCTCTCCTCTCCTCTCCTCTCCTCTCCTCTCCTCTCCTCTCCTCTCCTCTCCTCTCCTCTCCTCTCCTCTCCTCTCCTCTCCAAAAGTGCAGAGCTTTGGTGTTGCAACGGAGTGTAGTGCTAGGCGACAGACAGCTGCAGACATTTCCATTTCGCTCACGCAATTCTGCAATGGCTGGAAAAATCTGGCCAATCTTATGACACAGTGACTCAGTTGGGGGGACTTGTCTTGTGTGTGTGTGTGTGTATGTGTGCGTGCATGTACGCGTGTGTTTTGTGGGAGGGGTCATTGCATTGACATGGGCATATGGTTGCTAAGCTGAGAAGGGTTGCACGTCATCTCCACTTGCTATTCCTGTTCTAATTATGCCTGCATTTCACACATACAACTGAGATCACCGCACAGGTGTTTCTTTCACCTTCTTCCCCAATTAAAAAACATGGAAACATATATACCATTAATATATTAAGCACGTTACTGAGATCACTGACGACAAAGTAGTCTTTGTAACTCTCTCCCTAGTTTAAAAGATGTAAACATTAAATGCTCATACAATAGTTGTTTGTTCGATGAGACGAAGTACAAACACAATCGACCTGAAACAAAACTAAATGGAAAAGAAAAGATACGTTAATTGTGTTTTCCTTCCATGAGTATGAGTAATGTGGTACCCTCTAGCCATAACAACTCCTCCCTCTACTAACAGTCCTCTGTGTCCTACAATTTGTGTCAGAGCTGATCTAATATGAATGGCTTCTGATTAGTGTTGGGTGTTGGAACACATAGTACTTTTGATGATGTAATCAGTGCATACCTCTTGCCCTCTAGACCAGGCTTTATTAAACCACTTGAAATCAGTGCATAAGCAGTATCTTCTTTGATTAGCGCAGGCCAGGAGTAACTTTGGTAGTTTAGTTTCTAACCTTTCTCTACCCAACACCCATAAATCATTTTCTAATCCCAGCCAGCTAGCACTGCAAAATGCACAGTTATGATTAAAGGAAGAGAGACTCATAATGGAACGCTGGCTGTCACTCATTGGGGGTAAGGGAACGAAGCCCACTGTAGTTGCCATCAACGAACAGGTACAACCTGGCGCTGCTGATCTTTAAGATAATGATAATATGAGGAGAAATAATGACTTTTCCCACCTTACCACTTGCTGGCAGGTAATTTAGGGGAGATTAACTCAGACCCTAGGAACCATTATCTGGACAGAGGAGACAAAGTCTACACACTGAAATGTCATTAATGAGGGACCACTAGCTACATCGGTTAATATTTGTGTGCTGCTGACACTGGTGGGGGAGGGTGAGGCGAGGACGGAGCATTCTGGTAAATATTAACAATATTAACAATATATTTTGGAATATAGCTCCCATGGATACAATGTTTTTGTATCTGTTTCTATGTAAATAAACAATTGCAATTAAATATATATATTATTATGATAGCGCCACCTATATTTTGCCTGTAGATACCATATACCGTATACACAGTCAGTTTGGTATGGTTAACTAAAGAATGGATTATATCAAAACGACATGAGGCTGCCTTGAGGTTGGCACTTTATACCGCAGGTGGACAAAAGGCTGTCATTTCCCATCACCTAATAATAACGTCTCCATGGATATTGCTATAGTCAGATAGCACAATCGATGACGTTCGGGTCATCCAGCAAGTGTCTACCTCGCCAGTCTCACACAAAGTGGCCAATTTAAATGATGTCATTATAATCAGTTTACAACCAATTTTCTACCAGAAGTGGATGTTATCTGGTGAATCTGGTTGTATATAAGTTTGCCCCTCTAGGAATTCTCATGCCATCAAACCAGAGGTTCTTCTTAACACACAAAAGATCCATTCATATCATACACCAGTGAATCGAATAAATTATGACGATTGATGATGCTATCTATTCCTTACCCTCCAGGAGAACCTGGGAATGTCTCAACTTTGACTTTTGATATCCCTTACACTCCAGGAGAACCTGGGAATGTCTCAACTTTTGATATCCCTTACCTCCAGGAGAACCTGGGAATGTCTCAACTTTGACATTTGATATCCCTTACCCTCCAGGAGAACCTGGGAATGTCTCAACTTTGACTTTTGATATCCCTATGCCTCCAGGAGAACCTGGGAATGTCTCAACGATGACATTTGATATCCCTTACCCTCCAGGAGAACCTGGGAATGTCTCAACTTTGACATTTGATGGCCTTACCTTACCTAGCCGCTGCTCTCATGGAAGCCTTGTGATTGCCTGCTCTATGATGACTTGTTCTGTTCTCCCAGGCTGATTTCACCCCCCTCTCTCTCTCTTCATCCAGCTCTGTCCTCTCCTTTCCTCTTCCTTGCTCCTCCTCTCCAGACACATAGCATGGAACCGGCACCATCAATTCACCTTTGAGAAGGAAGACTCCATTCCACACACACAAACTGTCAGGCAGCCGCCATGCTCACCTGCGAAACCCAGAGCCTTTGAAATGGATGAGGCTGGGGGATGAGGCTGGGGTTGGCTGTCAGGCTGGACTAGAGGGTAAGATACAAAGCATAATTCAGTTTATTGAGCCTGTATGGATTACCTTTGAATACGGCGTCTGTGAGAGGTGTGGAAGGCATAGAGTGGATGTAAACAAACACAGGATGAATGCTAATAACTTGATGAGTCGTAGGTGGTACACCATGGATGATCATTAGATGACAAAGATGATTTATTATCAACTAAAAATAGCTTTCTAAGATCTTATCAATAAAAACAGAAAACAGAAAACAGACTAACTGGAATATATTTGATAAGACGTGAGACCAAACCATGACTCCCTTGATGTGCTTGTCCTGCTGTGAGAGGTGGATGGTGGGTAAATCCCAAAATGCACCGGATTCCTTATGTAGAGAATAGGGTGCCGTTTGAAATGCAGGCTTGGTCCTGCTGTGAGGTTGTGAGAGGTGGATGGTCTCGGTCTTCAGTCTTTCTGCTTTCTTCCCGGCTGTATCTTTGCCTTTAATTACAAACAGGAGATCTAGAGTGATTTCTCCATAGGGAGCTTCCCCATCCCCATCACCTCACCTGCCTGCCTGTCTGCCTGCCTGCCTGCCTGCCTGCCTGCCTGCTGCCTACTGCAAGTACGTCGCCTGTCCGGCAGTGAAATATCGGAGGCGAACACAAGATCACATCATCGGTAATGAAGGAAAAATGAAAATGGCGAGGGGCAAGGCAGTGCTACCGTTAAGCCGTTAATCAGTCGAGGAAATGTTACCCACCACAAAGCCTTAATGAGCTCTACATCCACAAAGTGTGATTTGCAACGGTGCATATTCTCCATTAGCCTGTCTGAGATACCTGTGACCCGATAACCCTCACTCAGTGTAAATGAAATGCAGATTCAGCTCGGCAAGCAAGGGACAATATTACAAGTCTGTTGCTGGATATTGCCTGTTCTAGCCTGGCTCATCGCAAGTTACAGTGCCTTCAAAAATGTTTCATAGCCCCTGACTTATTCCACATTTTGAATTCTCATCCATTTACACACAATAACCCATAAAGTAAAAAAGAAATTGGGAAATGTTTGCAAATTTCTTGAAAATGAAATACAGAAATATCGAATTTACATACAGTAAGTATTCACACCAGTCAATACTTTGTAGAAGCAAAAAAATCTAAATTGAATACATTTTAAATGCAGGCTGTAACACAACAAAATGTGGAAAGTCACGTGGTGTGAATACTTTCTGGAGGCACTGTATATGGTAAATATGTGAAATTAAATGTGTTTGTGTAGTGCTGTTATCTAAAAGGTATGATGTTCCCCATATTCCTTGTATTGTAATTTTTAGCATAGTGCTCCTTCAATCCAATGTTTTTTTTTGGAATACAGTATGCCGAGAGGCCACTTATAATGTATGTAAACCTTTGTAACATAAATAGAAAGCCTTGTAAGTATAATCCTAGGTTCCATTGGGATTTCTATTTTAATTTGCCCTGGCGCCATAATCTTGATCGTCCTAATTGGACAGTGTGTGCAATCGTTTTTTTAAATAGAGCGTTCTTAAAGGCAATGGGATAGCTTAATTAATAAGTCTCATCAGGGAGCTTCCACAGATACAGTGGGGAGAACAAGTATTTGATACACTGCCGATTTTGCAGGTTTTCCCACTTACAAAGCATGTAGACGTCTGTAATTTTTTATCATAGGTACTCTTCAACTGTGAGTGACAAAAATCCAGAAAATCACATTGTATGATTTTTAAGTAATTAATTAGCATTTTACTGCATGACATAAGTATTTGATACGTCAGAAAAGCAGAACTTAATATTTGGTACAGAAACCTTTGTTTGCAATTACAGAGATCATTTGTTTCCTGTAGTTCTTGACCAGGTTTGCACACACTGCAGCAGGGATTTTGGCCCACTCCTCCATCCAGATCCTTCAGGTTTCGGGGCTGTCGCTGGGCAATACGGACTTTCAGCTCCCTCCAAAGATTTTCTATTGGGTTCAGGTCTGGAGACTGGCTAGGCCACTCCAGGACCTTGAGATGCTTCTTACAGAGCCACTCCTTAGTTGCCCTGGCTGTGTGTTTCGGGTCGTTGTCATGCTGGAAGACCCAGCCACGACCCATCTTCAATGCTCTTACTGAGGGAAGGAGGTTGTTGGCCAAGATCTCGCGATACATGGCCCCATCCATCCTCCCCTCAATACGGTTCAGTCGTCCTGTCCCCTTTGCAGAAAAGCATCCCCAAAGAATGATGTTTCCACCTCCATGCTTCACGGTTGGGATGGTGTTCTTGGGGTTGTACTCATCCTTCTTCTTCCTCCAAACACGGTAAGTGGAGTTTAGACCAAAAAGCTCTATTTTTGTCTCATCAGACCACATGACCTTCTCCCATTCCTCCTCTGGATCATCCAGATGGTCATTGGCAAACTTCAGACGGGCCTGGACATGCGCTGGCTTGAGCAGGGGGACCTTGCGTGCGCTGCAGGATTTTAATCCATGACGGCGTAGTGTGTTACTAATGGTTTTCTTTGAGACTGTGGTCCCAGCTCTCTTCAGGTCATTGACCAGGTCCTGCCGTGTAGTTCTGGGCTGATCCCTCACCTTCCTCATGATCATTGATGCCCCACGAGGTGAGATCTTGCATGGTGCCCCAGACCGAGGGAGATTGACCGTCATCTTAAACTTCTTCCATTTTCTAGTAATTGCGCCAACAGTTGTTGCCTTCTCACCAAGCTGCTTGCCTATTGTCCTGTAGCCCATCCCAGCCTTGTGCAGGTCTACAATTTTATCCCTGATGTCCTTACACAGCTCTCTGGTCTTGGCCATTGTGGAGAGGTTGGAGTCTGTTTGATTGAGTGTGTGGACAGGTGTCTTTTATAGAGGTAACGATTTCAAACAGGTGCAGTTAATACAGATAATGAGTGGAGAACAGGAGGGCTTCTTAAAGAAAAACTAACAGGTCTGTGAGAGCCGGAATTCTTACTGGTTGGTAGGTGATCAAATACTTATGTCATGCAATAAAATGCAAATTAATTATTTAAAAATCATACAATGTGATTTTCTGGATTTTTGTTTTAGATTCCGTCTCTCACAGTTGAAGTGTACCTATGATAAAAATTACAGACCTCTACAGGCTTTGTAAGTAGGAAAACCTGCAAAATAGGCAGTGTATCAAATACTTGTTCTCCCCACTGTATACGCAACATGGACTGTATAAAAACACTGTCACTTTAAACATCATGCTTGGGACCATCTGTTTGTACAGTGCAAAATGGCATGGATATTCACTGATTAATTAAAACATGCCGTCATTAATTCAAATTCCTATTCAACACAGTACTGTTAGCATACATCGTTCATATTGTTAAGGCATTCGCATGCTTCTCAGTGAAATAGTTCGGAAGACTTTGTGCATATGTTATGACCACATACCGTAAGCTCACTCCACAGCTAGCTTGACATCTCTTGGATGGATCAACCTGTTGGAACGTTTTCAAAGAGGGCGGTCACGTTTGTTAGCAAAGCAGAGGACCCAGTTCGAGCCAGGTACGAGCCAAATAGTGAGGAAGTGGTACTGGCGTAAAGTCTGTAACATTAGCAAACATTGTGCACCCACAAAAAAAACACGGCAAATCATTATTATAAAGTCGTTTTCATATATTCTTATGTTTCTAATATGAAGACAATCTAATCCATTCTGGTTTTCAGATCTGTCTCTCTAGTCTAATTGACTCACTGTTTCAGAATGCCACTCAGGTTCAGAATCCTGTAGCCTGGCTCTTAAAGGGCAACTCCACTACTTCCAACCTCATTTTCATTATCTCCAGCACAATACTAGTGTCAACATACTATATGTGAAAACAACGCATTTCTACGTTTTGTCGAAAATAAATATAAAGTTAAAAAGTTCTACCCGATGACATCATCAAAAGTTGCAACATTTTTAAAACAGTGAACACTATGAAATTCATAGTGATTTGGGGAGCAAGAAAACACCGTTCCTTCGGCTAGAAACTCATTGCAGGTTTTTTTTGCGTACCCTGTGATGTCACAGAGTAGCATTTTTTCAGGTCCTTTCTTCTGATCTTTTTAACCAGAGATCATATAAACATGTTGTTTTCACATAGGGGAGAGTGAGGTAAGTTGGGCCAAAGGGGTAAGTAGAGTCACCCTTGTTTCTTGAAAACTATACACAAAATGATTAATTCAATCAAATATTGAGGAAGAAAGCACACTGAAAAGTGGTAATCAAGTTAAGTCTAAAAATCAGATTTTCACCAAGTCAAATAAATGTATTGTGTTAAAACCAAAATAGAGAGGTCATAAACCTAGCATGAAAGTGCATCCTTGTAGCTGTGTGGGCTAATATAGTCAAAATGTTTGCCTTGGGGTAAGTTGACCCAATGGCCAAGGCGTAAGTTGAGCCAATTGCAAGGTGAGCAAATTGAAGTGTTTTCTTTCTATGTGTATTACAAGGCATTGGGATATGAGGTACTAAGTGTTTGTTAGGTGTTAAGCCTGTGTTCAAATATGCTTAAAATGATTAAAAGACAATAAAGTGATGGTGATTGTGTTTGAGAAATAAAGATTTAAAAGGTAGTGGTAATATTTCATTCAGTACAGACATTTGTAGACTGCTTAACTTACCCTGTTGTGCCAAGAGTCCACTTTTTTAAGCTATGTTTTCAAAACTGTAATGTTTACATGAATTCTGATTATTTCCAGGAATGAACAACATCCTGAAATATATGAAGATATATTTGTTATTTCCCTTGACGGAGTGATGCTGAATGTACAAATTAGCTTAACTTACCCCACTCTCCCCTATGTAGACACTGGGTTGGTGCTGTAGATGATGAATATGAGGTTGAAAAGTGGCAGAATTGCCCTTTAAGTCTCTGGTCAATAAGGGAGGCGTGTCAGCCACAGCAGCTGTATCAGTGGGTGGGAGTGCCAATAAGGGAGGCGTGTCAGCCCCAGCAGCCGTATCAGAGGGTGGGTGTGTTTGTGTTGGGGTAACAGAGACATGCCTGACTAGGCATGGATCTGTCATTAGGGACAACGCCAGCAGGCAGTCACTCATATCCAGCTGTTACGGCCCTCTCGCCATTACACTGACTGACTAATGACACCACATCCTCATTCCTGACAAGCCTCACTAATCCCAGAGATGTTGGTTTCTCTCTGTGTGGATGACGGACACTGTGGAGATATCCCCCTCCCGGAGTGTAAAGAAACTTAGCGTGACCCTGGAAAACACCCTGTTGTTCTCGGTATACATCAAAGCAGTGACTCGCTCCTGCAGGTTCATGCTCTACCACATCCGTGGAGTACAACCCTACTTCACACAGGAAGCGGCGCAGGTCCTAATCCAGGCTCTTGTCATCTCCTGTCTGGGCAACTGCAACTCACTGTTGGCTGGGCTCCCTCCTTGTGCCATAAAACCCCTGCAACTTATCCGGAACGTTGCAGCCCGCCTGGTTTTCAACCTTTTCAAGTTCTCCCATGTAACTCTAGTCCTCCGCACACTCCACTGGCTTCCAGTCTAAGCTCGCAAGACCATGGTACTTGCCTACAGGGCAGCAAGAGGAACTGCTATGCTCAAACCCTACACCCCAACACAAGTATTCTGCCACCTCTGGTCTCTTGGCCCTCCCACCCCTTTGGGAGGGCAGCTCCCACTCAGCCCAGTGAAAGCTCTTCTCTGTCCTGGCACCACAATGATGGAACCATCTTCCCTCTGAAGCTAGGACAGCAGAATCCCTGCCGATCTTCCGTAAACATCTGAAACCCTACCTCTTCAAGTAGTATTTGAAAGAAATCACACACCGACTGGACTAGGCATTGGCCCGTCACATAGCTGGTCAAAACCGTCGAGGGTAGAGAATTCAACAGAATCCTAACTGCACATGCTTGCCATAAATCACTTTGTTATGAGCTGGGTTAACTGTCAGATTTGAGTGTGACACTCTGCTTACACAGGTTTGTTGCAAAACAAAGCAATGACTGCTAACCTGGTGCACTGGTGGTGGCACAAATCTGCCTTTGTTACATTTGTAATTTTCAGATGTACAAAGGGAGACAATACCCGGCTGTATATAAGAGAAAGAGTTCCAACTCAAACGATTTGTCTTTCACTTGATCGATTCTACAAAACAAACATCCAACAGTACATGTTAGTAGCAACTTAATACTCAGTGCCTTGATTGGAGGCTATTCATGACATTTAAAAACAGTATGGGTGTGTGCACCTTTTAATAAAACAAACAAAAACCCTTACATTTTGGCCTCCTCTTTAACAACTCCATGGAGGTCATGTCTTTCATCTGTTGATAGCAATGACATACATTCCAAAGTCATACAATCAAGCAAGATCTTCCCTTTTCTTAAGAAAGTGGACAACTTGGCGGTAAAAAATCTGTAGGTGCATGTTGCTGTCTGATTGATGTGAAATTAAACAATGTATTTTCATTGAACAGCAGGAACGGTTTCAATCAAATACATTTCAACAAGAGCAGCTTGACTAGCTCGTCTGGCAAAGATGGCCACCTAAGGAGAAGCGAGTCAAATTGACCTAAGGAGAAAACCTCCCAAGTGGCGCAGTGGTCTAAGGCACTGCATCTCAGTGCTAGAGGCGTCACTACAGACCCTGGTTCAATCCCAGGCTGTTTCACAAACCGCTGTGATCGGGATTCCCATAAGGCGGCAGACAATTGGCCCAGCGTCGTCTGGGTTAGGGGAGGGTTTGTCCGGGGTAGGCCATCATGGTAAATAAGAATTTGTTCTTAACTGATTTGCCTAGTTAGATAAAGGATAAATAAAAAACGGGCTACAGTAATCATGTGCCCTACGGTGTCCATATTAGGACACGAGTCAGACATCCTAGTGACACCAACTCCAAACTCTAAGTGACTCTGACACAACTTCCATAGATGTGTGACTCTGTCCATGCAGCAGATGACCTGCTGTCTTATAGTATGCAGAGGGGGATAATTATGCATTTCTTATTTATTTTGAATCAAACCCAAAATGAAAGCCAATTCAACACTCCTCAGGTCTCTAGATGAACAGTTATGAAGAAATTGTGTTAATTTGGTTTTATCGAGTGCTATGCTCATACATTCCCCCCCATTTATCCTACTACCCTCAATAAATAGTATCGATTAGTCATAGCTAATCTATACTGTCCTGACAGCTATAGTATAACTACATGCCAACTCAGCATTTATGAACGACATTATTCTTAAACTGACATAAATGGCTGTTTTCTATAGTGCTGTCAGATGTCAGCCTCATGTGAATTGATGCCAGTTCGTTCCTTAACTGTTTAGTGAATAATCCTGTAGCTGAAGCCCTATTCAGGTGGTCTTCAGGGTCCCTCCAACAGGCCTGTTTATTGATCTAACTCAGCATTTCTCTACAGAGCCTGTAGTAATAATCAAATAACCAATACATTCCACTTGTTTTGCAACAGGAGTGCTAACGATTTTTTAGGGGAACAAATACATTATACAAAAGCAGCTTCTGGGTAAAATCCCTTGTAGTGTTGCTTGCTTAACTGGCACGCTTTAGTTTCCAGTGAGATAGAAAATTGAGGAGAACTCTCATGGTTGATGCCTCCATTTCCTTATTGATGATATCTTAAAGGAAAGCTTGTCCTACAGTTGACATGATAACGATAATATCCCAATGGATACATCACTGAGGATTGGGGAGATGGCCTAGTGTTGCTCTCGAGCAAAAGTCTTAATCTTTAGTTTGGGGGGCAGTTACCACAGAATTCAAATAAATCATTGGCAGTTAGTGCTTACACCTGGCCTTGTATAACCATCCTGACACATTGTAAGCTTGCGAGATCATACGAGGCTAGCTAACACCCACACCTTAGTTTAAAAACTGTCCATTGCAGATGTTAAATGTGGGTTTGAGAGACTGAGCGAGATTTTAAGAACAAGCTAACCATAATGACTTAATGTCTGGTATGCATTTATTTGATTATGAATACCTCAGGATGAATACATTCATTGTACTGTATAGTGAGAGATTTGGAAACAGGTTAAAGAAAAAATACTATTTGCATTATTACTACACATATATAAAGCTGTTGACTTGGGGGAGCACACGTTAAACTCTCCTGCTCTTCAAATCAAATCAAATCAAATGGTATTTGTCACATGCGCCGAATACAACAAGTGTAGACCTTACCATGAAATGCTTACTAACAAGCCCTTAACCAACAATGCAGTTCAAGAAAGAATTAAGAAAATATTTACTAAATAAACTAAAAGAAACAATAACATTTAAATAAAAAGTAACACAACAAAATAACAATAGCGAGGCTAAATACAGGGGGTACCGGAACCGAGTCAATGTGCGGGGGTACTGGTTAGTCAAGGTAATTTGTACATGTAAGTAGGGGTTAAGTGACTGTGCATAGATAATAAACAGCGAAAGGGGGTGGGGGGGTAAATGTAAATAGCCAGGGTGGCCATTTGATTAATTGTTCAGCAGACTTATGGCTTGCTGTCAAGGGGTATAAGTCAAGGGGTAAAAATACTTTCTGATGGCACTGTATATATTGCACTGCTTTTACCTATTGGCACTGGTCAAAAGCAGTGATTCCAGCAGTAAAACTGTAATGATGGGACTTTTATTGAATAACATCCTTTTTCTTGCCAGGCCTTCTATTTCAGAGCTCAATGTAGTTGCAATGAACGAGCACGTGCCTGGAATTTCCCGAGTGTATTATAGGTAGTTATAACTAGAGTGAGTCTAGCGGAAACCTCATTATGGAGAAGTTTATATTATGGAGAAGTTAATACCTGACAATGGATTGCTACGGATTATAAAACGTTTAGTTCCGGCTGTGCAATTTCATTGGTCAACTTGCATTCAAGCTGTGCTAATAACTGCAGAATACCTAGCCCAATCACTGTGCACTAGACTGCATGTATCAATACGCCTTTGTTCATAATGAGACCGTATACCTGCTTTTGAGGCAAAACTCAGGCAACATTGATGGATTTATTTACTAATCCAATGGTGAAAGCACCATATCATACAAAATATACAAGTAGATTTACAAAATATACACGGGCAATAGTACAAAACAAATAGCCTCTGTATCAGGCTTAACCTGTCCTATCTGAATGGACACAGGTAGAGGGCCAGACTGTACAGCCTCCCCTTGAGAAACCAAATGGAAATTAACAGGAGCTCAAACAGGTACATATAAGCACTTGCCCCTTCCAGGACCATACAATACCTAATGGCGAAGGTGCATAAAGATGCCAGAATTCAGATATGAGGTCATAATTTGAGCACTATCCACTGAGTTCTTAAACTACATTGTTTTTTAAAATTGCCGGCATCGTGAAGCACAAATTGGGATGATACTCTTATAATGACCTAAAAAAGAGTAACAAAGGGCAAATCAAAGCAAATACAATAAAATGTTATTAGTTACATACACACATGTAGCAGATGTTATTGCAGGTGTAGTGAAATGTTTGTGTTTCTAGCTCCAACAGTGCAGTACTATCTAACAATTCATAATACACACAAATCTAAAAGTAAAATAATGGAATTAGGAAATATATAAATAACTTAGCAAATGAGGCATTTGTGATAAGTAGATGGGGGCCGCCATCTTTATGCACCTTCGCCATTGGCAATTACAACCAATAACATCCATTGTTACATTAATTTTAAAAAGGACTTAAATTTAATCACCATTCATACATGGAACACATTTCTCTTATTCAACGTACTCCAAAGCGTGCCGCGAAGGCCACGTAGCATATTTCTATGTGCACTGAGGCGCGTATGCTAACCAGAATGACAGAGACATAGGACACAGACACACGGAACTCCAACATAACCCGGGTAATATGAACAAAGAAAACCAAACATTGAACTAAATAAACAGAACTTCTACTTCATTACACCCACTCAGAGGGTAAGAAATGGTCAAATGAAAATGTTTCATATCAAACATGAAACAGTGTTGCAATAAACGGTACAGGGGGATGGAATAGCAGTTATTGTTGGATTATACGGAATATAGATGTACCACTTATGCAGTGATGTAAAGTACTACTTAAGGAGTTTTTTTGGGTATCTGTACTTTACTTTACTAATAATATTTTTACAACTTTTACTTCACTACAAAATAATGTAAAGTATTTTTTGAATGCTTAGCAGGACAGGAAAATGATCCAATTCACACACTTATCAAGAGATTATCCCTGGTCATCCCTACTACCGCTTAACTGGCGGACTCACTAAACATGAATGTAACGTTTGTAAATCATATCTGAGTGTTGGAGTGTGCCCCTGGCTATCCGTACATTTTAAAAACAAGAAAACTGTGCCGTCTGGTTTGCTTAATTTGGTGCATCTTCGCCACAGTAATAATTCATTTTAACAACAAATTCTAAATGCATGATTCATACGTAAATTATGAATTTCAAGCCATTTTGACATACCAAAAGACAAGTAGGCCTATACTAGTAATGGTTGCTTGATGCCCCATTGCTGGAGAGCTTGCAAAGTAAACAACTAATATTATTGATCACCAAACAATTTTAGGAGCAGCATATTTATTTATTATGGCAATCCTCTCTCCCCAAAATGTTATGTTTGTGCTGCACAGCACATTTGAGATCAGAATGTGAACACCCACAGTGTTAAATTGAGCATGTCCTTAGAAATTATATGTGAATATTTGAATATGAATTTTAGGACCCATTTAGGTATAAAAAAATATCTATAAAAAATAATTTAATCATTTATTGAATTTGGCATTTACTACTATAGCACAATGGAAAAAAAATACAGTCAAAATATTAAATAATAAGAAAATGTTTTGAAGTGTCTGTCCTATATCTAGGAGATAGTCATGAAATATATATATACAGTTGAAGTCTGAATTTTACATACACCTTAGCCAAATATATTTCAACTCAGTTTTTCACCATTTCTGACATTTAATCCTAGTAAAAATTCCCTCTCTTAGGTCAGTTAGGATTGCCACTTTATTTTAAGAATGTGAAATGTCAGAATAATAGTAGAGAGAATGATTTATTTCACATTTAATTTCTTTCATCTCATTCCCAGTGTGTCAGAGGTTCACACACACTAAATTAGTATTTGGTAGCATTGCCTTTAAATTGTTTAACTTGGGTCAAACATTTCGGGTAGCCTTCCACAAGCTTCCCACAATAAGTTGGGTGAATTTTGCTCCTGACAGAGTGAGTCAGGTTTGTAGGCCTCCTTGCACGCTTTTTCAGCTTACACGCTTTTTCAGTTCTGCCCACACATTTTCTATAGGATGGAGGTCAGGGCTTTGTGATGGCCACTCCAATACCTTGACTTTGTTGTCCTTAAGCCATTTTGACACAACTTTGGAACTATGTTTGGGGTCATTGTACACTTCCTGACTTGAGATGTTGCTTCAAAAAAATCAACATAATTTTCCTTCCTCATGATGCCATCTATTTTGTGAAGTACACCAGTCCCTCCTGCAGCAAAGCACACCCACAACATGATGCTGCCACCCCCTTGGGGTCATTGTCCCCATGTGCAGTTGCAAACCGTAGTCTGGCTTTTTTATGGCGGTTTTGGAGCAGTGGCTTCTTCCTTGCTGAGTGGACTTTCAGGTTATGTCGGCATAGGATATAGATACTTTTGTATCTGTTTCCTCCAGTATCTTCACACGGTCCTTTGCTGTTGTTCTGGGATTGATTTGCACTTTTCGCACCAAAGTACGTTAATCTCTAGGAGACAGAATGCGTCTCCTTCCTGAGCGTTATGACGGCTGCGTGGTCCCATGGGGTTTATACTTGCATACTATTGTTTGTACAGATGAACGTGGTACCTTCAGGCATTTGGAAATTGCTCCCAAGTATGAACCAGACTTGTAGAGGTCTACAAATATTTTTCTGAGGTCTTGGCTGATTTCTTTTGATTTTCCCATGATGTTGAGCAAAGTGGCACTGAGTTTGACGGTAGGCCTTGAAATACATCCACAGGTACACCTCCAATTGACTCAAATGATGTCAATTAGCCTATCAGAAGCTTCTAAAGCCATGACATCATTTTCTGGAATTTCTCAAGCTGTTTAAAGGCACAGTTAATTTAGTGTATGTAAACTTCTGACCCACTGGAATTGTGATATAGTGAATTATAAGTGAAATAATCTGTCTGTAAACAATTGTTGGAGGAATTACTTGTGTCATGCACAAAGTAGATGTCCTAATTGACTTGCCAAAGCTATAGTTTGTTAACATGAAATCTGTGGAGTGGTTGAAAAATGAGTTTTAATGACTTCAACCTAAGTGTATGTAAACTTCCGACTTCAACTGTATATATGTTTAACACATATTGAATCGCTTTTTTGGGTAGGCACAAAACTACCTTCATACTTGCATTCATTTTTTTTTAACAGTACTGGTTACCTTCAGACGAGTCCTGTGACACTTGTGGGGCCATAGAGCAAAACTGAGATTTCCACAGTGGGGTCACATAGTTTGAACGGTTCGGATGCTACAAACAGAAGTTAGCACATCGATTGTACTGACTTCAGAAGAGTCCCCTGACACTTGTGGGGGTCGTAGAGCAAAACAGAGAGCACCATCGTGTTCGTGAAAGTCTCATAATAGTTTGTAGGTCATACTTTTTCGTGAGGAGACCGATGTTCAGGATGTCTCGTGGTCTGACAAACACCACTCTAATTCCGCAACCTTTTACCACATATGTGGAGGTGGTAAAAGGTGGCGCTAAGGACTGTATTATAAGGGAATTATTATTATTACCCTAAATTATATCATATGCACATTTTGCTATTTAAGTATCTCTTCCTGTACAGTTAATTTAACCATGCAAATATTCACTTACCTGTTCATTTAACCAGACTGTTTATTAAGTAAACTATTATTACCCTCACTTATAACATATGCACATTTAGCTATTTAAGTCTTTCTCTGCCATTGACATCTATCTATCTATCTATCTATCTATCTATCTATCTATCTATCTATCTATCTATCTATCTATCTATCTATCTATCTATCTATCTATCTATCTATCTATCTATCTATCTATCTATCTATCTATCTATCTATCTATCTATCTATCTATCTATCTATCTAGGCGGATGCAGTGGATTGAGGCGCATCCAAAGCAAAAAAACAAATACAGTGGCAAGAAAAAGTATGTGAACCCTTTAGAATTACCTGGATTTCTGCATAAATTGGTCATAAAATTTGATGTGATTTTCATCTAAGTCACCACAATAGACAAACACAGTGTGCTTAAACTGATAATACACATATTGAATACATTTTGAATACATCATTTAAACATTCACAGTGTAGGTTCGAAAAAGTATGTGATCCCCTAGCCTAATGACTTCTTCAAAAGCGAATTGGAGTCAGGAGTCAGCTAAACCGGAGTCCAACCAATGAGACGAGATTGGAGATGTTGGTTAGAGCTGCCCTGCCCTGCCCTGATGTGAATCATGCCTCGAACAAAAGAGATCTCAGAAGACCTAAGATTAAGAATCATTGAAATCTGGAAAGGGTTACAAAAGTATCTCTAAAAGCCTTGATGTTCATCAGTCCAAGGTAAGACAAATTGTCTATAAATGGAGAAAGTTCAGCACTGTTGCTACTCTCCCTAGGAGTGGCCGTCCTGCAAAGATGACTGCAAGAGTACAACGCAGAATGCTCAATGAGGTTCAGAAGATTCCTAGAGTGTCAGCTAAAGACTTACAGAAATCTCTGGAACACGCTAACATCTCTTTGACGAGTCTACGATACGTAAAACACTAAACAAGAATGGTGTTCATGGGAGGATACCACTGAAGAAGCCACTACTGTCCAAAAAAAAACATTGCTGCATATCTGAAGTTCGCAAAAGAGCACCTGAAATTTCCACAGCGCTACTGGCAAAATATTCTGGGGACAGATTCAACTAAAGTTGAGTTGTTAGGAAGGAACACAATGTGTGGAGAAAAAAGGCACAGCACACCAACATTAAAACCTCATCCCAACTGTAAAGTATGGTGGAGGGAGCATCTGGAGTTTATCAAGACATTTTGAAGGAGAATGTAAGGCTGTATGTCCGCCAATTGAAGCTCATCAGAAGTTGGGTGATGCAACAGGACAAAGACCCAAACAGAAGTAAACAGAATGGCTTCAACAGAAGAAAATACGCCTTCTGGAGTGGCCCAGTCAGAGTCCTGATCTCAACCCGATTGAGATGCTGTGGCATGACCTCGAGAGCGGTTCACACCAGACATCCCAAGAATATTGCTGAACTGAAACAAAATTCCTCCTGACTGTTGTGCAGGTCTGATCCGCAACTACAGAAAATGTCTGGTTAAGGTTATTGCTGCCAAAGGAGGGTCAACCAGTTATTAAATCCAAGGTTCACATACTTTCCCACCGTGCACTGTGAATGTTTACACAGTGTGTTCAATAAAAACATGAAAACAAATAATTGTTTTTGTGTTATTAGTTTAAGCTGTCACACCCTGATCTGTTTCACCTGTCTTTGTGATTGTCTCACCCCACTCCAGGTGTCACCCATCTTCCCCACAATCCCCAGGGTATTTATACCTGTGTTCTATGTTTGGCTGTTGCCAGTTAGTTTCATTTCATCAAGCCTACCAGCGGTTTTCCCTCTGCTCCTGTCTCTCTATAGTTCCTGTTTTCTAGTTCTCCCGGTGTTGACCATTCTTCCTGCCCTGACCCTGAGCCTGCCTGCCGTCCTATACCTCTGCCACACCTATCTGGATTACTGACCTCTGCCTGCCCTTAACCTGTCTTTTGCCTGCCCCTGTTCGACTAATAAACTGTTACTTTGACGTTGTCTGCATCTGGGTCTTACCTGAAACATGATATAGATAGATAGGTACTTTATTGATCCCCGAGGGGAAATTTCTTTGTCAAGCAGCTACGAAAAAAACACAGGGCAGGTGCAAAATGCAAGAACGAAAACACACAAAAGACAGATGCACGATACATGATACATAGAGAGGCAGTATGAAAAATCAAAATACAAGAAGTCTGGATTGCAAAAAAGCCATAAAAAGACATTGCATAGTATGGGTGGATGGCTGGCTGAATATGTACACTATACATTGGTGGATGGTGCATGGTTAACTATACTATACAGGTCGATGGCAGAGAAATACTTAAATAGCTAAAAGTGCGTATGATATAAGTGAGGGTAATAATAGTTTACTTAATATACAGACTGGTTAAATGAACAGGTAAGTGTTCAGAGTTACTCACGGATGGATGCATAATTGTTAAACTAGGTCCTAACACCCCAACAGTTCCAGGTCTATGTTGACAACGGCAAGGCATCCCGGTGAGGCATTAAATAGTCTAATAGCCGCCGGCAGGAAGGACCTCCTGTAGCGCTATCTGGCAAACCGTGGTTGGATCAGTCTGTGACTGAAAGTGCTCCTCTGCATCATAACCATGGCATGCAGTGGGTGGGTGATGTTGTCCATGATGGCCAGCAGTTTGGCCAGAATCCGTCTCTCCGCCACCTCCTCTAGAGTGTCAAGGCTAATCCCCAGAACAGAGCTAGCCTTCCTAATCAGCTTATATACCTGAGAAGCATCGCCAGCCTTTATGTTGGCGCCCCAGCACACCACTGCAAAAAAGCACACCATAGACTGGTAGAAAGTATGCAGTAGTTTACTGCATACGTTGAAGGACCTGAGCTTCCTCAGAAAGTAGAGTCGGTTCTGGCCCTTTTTGTACAGGGCCCCGGTGTTACCAGCCCATTCCAGCCTGTTGTCCATATGGACTCCCAGGAACTTGTATGACCCAACCATTTCCACATCCATCCCATGTATATGGACTGCAGTCAGTTGGGCCTAGGTTCTCCTGAAGTTCACCACCATCTCCTTTGTTTTGCTGATGTTGGGCTGAAGGTGGTTCTACTCACACCACACCACAAAGTAAACAGACCATTTGCTTCAAACAATAATTTAATTTAATCTTCCCAGTGTAGCCTTTTATTTAACCTTAATTTTCTCACGGAATCATACTGAGACGAAGGTATCTTTTACAGAGGACCAGTGGAATGAATGACAGAAATGTATCACAAACCTGGAACCATATGCTCTCTTCTGCCTCCCCTCCTTTACCTTTAAATCATCCTACCAGAGAGTAATCACACATTTTATGTCTGGCCTAACTCTGATTTGTGCTGCTTGTGTCAAGCATCTGTGCCATATTACCATAGCCAGATTGCATCTCCGGTCCGAAGTCTGGATAGATAGCACTTGGCTATTAGCACTAATTAGCCAGCCAGTGATAGCTCGCTAAACTGCCTACTTCATCAGTGCTGAGAAAGGTTCATAAGCAAGGACAGACCCAAGCCACAGACAAAGACATTCTAGGTCATGAAACTGTTAAAGGGCAAGTATTTAGTGATGTCCTACACAGTGGTGTCCCGTCAAGAGCCCCACCTGTTTTAAGCCCCACCTATTTTTTTGTGTGCCTTTTTTGCATATTATTTTGGCATGAATACATGTCACATATCAGTTTGCAAACAATGTAAAAAAATAAATAATTATTGAGTTAATAAAGCTGCATACGAATATAATCTCTTTTTTGCTTTCTTGAGAAAGAAAGAAAGAAAGAAAGAAAGAAAGAAAAAGGGAAAGGGGGATAATATTCAGTTGTACAACTGAATGCATTCAACTGAAACGTGTCTTCCACATTTAACCCAACCCCTCTGAATCAGAGAGGTGCGGGGGGCTGCCTTAATCGACATCCACGTCTTCGGTGCCCGTTAACAGTAGGTTAACTGCCTTGTTCAGGGGCAGAACGACAGATTTTTACCTTGTCAGCTCTGGATTCTATCCAGCAACCTTCCGGTTACTGACCCGGTTACTGACCTAACGCTCCTACCCTCCAGGCCACCTGCCACTTCAAAATGCAGGTGTTTCAGCCTAGCTCAGTGCTTTCTGTGGTGGTGGGGCAGCCAGCGGAAAATACATGGTAATGTTCTCTAGTTGCGCCGTTATTGGCTCAGCTTTCTGTCTCTCAGGGGGACACTATGTCACCACAACATCTACGGGGAGAGCTTGGAAATTCAAGCCCCTTGGGTGCTGCCATAGAGTTACATTAGAAGTGCCCACCTAAGAAGGCTCAAGGTCATTGGACACAGATAAAATTACATTGAATCACACTAGACAAGCATTAATCATCATGAATCACGTCGACAATCTACTGGCAAATCCTTTTCCATCCTTGTCATATGAAGAGAATATAGCAATCACAAGTCTGCTATTCACTGGAGTGGGTGTGTGGTCCATGTCTGGGTTTAAGGGTCTCTTTTCCAAGCTTAAAAGGATAAACATTCACATGCCATTGGCGAGAAAAGGTTGAATATATTGGCCATGCTGTCAATCCAGCATTACTTCTACCGCATTCAAAACAACTGGAAACTCGTAACTGGGAAGTCTCAGACTTCAGTGAGTTCAAGACAACTGGGAACTTGGAAAAGAACGAGCTCCGACAGGGAAAATACGTTTTGAAAAGGTAATCCAACTCAGAATTCCAAGTCGGGAACTCGGGCCTCTTTCTAGAGCTCCGACCTGAAGATCAATTACTTCAATATTTTTATCAGAGAAAGCATCATAAATCCAGAGAATGACAGACTTTGAGGACAACGTTTCATGACAAAATTTGCCTACAAGGACCGCCGCGCAACCTTCCTGTTCAAGTGAGCACAGCACAACAAGGTGAGTCCAAAAATGTACAGTGCATTCATAATGTATTCACACATTTTGCTACGTTACAGCCTTATTCTAAAATGGATAAAATAGTTTTTTCCTCTAATACATCTGCACACAATACCCCATAATGACAAAGCAAAAATTGTTCAAGTTGTAGAAACATCAAGGATAATAAATGAAAACAGGATGCACCTGAGCTCAATTTCGAGTCTTATAGCAAAGGGTCTGAATACTTATGTAAATAAGGTATTTCTGTTTGGTGGTGCACATGTAGCCTATAGCCTGTTTTAGAGAAATGTAATCATACAATATTGTAAGAGCTTTCATTGTCTGCTTATATTTTTATCCTACGGTTCTGACTTGGTGTACAGGGAGAATACTATAAGAACGGCCCATGTTCTGAATTCTGTCGCTGTACATTTCAAGTGCTGAACAAACAGTTATATTGTACTACCTTTTATACTATCTTTGTCCTAACTCGCTCATTAATGTCTTAATTGAAATTACTCTTATTCTCTCGTCATCGACTTATGCCATAGTTTTTACATCTCTATTGTCAGTAGAACCCACATTTTTTAAAGCAAGTCAGCCATATCAGCTATGTTTTTTTTATAAGATAGTAAATGAGGCAGAATGAACTGTTTTCACTGCCAGACAAGGCTCCGCTGATAGCCAGGTGTAGCAGTGGTAAGGATTTACTCAATGGTGCTGAAAATAGTACATCTCTGCTGTTGGGACAGCTTTATGTAGGCCCTAACAGTTTGTGGGCACCGTTTGTCACCGTTATAGTGAAATTCATGCATTGTTTAGTGATGTGTTGTGCAGTGGCTTTGCTGGCATGCATCTAAAACATTTGTTTTGTTTGCCCCACCAATATTTACATGCTAAATCGTCAGTGGTCCTACACAGTTTATTTAAATTTTATGATTTCATGACTATTGAGTTTAGTGATGAGCAAAACCGGAAATTGCTTCTTTCCATAAATTATGGACAGTGATTTTTAGCTATCTACCGTATAAAACCTGTCTGTAGTTTTCTGATCATATTGGAACTCATTGCTATAGTTAGACTGGTTGTATTCATCCAATAACATCTGTAAATATTTAAATAGATGCTCAAATACCTATAGAATTATATTTACTGTTCATAGGTCTTGCTCACATTGGCTACGTGTGTGTTGCTTGCCTCGAAGAGAGCATAAAAGACATTTAGCTCGTCTGGTAGGCTCGCGTCACTGGGCAGCTCGCGGCTGGGTTGCCCGGCTGGGTTTTCCTTCATTATTCCTCTGTCAATAACTTTAAGCATCAGCTGTCAGAGCAGCTTACCGATCACTGCAACTGTACACAGCCAATCTGTAAATAGCCCACCCTACTACCTCATCCCCATATTATTATTTTTGCTCATTTGCACCCCATTATCTCTATTTGCACATCATTATCTGCACATCTATCACTCCAGTGTTAATGCTAAATTGTAATTATTTCGCCACTATGGCCTATTTATTGCCTACCTTCCTAATCTTACTACATTTTCACACATTGTACATAGATTTTCTATTGTGTTATTGACTGTACATTTGTTTATCCTATGTGTAACTGTGTTGTTGTTGTTGTTTTTGTCGCACTGCTTTGCTTTATCTTGGCCAGGACGCAGTTGTAAATGAGAACTTGTTCTCAACTTGCCTACCTGGTTAAATAAAGGTGAAATAAAAAAAATAAAAAATAAGAATTTAGTAATAATTTGACTACTTACAATAGTCCAGATAGAGCTATTTATCTTGTGTACTTCTCTCTCCACTTTACATTCTGAATGAACACTTTCATTTGGAAGTCTCACATCACAAAGGGTTGTGGAGGGGAGTCCTTTAGGAAGTATTTTCAAGTGTTGAAGACAGGAAGAGGCCTTTACAGCATGTCTCCTTGCAGAGAATAACATTTTCGTACATTAAGCATTTAGCAAAACATCGACTGACAAGTTTTATAACTACATGAGGTAATGACGGTAAATAACAGTCCTGTCAAGAAGGAAGCTCTCAGTATCACCCCCCCCCCCCACACACACACTCCTTATATAGTCCTATGAGTAATTTATTCAGATCACTTGCCAAGTGAAAGGACATTATGCAAAATTTTTGCAACTGCTGGTTTCAGGTAAGCAAGACCTCTCCTTGATTGTACCAATTATTCCACCACATGCTTTGCATGACCTCCGCTGATATGCTCATTAATCAGTGAACGGCAGCCAACAGAGGGAGGAGGGAGGGCTACCTGGGGCTGGGCGCCGACCCCTGGGTAGCAAAATGTGAGTCATACAGCCACAGCATAGGACAACACAAACAGCCACAGCACAACACACACAGCCATAGCACAACACACACAGCCATAGCACAGCACAGCACAGCACAACATAAACAGCCATATCACAGCACAACACACACAGCCATAACACAACACAACCCACACAGCCATAGCACAGCACAGCACAGCACACCCAGCCATAGCACAGCACAACACAAAGCCATAGCACAGCACATAGCCATAGCACAGCACAGCACAACACACACAGCCACAGCACAGCACAGCACAACATACACAGCCATAGCACAACACACACAGCACAACACACACAGCACAACACACACAGCCATAGCACATTTCCATAGCTGGATCCTTTCCCAGTTCCGAGTAAGCACCCACACACGGGCACACACACATACACACACAGCACTGCGATGAACGTACTGTGCTCAAGTGCAGCTCATTTGCTATGAAAGGAGTGTTATAGCATAGCAGCTGTGTCCATAGTGACGGAAGGCAGAACAGATGAACTGTGACACACAAATAATGTGTAAATTATTCAATTACCCACCTCCTACTACTGAATAGCTGGCTAGTTATCGATGAACACTTTGTGACAAAAACTAAAACTTGCCTTTTGTGGATTACGTACATTTTCGGTAACATTTGGTTACATTTAAATAAGTAACCCTTAGGGTTAATGGATATTGAATCAATTAATCTAATAGACCACCATTGTCACGGTTGGTAAGCAGCAGTAAATAGACATTCCTTTATTTGGTTTTTAAAACAACAACGAGGAGGAGGAGGAGGAGGAAGAGGAGGAGGGCCACAACCATGAACTGGAGTGCAACATGCAGGTGGGAAACTCAACAACTTAAATAGGATCCCCTATTGGAGGCAACGCAGGTCAGCTGCCTCCAATTGGGGACAACCACAAAAAAAAAACATAGAGTAGCTTATAATCCTCCCCTCTGTCAAGCCCTGACAGCCACCTCCAGACCAGCATGAAGATGCCTAGAGGCCTCCCTATAGTCAGGACCTGACATGTCTTACATTGGTCTAAATCCGACAAAGAAAGGAAATTCGCATGAGCACCACAATACCTACTCCATCCATGCTCTATCAAGGGTTTCAACCACACAGCTTTGACCTACCACAGTATCTACGTTGGTCTATTGTACTTTAAACAACGTGTATGCAGGTTGCTTAGGATTCAAACCTTCTCAAACAGCCTAACTCTTAGAGGAGGTGCTCCCACAATAATGTAATTTGTTAAAGTATTGGATTCTTCACACACCACACTAATCCCATTCCACTACCTTTTAAAGCTTTTTTTTATTATATGAAAGCAAGCTTTGCATTTATACTTGCAAGACCATCATGCTTGATTGAGCGAGCTCAATCAAACAGGCAATCAAACAAGCAAAACGTCAGTACAGAGACTGAGTTTTTTTCAAGACTGAAAAGATTGAATTGCCTCAAAGTTCCTCTTCTGTTAGTTGGCCTTCACACAGATTTTTCTGTAAATTTGTTAATTTTACATTATTATTATTATTAGGAAAGAAATCCTTACAGTAATCAGTTATTCAGTGGAAATGGAGGAGACTGAAAAGAAAACATATGCTTAAAATATTTAGCTTCCTCTTTCAAAATATAATTTGGTGAATCATGGATGACTCCATCATTTGTAATGAGCTTCTGTAAATTATTGAATATGTTGAATATTGGAAATTTAACCAAAGGCTATTGGATGACAATTTGTTCTTAACTAAGACATAAAAATTAAATATTTTTTATTTTTTTGTCGTTCTGCCCCTGAACAAGGCAGTTAACCCACTGTTCCTGTAAGAGTTATAGTCATACTTTTGGTTATGTTGTACAGTACATACAGTACAGTGGGGAGAACAAGTATTTGATACACTGCCGATTTTGCAGGTTTTCCCACTTACAAAGCATGTAGAAGTCTGTAATTTTCATCATAGGTACTCTTCAACTGTAAGTGACGTAATCTAAAACAAAAATCCAGAAAATCACATTGTATGATTTTTAAGTAATTAATTTGCATTTTATTGCATGACATAAGGACAGTGGGGAGAACAAGTATTTGATACACTGCCGATTTTGCAGGTTTTCCTACTTACAAAGCATGTAGAGGTCTGCAATTTTTATCATAGGTACACTTCAACTGTGAGAGACTGAATCTAAAACAAAAATCCAGAAAATCACATTGTATGATTTTTAAATAATTAATTTGCATTTTATTGGCCAACAACCTCCTTCCCTCAGTAAGAGCATTGAAGATGGGTCGTGGCTGGGTCTTCCAGCATGACAACGACCTGAAACACACAACCAGGGCAACTAAGGAGTGGCTCTGTAATAAGCATCTCAAGGTCCTGGAGTGGCCTAGCCAGTCTCCAGACCTGAACCCAATAGAAAATCTTTGGAGGGAGCTGAATGTCCGTATTGCCCCGCGACAGCCCCGAAACCTGAAGGATCTGGAGAAGGTCTGTATGGAGGAGTGGGCCAAAATCCCTGCTGCAGTGTGTGCAAACCTGGTCAAGAACTACAGGAAACGTATGATCTCTGTAATTGCAAACAAAGGTTTCTGTACCAAATATTAAGTTCTGCTTTTCTGATGTATCAAATACTTATGTCATGCAATAAAATGCAAATTGATTACTTAAAAATCATACAATGTGATTTTCGGGATTTTTGTTTTAGATTCCGTCACTCACAGTTGAAGAGTACCTATGATAAAAATTACAGACTAAAACATGCTTTGTAAGTGGGAAAACCTGCAAAATCGGCAGTGTATCAAATACTTGTTCTCCCCACTGTACATTTTCATTATGAAGCAGCTAACAGTGCTGTTCCTCGAGAAGTCCTATTGAAGGCAGGTTCCTGCTGTGGAGCCTTTTATTCCCTGTGGGAGGTAATTAAACAGAAGAACAGGGTGGTGAGGAGGTGTCACCCATAGGGCCAGAGGCTGTTTAACCAGCCCAATAGTCAGCTAGAAAACTATCACCTTATTGACCTCCCTGCTGTGATTCCTGCAAGCTGAGTTATTACCTAGAGATGCTAAATCATAAAACATGGTTAGTGTCACTTCACTGAAAGTTGATAGGTGTTATACATTATGATGAAGTGATAATGTGTTATCATCTCATATTGATCCTGACTACATAATAACCATAGTCAGGATTCTTCAGGTCAACCAAAACCCTCCTGGATTCCAATGGTCTACCCAAATCTATCATAATCTTAAACAGTGACTTGATTAAATCTGGATTATTCTAGACCAGAGAAATCAGTTTGTCAATGTGCGAGACAGATTATGGAAGAACAGTAGTCAGAATCCTAACTTGCACACATAATTTGAATTATAGCACAAATATCAGTGCATAATTTACTTGACTTAAAGTTTGAGTCAATCTAACAAATCCTATGTACGGTATCTCAAGCAAAGGGGTTCAGTCTCTGTGTGCATCAGGTGTATACTATACGGTATATGTATATAGTCAGTTAGGTCCATTCAAATAGACCTCCTGTTTCAATTACTGTGGGACCTTTGTTCTGAGAGATCATGAAGCTCAGGGCTTCATCAGCATGCAGCTCCATGGATCCACAGGGTTAGCTGCTTCTCCGAACATCATTAAAAATAGTTCAGACTGCTGCTTCGCCGACTACAGAGACTGATTCAATTAGCTCCGTGGATCTGCAGAGAGACAGAGGCCAACCAGGTGTATGAGAGAGAGAGCGTGAGAGAGAGAGAGAAATAGAGACAGAGAAGGGGAAGTTGGTGCTTCTCCACTTCAGCATGGCTCTCTGGCTGGTTCTGGTTCTTTCTGGTCAGGGTTATGCCTGCAGGCTCCGGAAGGTTTCCTCTACCTCCTTTCCTCTGTGGCTCCCAGACAGACAAACAAGGACCTGGCCTGGGGAATTGCAAAGCACCACCGTCACTGTGTGTCTGTGTGAATGGAAAGACCCTTATGGTTCAAACCAGGCCTCTGAAGTAAAAGATAGTGACAAAGAAGAGAAAGTTGTCCAGACAGAGAGAGAGAGAAAGTGTGCGAGAGAGAGAGAGAGAGAGAGAGAGAGAGAGAGAGAGAGAGAGAGAGAGAGAGAGAGAGAGAGAGAGAAAGTGCGCGAGAGAGAGAGAGAGAGAGAGATGGAGAGAGAGAGAGAGATGGAGAGACAGAGAGAGAGAGAGAGAGAGAGAGAGAGAGAGAGAGAGAGAGAGAGAGAGAGAGAGAGAGAGAGGAGAGAGGGAGGGAAAGAGTGAACAGGACATCACTAAAGAGTTAATTTTAGCCGGCCCAAGTTCACGTGGCCCAGTTTGTATGGTTCATAAGCCTGCTTCCCTAATTAATCACATTTTAATTAATGAGTGTGTAACAGACAAAACAGCAGCAGCTCTCTGCACTAAAGAGTCATCCAGCTATGAAGCATTTAAACACACTTACACCGACACACACACCCACGCAAAGGTGCATACACACCCATAGATACTCAGAGATGCACTACATAGCATAGGTGGCAGGTAATTTCACTGTCCCCCGAGAATCTAATTGATTATCTTCCAGTTGTTTGATGAGCATTATTTGCATTTAACAAGACTAGTTAAGAGCTGCAATATGCTCTACTTCAGAGAACTGCTACAAATTCTGATGGAGCTAAGCTACTCTGTCGGGTAATTAATCACCCAGACACATTAAGGGTGAAGACAAAACTGATACTTAGGGATCAACCAAGAGAAAAAAGAGTGGGAGTGGCATCCTTTTAAATACAACTCTGAATAATAGATTAATAGGCTCTCCATCTTCTCTTTGTCTCTGTCTATTGTTCCAAGCAGTGGAGGCTCCTCAGAGGAGGAAGGTGAGGACCATCCTCCTCAATGAATTTCATAAAAATAAAAATGGTAAACATTGAAAAAGTTATCTATTTTAGCTAAAACTATACTAAATATATTTTTTGATTATCATGTAAATTTGATTATCATGTAGTAGCCTAAACCTAGCAATGTTATATTGGACTGGGTGAATGGAATGTGAATAACAGTATCCCAACATGCTTTAATAGAAATAAGGCCAAAGAAATCGTCCTCCCTCATCATAAACAACACTGACCTCCACTGGTTCCAAGGTACCATACCAGAACAAAGCACAATATACAGTAAGCAGGGGGAATTTGCTTTGGGAGAGGACAAAGTACAGATTCTTACCAAACCTTTGTAAAGAGAGACTCTTTCTTCCAGGGAATACTGTAGAAAATATGTGGTTTGAAATGCATTTAAGTAAAAATACCACTGTCCTGTAGCCCTGCGATGCCCTTACAAACCTTGCTCTTTTCTCTCTTCTCCCCACTGTGACTCTGGGATTAAACATTTGTGTGAAAGCGCCTAGCAATTTGCTTTAGAGTATTGAGATACAACCCTAATAAAGCTAGAATGTGAGCCACCACCAACCAAACACTAAATTTCCCCCCAAAATGACTCTGGGAGACAGGTGGCTGCATTGGTTGCTTCGGACACAGCCAGGGGGACACATTATTCAGTTATTCATTGGGCCCAGATGAGTTTAGTCTCTTGTTAGGCAGATTGGTGGCGGTGGTATTAGTCCTCATGCTGTACATCCTGCTCGGTAAAAAGTGCTGCTTCAACATCTTTCAACGGTTTTTAATAGTTTCACCCCTGACAGGTACAGGGTTCTCTCTCTCACTATCTCTCACTCCAACATCTGCAGATCTACAGTATCTTGCAAATAAAAATGAGACTACTGTACAGCTAAATGATTTGCCTTCAGTTCAAAGGGTAATTCAAGAAAAAAAAAGAAAAACATTAACTCCTTACTATTCCACTAGCATTTTTATCTTTTTATTCTTCTTTTAAATAATGTATTGTTTGATCCATGAAAGGTATTTGGAATTCCACCTGGTGAGATCCATGGCAAAATAACTGAGGGTTCTCTTTTCCAGGCACATAGTCATTATCAGTCAGGAACCTTTCTACTTCTTTATTGTAGCCTGTGGACACCATGCACAGTCTGGGAAAACCTTAACCCACCTCCAATGTCCTCTGAAGGTGAAATCTCATGTGGTGCTGCAGGAATGCTCTCTCTCTCTCTGTCTCTGTCTCTCTCTCTCACACACGCACGCACACAATGTGAACCTGGACAGAAGTGCTTATCATCAGGGAGATTCTAGCAGGTAAGCTAGTGTTTGAGAGCGTTGGGCCAGTAACCAAAAGGTCACTGGTTTGAGTCCCCAAGCCGACTAGGTGAAAAAAATCTATAGGTGCCCTTGAGCAAGGTACTTAACCCTAATTGCTCCTGTGAGTCACTCTGGACAAGAGCGTCTGCTAAATTACTAAAATGTCAAATGTAATGAGGAAATAAGGGTCTTCTTTAGACTCCTCCTTTGAACTGTTTGCACCAATAAACAAGCCTTTTTTCAGGGCCGACATGTCCATTTAACTATATAACAGTAGCTCTGAACTTCAACCAGAATGTGAATATTCAAAAGTGAGGTGACAGCTTGTTCAAATGAAAATGTATTATTCAGTGAGACGGCAACTCACAATGCAATTCAAAATGGAGAAGGTCAACACAGACTAAAATACGACTGGGGAAAAATGCCAGCTTCATGAAAAATGAAAAAGGCTGCAGATGACGACATTGGAGAAAAGACAAATTGAAATATTTATGTACTAGTTTATGCCCAAACCAAATTTTTAAACATACAGGAAATGTTGCTGAGGGTAAAACAAAGACATGTGGAGCGATATTCACTCAACAGGTAATGTCTGTTTGTGCTTCTCTTGCCAACCGAGCCATAGTATAGATTTTCTACAGAACCCTTACACTTCTGCCCATCTCGATCAGTGCAATCACAGGGGAAGCATGCACGCTAAGAGCAAAGCATATGAGAGAAATCAATTTGAATATGGCTGAATGAAATGTTATTGGTCACATACACATATTTAGCAGATGTTATTGCGGGTGCAGCGAAATGCTTGTGTACACTTTCTTAGTTGGAACACTTAGCTAAATGGTTGAGGTTGGATTGAAAAGTCTAAAGAAATGGGCAAATGGTATAATGGCCAACTGCTCACTTTTCTCATTGAGTATCACAACAGCTTCAAAAGCACATCCAAACATATTTCAAAGCCATGTTTAATGTGCAGTTCCTTTTAATCTTATGATAGATTCAAAACAAACACAGGGGCAGACAAACTCCTGTCAGGTAATCTCTTGTCCTACCCCTCTGTCCTCTTGACCTGTCTTCTATCCTCTTACACATGCACACAAACATGTGACAGGCACAACTGTCTCTCACTGACTACATCGCAGTGTGAGCTCAAAGGACACGTTTCATTTAGATAATTAAACAAATTAAACTGTACCCTACAGACAACAAAGAGACTGATATGTGAACATAAAAAGAAAGTAATGAATACCAAATAATTGATCAAAGAATGCTTTGAGTGCTCCCTGCTCTCCCTGCGCTCCCAAGACACTTGCATGCAGTAGAAGTGGTGGAGCATCACGCACACTCTCAATATTTGATAGCACATAGGCTGTAATGGAAACCTCTGGGTGCGAACAAGTCCCCATGCAGCGCAATGAAGGAGCCTGAAGAAGATGCTATGTGAAGTTTACCCTCAGAAGTGCTGTAAAACCAATGATATGGCACAGAGAGGAGCTGCTGCAGTCATATACACATAGTCTTATAGTATTGCATCAGAGGGGGAAAAGAAGGGTTTCGTCTTAGAAAACAAAGTACAGCATTCGTTAAGTGCCTCCTCTCTTTGATAGTAAATCAGTGTGATAGGGAGATACTGTATTTCCCAGCTTGGTGGTGAGATGGAAGGTAAAGAAGAAGAGCACGTAACAGCAAAGAAGCTGGCCCCTCAGGTCAAAACAGACACATTATGGAAGCATAGTGTCGGTTTGACATGCACACATGAATGATACAGATGGTGTTATCAGATCTGTTTACCCACTGCAGGTGCTGTAACCGACACGCAGACTGGATATAACTGTCTATCTGGCCAAGTGGGCTTGAGGAATGTGAAGTTGATCACGGACAACACATCAAGTGCAATCGAAGGCTGACTTGCTGAAGATATGGACTTTTAAGGGGAATGGAAACACTTTAGGAAGTAAAGCTAAGCAAAGAGATGTATTTAATCCACTAACTAACCATGTGTCACTACAGACCCTGGTTCGATTCCAGGCTGTATCACAACCGGCCGGAGTCCCGTAGGGCGGCGCACAATTGGCCCAGCGTCATCCGATAAGAATTTGTTCTTAACTGACTTGCCTAGTTAAATAAAGGTTAATAAATACAATAAATAAATGCTAATTAACTGGTTTTATTAATACTCAAACCCAATGGAAATGCCTTTGCTTCTGGGTATGTGCGCTTTATGTAGGAAACAACACACGCAGGGATGAGACGCCGTACACCTCATCCAATTCTCTGTTGTTCCCATAGGGTGAACTGGTGATAAACTGCTCTGCAAACAAAATCATAAGAAAAGTTAGTCTGATACCGAAACTAAATCACAATGTATTTATAATGAGCACGCCCCATTATTGGTTAGAATGAGATTTCATGAATCATGATGCTGTCTGAGATTCAAACTCCGGTCGTCTAATCAAAAGGTAAATCTACCATCGCGACACAAACACGCAAGTGATAAACGTTGTTATCGGATACTGATTATATACTGTATATAGAGCACCTACCCACTACTGATATCAACTTTAAACCATTTATAATCAAACAACATTTCTCCAATTATTTAACTGGCATATCGGCAGCTGACTGGTCGAGTAACCAAGAAGACCTTCATAGGGATTAGTGACACGTCCAATAAATACATCGCCATCCAGACAGATTGACAGGAACCTCTGACTGGGTGTAATACAGCAAGCTTTCTGTTTATGACTAAAATTAATGACAAAGGAAACAGGGCCTGGTGATCTCACAACAAACAACCCAAAGGTGTGTCCAGGCTGTTGTTCAGTTCAGACTCTCCTTCTCATGGTAAAGCACAGACATCTTTCATGGGGAAAGACGAGAGCAAAGAACGTGATCTACCATCAAAATACATGGCCAACAACTGGAGGGCACTCAGTATCCAATCGAGTAATGTAATGTTCATGTACCTTGATGTGCAATGTTGGGTATCTCCAAGGCCCGAGCGAATTGGAACTCTTAGGAACAACATGGTAACCAATCAAAGCTGAGGAAATACACTGAAGAGCTTTAGGCCCGGTGCCCATGCAACCGACCACAGTGAGCTCTCATTGGTAGATCTCCTCTACTGTATGTTAAATTAGAAGGTTTGGGAATAGAAATGGAGGAGGGGTGCAGTCTGTCTTTGGGGAGGATGCTGTGTTTGGGGAGGATGCTGTGTTTGGGGAGGATGCTGGCAACATTTGCAATGATTAATTGATCATTCTATCTTACTGGATCATAAACATGCTTTGAAGTCAGCGATCAAGACATTTTGGTACTGTAAAAAAAAGTATCTTCCTTGCCAGGAATTCATGTAGAGTAAGTAACTGACAACAACCATACTAAACTTCAACATCTTGTAAGAATTACTAATATGTAACTACAACATAGTTGCTGTAATAATTGTGTTATAACAGAAGTATACAAGTAATTTAATTTAAAGTGTTACCACGTAGATAAAATGTACATTTTTGCAGAAAGGTGAATCAAGAGTCAAATTGTTTTTGTATTCTGACCTGGATGGAAGAGACAATCTAAGCACAGCTATGTACCACTCTACTGGGCAGCATGTTTATTCATTGTAACAAAGACTCTGGTTGACTTTTCTGTGATCAATTAAGATGTACCTTTCAAGGCGCTCCCTTGTTTCTGAATTTCATTTCACTGCATATTTGGTATGCATGGCTGGAAGATTTCAAAAACACTGTATTAAATTGCTTTGAGTCATTCTGACAAAGATGGCTGTCGGTAGGAATAGTCTCTCTGGGAATGTAAGCAAGAAAATAGCTTCTCAAAACTAAGTATTACCACTGCCAGCTCTACATTTCCATTGGGCCTTATTCAGAGCACTTACTTATTGAACACAGAGGTTGACCTCTACGTCAATCGTGGGGTTATTTATCTATCAGAAGTCACCCTTCATTTAGACAGTTTTAAAGGCGAGAGGAGTACTGTTCATTACAGACATCCTGAGTGAAATTGGTTTGACATGTCAGATCACTCATGGATAAAGAGAGAAATCCCACTCCTGTTACTAACCCTTCGTCCTACATAGTGTCAAATTGAGATTTTGAATGGGATTATAGGCTGCTATGGCGGGGCTGCCATTTAGCTGAATCCCTGATTGTAGCGTTCAATGAGAAGGAACGTTGCCTGGTTAAGGAACTGGTTAAAGAGAGTGATTGGATAAGTATTTATAGAGTCCAACAGCATAGTTTTTGAACCATTTTTAGAAACACTGAGTATACAAAACATTGCTCTTTCCATGACAAAGACTGACAAGGTGAATCCAGGTGAATACTATGATCCCGTAGTGATGTCACTTGTTAAATTACCACTTAAATCCAGTCAGTGTAGATGAAAGAGAAGGATTTTTAAATCTTGAGACAATTGAGACATGGATTGTGTATGTGTGACATTGAGGTTGAATGGGCAAGACAACAAATGTAAGTGCCTATGAACGGGGTATGGTAGTAGGTGTCAGGCACACCGGTTTGTGTCAAGAATGCTGCTGGGTTTTTCACTCTCAACTGTTTACCATTTGTATCAAGAATGCTCCACCACCCAAAGGACATCCAGCCAACTTGACACAACTGTGGGAAGAATTGGAGTCAACATGGGCCAGTATCCCTGTTGAACGCTTCCGACACTTTGTAGAGTCCTTGCCCTGACCAATTGAAACTGTTCTGAGGGCAAAAGGGGTGCAACTCAATATTAGGAAGGTGTTCGTAATGTTTGGTATTTATACTCAGTGCAGTTAGCAAGATCTTGTACGTTAAAGGGGCAATCTGCAGTTGAAACAATAACAAAGAAGACTCCCTGCCGCTGCTTTGGTAAACAGACGAGGGATAGATAGATAGATAGATAGATAGATAGATAGATAGATAGGTACTTTATTGATCCCCGGGGGGGAAATTTCATTGTCAAGCAGCTACAACAAAACACAGGGCAGGTGCAAAATGCCACAACGAAAAGTACACAAAAGACAGATACACGGTACATGATACATAGAGCGGCAGTATGAAAAAGTATAGAAATACAAGATATCTGGAGTGCAAAAAAATAAAAAAATAAAAATAAAAGCTATAAAAGGACATTGCATAGTATGAGTGGTTGGCTGAATATGTACACTATACATTGGTGGATGTTGGATGGTTAACTATACTATACAGGTCGATGGCAGAGAAATACTTCAGTAGCTAAAAATGCGTATGATATGAGCGAGGGTAATAATAGTTTACTTAATAGACAGACTGGGTAAATTAACAGGTAAGTGAAAATTTTGCATGGTTAAATTAGTTAAATTAGCTGTACAGTTAGGTATACAGTTATATTTACAGATAAGTGAATACTTGCATGTTTACACAAACTGTACAGGTAAATGACAGGAAGAGATACTTTAATAGCTAAATGTGTGTATGATATCATTTGGGGTAATAATAGTAATTCCCTTAAAATACAGTCCTTAGTGCGCAGGGTTTAATTACAGACAACTGCACTTATTGCACATTCGATATACTAAAAGCAATGAGAAAAGGTGCAACTGGCAGGATACTAATATGCATTCCTGAGTGAATGCCTACGTCCAATAATTACTTACAATATTGCATGTGATATAATATAACAACTGTACATGAGTATGTATATACAGACCTGTATGAATAAATAAATAGGTCCTGAGTGGATGAGTGCTGACGGACCAGAGTTACTCACCCCAACAGTTCCAGATCTATGTTGCCGACGGCACGGCACCCCGGTGAGGCATTATATAGTCTCATAGCCGCCGGCAGGAAGGACCTCCTGTAGCGCTCTCTGGCACACCGTGGTGGGATCAGTCTGTGACTGAAAGTGCTCCTCTGCGTCATAACCATAGTGTGCAGAGGGTGGGTGACGTTGTCCATGATGGCCAGCAGTTTGGCCAGGATCCGTCTCTCCGCCACCTCCTCTAGAGTGTCAAGGCTCATCCCCAGGACAGAGCTAGCCTTCCTGATCAGCTTATTTACCCGAGAAGCATCACCGGCTTTGATGTTTGCTCCCCAGCACACCACTGCAAAAAAGATGGCACTGGCCACCACAGACTGGTAGAAGGTATGCAGTAGTTTACTGCACACGTTAAAGGACCTGAGCCTCCTCAGAAAGTAGAGTCGGCTCTGGCCCTTTTTGTACAGGGCCCCGGTGTTACCAGCCCATTCCAGTCTGTTGTCCATATGGACACCCAGGAACTTGTATGACTCAACCATTTCCACATCCGTCCCCTTTATAGGGACTGCAGTCAGTTGTGCCTTGGTTCTCCTGAAGTCCACCACCATCTCCTTAGTTTTGCTGATGTTGAGCTGAAGGTGGTTCTGCTCACACCACAACACAAAGTCACTGATTGTGCTCCTGTACTCCTCCTCCTGCCCACCCCTGATGCACCCTACAATAGCAGAGTCATCCGAGAACTTCTGTAGGTGGCATGTCTCAGAGTTATATCTGAAGTCTGAGGTGTAGAGGGTGAACAGGAAGGGGGACAGGACCGTACCCTGGGGGGCCCCTGTGTTGCTAACAGCCCGTTCTGACACACAGCTCTGTAGTCGCACAAATTGTGGCCTACCGGTCAGGTAGTCCGTGACCCAGGAGACTAAGGGTGCTTCCACTTTCATCCTCCTCATCTTCTCACCCAGTAGCAGGGGCTGAATGGTATTGAAGGCACTGGAGAAGTCAAAAAACATGACCCTCACAGTGCAACCTGCGTTGTCCAGGTGAGAGTAGGCCCTCTGCAGAAGGTAGATGATTGCATCATCCACCCCGATTTTGCGCTGGTATGCAAACTGCAGGGGGTCCATTGATGAACACACCAGGGGTCTGAGGTGAGCGAGGACTAACCTTTCCAGGGTCTTCATGATGTGGGATGTTAGCGCTACAGGTCTGAAGTCATTCAGGACAGTGGGGTGTGCCTTCTTGGGCACTGGGACGAGGCAGGATGTTTTCCACAGCACAGGGACCCTTTCTAGGCTCAGGCTAAGGTTGAAAAGACGCTGGAGTATTCCACACAGTTGGTCAGCACAGACCCTCAGCACCCTTGGGCTGATGCCATCAGGGCCCGCCGCTTTCCACTGGTGTAGTCTCTCCAGCTCTCTCTTCACTTGGTTGGTGGTGAAAGCCAGCCCAGGTGGGGAGGTGGGGGGAAGGGGGGTGTTGAGGATCAGTCCAGGGGGGGCAGGGGCAGAGGTGGGGTCACTGATTGTCTCAGCAGAGGTGCTGTGAGCAAAGTGGGGGTGGGATAGCCGTGAGGGTGTGTGGTCTGGGGAGCTGGAGGGGAGGTGGACAGGGCCAGTATCGAACCTGTTAAAAAATTGGTTCAGCTCATTGGCTCTGTCCTGGGTCCCCTCCGTCTGCCCACTGTTTGACTTTTTGAAGCCAGTGATATTTCTCATACCCTTCCACACCTCTCTCACCTGGCTCTGCCTCAGCTTGTCCTCCATCTTCTCCTTATACACTCTCTTCCCCTCAGCAATCCGCAACTTCAGCTCCCTCTGGACGCATTTCAATTTGTCCTTGTCCTTCTCCTTGAAGGCCCTCTTCTTCTCATTCAGCAGGGCCTTCAGGTCGCTGGTGACCCAGGGTTTATTGTTTGGGAAACAGCGTACCTTCCTGGTGGGTACAGTGTTGTCTACACAAAAATTAATATAGTCTGTTATGCAGTCAGTGAGTCCATCGATGTCCTCCCCATGAGCCTCACAGAGCACATCCCAGTCTGTTGTTTCAAAGCAGTCCTGTAGGGCCTCATTCGCCTCTGGGGACCATCTCCTAATAGTCCTGGTGGTTGCAGGCTGCTGTTGGACCATAGGCCTGTAGAGTGGGGTGAGGTGGACAAGGTTGTGATCCGATCTACCGAGGGGAGGGAGTGCAGTGGAGTTGTATGCATCCTTCACATTAGCATATAACAAGTCCAGAGTTTTATTATTCCTGGTTGGGCACTTCACGAACTGTTTGAACGTGGGCAGCGTTGAAGAGAGAGATGCATGGTTAAAATCCCCCGAAATGGCAAGGAAAGCACTGGGATGCGCTGTCTGTAACCTCGCGATAACAGAGTGGATGACGTCACACGCTGCGTTTGCGTCAGCAGAGGGCGGGATGTAAACAATAACAGCAATGGCCGCCGTGAATTCCCTCGGCAAATAGTAGGGTCTCAGGCTAACGGCTAGCAGTTCAATGTCCGGGCTACAAAACTGTTCCTTAAGAGTAATATGGTTCGGATGACACCATCTGTTGTTAACTAATAAAGCCAGCCCACCACCCTTACTCTTACCGGAAGAGACGCGATCCCTGTCCGCTGTGATGGTCTGGAAACCGTCGATAGTGACGTTCTGTATGGGGATGTTGTCGTTCAGCCATGTCTCAGTAAAACACATTAGGCTCGTTTCCCGATAAATCCTTTGTCCACGAACAAGTCCCGCCAACTCATCCATCTTGTTATGTAGACACCTAACATTGCCCATAATAATAGACGGTATAACCGGCTTGTACTTGAACCTCCTCCGCTTTGCCTTACATTTCAATCCCGCCCTGCATCCACGGCGTCGTCTTTTCAATTCGTCCGGAATATCAAACTTTTCCCTGGGGAGCAGCAGCGCTGCGTGGGCTAAATCCAGTAGCTGGGCTCTGTTGTAAACAATAACAGTTGACGACTCCTGTCGACGTTCAGCTGCGATAAAATCCATAAAATCCATAATCCTGAACTGTTATAGTTCGACTGTAGCAAAATAAAAAATAAAACTAAGAAAAAAGACGAAAATAGACGAAAGAAACGAACTAAAACAACAATTAATGCACGAACAACGGGAGCTGCTTAACAGGCGACCACTCAGGGCGGCGCCAAACGAGATTAAAGGGGCAATCTGCAGTTGAAACAATAACAAAGAAGACTCCCTGCTGCTGCTTTGGTAAACAGACGAGGGATCAGGCTGGAGAAATCTAACTTCTCTCAGTTTCATAGACAAAGCTATGGATGCAAGCACTGACCATTCATGACATCACAAATGTAGTTTGAACAATTTTTTGAGGCTATCCAGTGTTGCTTCATAGTTCTGATGGGGTAGGACAGTTGAACTAAGCTCATGATGCATATATACTGTCAGTTGTATTCTTCAACAATCAATTGGTATATATCATTAATCTAAAAGTCCCAAAATGTATTTAGCATTTGCAGATTGCCCCTTTAAACTTAAACCAAAATTGGCTTCAAATTCTTCCCAATATGTTGAGACTGGATAAGTCTGTACAGACCAGCAGCACAGATGTGTCTCTTGAAGATGAACAGTGATGAATGGATGTGCGATGACAGCAGCAGTGAAGGGACTTCAGATATTTGATCTCTGGATGATCATCTTTAAGCGGCTCATCTGTTGGGAGGAATCAGTGCTGTCACTTGAGATCTAAGGCATCGCTGGAAGCAGTGAGGATCTGATAGAAGGGTCTCAGTCAAGAGCAGAATGGGCTCAGGGCAAAAGTAGTGCACATTATAAATCAAAAAGGTGAGTTTTAATATTCATATTCATATTCATCTTTTTAATGTTGAATAAATGAATGTGAAAATGTGTATTTCAGAATCTAGACATTCTCCATATGTTAGAGTAGGATGTTGTCTGTATCAAGTACGGTTCACAGATCATAGGGGGCATGTATAGGTCTAAAAACATTTTAGCCATTTATACAGATGCTCTTATCCAGAGCGATTTACAGGAGCAATTACAGTTAAGTGCCCTGCTCAAGGGCACATCGGCCAATTTTTCACCCTGTCAGCCCATGGATTTGAACCAGTGACCTTTTGGTTATAGGCCCAACGCTCTAAACCACTAGCATACCTGCCACACCTAAAATGACCACTTTTACTATCATTTACAAAAAAATTGTAATACAAACAGGGGTAAAAACAGGCAGTATATTTCGACTAGAACACAAAGACTTGTATAGTTGGCCTAATGACAATTGCCAAATGTCATTACATGTTTTTGTAACAGATGTCTCTTCCCACTAATAAAATTGCAGGTGCACGGTGCACTATTTGGATAATTATTTTGTGAGTGGAAAAATTTGCGTGGGTGGCCATTTGGAAGTGATTGACAATCAGATGAGAACATAATGACATGGTTGTGTTTATGCCACATTAAAAGGTAATACATGATGAAAAGGTATATGACAAATCTTCACTAGGCCTACTAGGCCCGCATACCAAACTAACTGAATAGGGATTCTACAGTTGAAGTCAGAAGTTTACATACACCTTAGCCAAATTCATTTAAACTCAGTTTTTCACAATTCCTGACATTTAATCCTAGTAAAAAATCCCTGTCTTAGGTCAGTTAGGATCACGACTTTATTTTAAGAATGTTTCTTTCATCACATTCCCAGTGGGTCAGAAGTTTACACACACTCAATTAGTATTTGGTAGCACTGCCTTTAAATTGTTTAACTTGGGCCTTCCACAAGCTTCCCCCTCATGACAGAACTGGTGTAAGTGAGTCAGGTTTTGTAGGCCTCCTTGCTCGCACACGCTTTTTCAGTTCTGCCCACAAATTTTCTATAGGATTGAGGTCAGGACTTTGTGATGGCCACTCCAATACCTTGACTTTGTTGTCCTTAAGCCATTTTGCCACAACATTGGAAGTATTCTTGGGTCATTGTCCATTTGGAAGACCCATTTGCGACCAAGCTTTATCTTCCTGACTGATGTCTTAAGATGTTGTTTCAATATATCCACATATTTTTTCTTCCTCATGATGCTATCTATTTTGTGAAGTACACCAGTCCCTCCTGCAGCAAAGCACCCCCACAACATGATGCTGCCACCCCTGTGCTTCACGGTTGGGATGGTGTTCTTTGGCTTGCCAGCCTCCCCCTTTTTCCTCCAAACATAACGATGGTCATTATGGCCAAACAGTTCTATTTTTGTTTAATCAGACCAGAAGACATTTCTCCAAAAAGTACAATCTTTGTTCACCTGTGCAGTTGAAAACCGTAGTCTGGCTTTTTTATGGCGGTTTTGGAGCCGTGGCTTCTTCCCTGCTGAGCGGCCTTTCAGGTTATGTCGATATAGGACTTGTTTTACAGTGGATATAGAAACTTTTGTACCTGTTTCCTCCAGCATCTTCACAAGGTCCTTGGCTGTTGTTCTGGGATTGATTTGCACTTTTTGCACCAGAGTACGTTCATTTCTAGGAGACAACGCTTCTCCTTCCTGAGCGGTATGACGGCTGTGTGGTCCCATGGTGTTTATACTATTGTTTGTACAGATGAATCTTCTTCTTTTGTTTTCCCATGATGTCGAGCAAAGAGGCACTGAGTTTGAAGGTAGGCCTTGAAATACATCCACAGGTACACCTCCAATTGACTCAAATGATGTCAGTTAGCCTATCAGAAGCTTTTAAAGCCATGACATCATTTTCTGGAATTTTCCAAGCTGTTTAAAGGCACAGTCAACTTTGTGTATGTAAACTTCTTACCCACTGGAATTGTGAATTATAAGTGAAACAATCGGTCTGTAAACAATTGTTGGAAGAATTACTTGTGTCATGCACAAAGTAGATGTCCTAACCGACTTGCCAAAACTATAGTTTGTTAACATGAAATCTGTAGAGTGGTTGAAACTTCCGACTTCAACTGTATATGTAGACAAGTGCTGTACCGGTAAGTGCTTTCAACACTGGATAGAAATGTAAAAAGCATTTAAAATATCCTTCCTCCCAATAAAGTTTATATGTGAGAATTGCCAGAACAATCAGAGATAACCAAAATATTTTCAACTCCCGTTAGTGTGGAATCACCCCTTTAGTGAATACTGAACATAAAATCAGACATTATGACCACCCAACACACCTTTCCCATAGACAAGAACAATATACTGGTTGTTTTCATAACCATACTGTACCAAGGCCTTTGACCACTACATACTGGTGATAAGGAGAATGGACAGTGGATGAGGACAGGTTACTAATAACGTCATATTATATATTGGAATACTTCAGATCAATGAACTATCTGCTAATTAGAGCTCTTCAAATCCTTTACTAAAAAAGCCCTGCCAACGCCGTCGCGGTGGAAATAGAGAGACAGCCATGCTGATACTGGCTAATTAACAGTGAAAGATAATGCTTAATTAAAACCTCATAAAGTCAAACCTTTAAGTGAGACATCATTTCAAGGGCCGCCCCCCCCCCCCCCACCTCTCTATCTCTCCCTTTCTCCCCCTATCCTTCTCACACACACACGCACCCACTCCCCCCCTCTCTCTCCCTCGCTATCGCTCTCATTCTCCTTCTGTCTCCATCTCTCTCTGTTCTCTCTGTTCCGCAGTGGCTCCAGGAGAATCCCTGGTAATTGTTATGTGATCAGTGTAAGCTGTGTGAGGCTCAGATAAGACATGACTGGGAATAGGGACACAATATTAATAATAATGATGATGATGATGATGGAACCTGGCTCGAAGAGAGAGACAGAGGGAATGTGACAAATATGTCCTCAGGTAGGAGGGGAGTGTGTGTGTGCGTGTTTCTATGTTCTGTTGCCTCAGCACACACGCAGACTTTTATCTGGGGTGTCAAGAGGGGAGGAGAGGCAGGAGGAGAGACAGACCACTTGTATCAGTTTCACTTATAACATTATGTGCGTGAGAGAGGAAGGAGAGAGAGAGAGAGCACGAGAGAGAGAGAGAGAGAGAGAGAGAGAGAGAGAGAGAGAGAGAGAGAGAGAGAGGACATACAGACCATCCCCTGGCATGGCACAGTGCTATGAGGGCACAGTGCAATGAGAGCACACCACCCCTATGTCAAGAGAGAGGGTATTGGCCCAGGGTGGAAACTCAGAATACTAGATATTGAGGAAATTGAAACAACCTCTGTCAACATTTACAAGTCTGGGACAGTAATTGTGCAGGGCATTCTTATGCAGTTCCAGCAGAATTCTTACGGGATCAAATAGCGAGCACAGCAGGAAAAGCTCTCTGTGACGACTCCCCCATCCAGAGTGAGTCTGATCACACCTCTTCAAAACATCCTGCAGACGATGATAGTCACCCATCCAGCACTGAACACACCCTGGTCCCACAACTGCACTGCTCCTCCATCATTGAGAGGGATAAATTCACAGAGTGTTAGAGACATGGTGGAGCTCAGAGAGTTAGTCCACACAATCCAGACAGAGCAAACCCACAAAACAGACCAGCACAACAACACCCACCAAACAAGACCCTGAGGGCAGAAGGTGGAGATGGACGGCCGTCTGAGAGAGCTGGCTGCTCTACGAACCGAGGTGAGAGAACTCAGAGGCACACATGGCACTGAAGGAAGAGGTGAGAAGCTACGAGGTAACAGACAGCAGGACACTCCCTCAGAGAAGCCAGCAGAACAGCCCACCTCAGACATGGACCACAACATAAACACCACAATGGGTCAGACAACACAGAACCCACCAACCCAACAGACCCCACCCCCTCCTAACAGCCCCCCTGTCAGCTCCCCTGATATCCCTCTTGACAACGCCCACACATCCACTGAGGATACACTAGGCATGCCCTGGAGCTGTTGTCAGAGGACAGACTAGGGTCCCCCAGCCACATCATAATTCACACAGGTACAAATGACCTGAGGGCCCAGCAGGAAAGGGTGGCAACAGCACTCAAGGGAGTGATTGAAAAAGCTTCTTCCACTTTCCCCAACGCACAAGTGTTTATCTCCACCCTGCTACCACGAAAAGACATTCACCCTGACAGAGGGTGAATGCAAGCATTTTGCAAGACTGTGCCTCAAAACCTAATGTCTACCTGGCCAACCACTCCACCCTGGACTTGAACAGCCTTTGCCAGGACCCTTAAGGACATCACCCTCAACCGTAGGCCCAGCACCTCACATAGGAGCGACAGACAACAGACACCCCGCCTAGACCAGCGAGACACCCTCCCAGACCTGCGAGACCCCCCTCCTGAAGGACCTGCACCGAGAGAACCCACTCCAAGAGGACCTACACCCAGACCACAGCATCACCAGCCACACCCCAAGCAGCTAAGACCACCTCAAGCAAACTATGGCCACACCCTATATAGTCCCCCCCCCATAACAGACCTATGCCCCTTCTGCCCACCCCATGCCCCCCGCCCATGCGGCAAGGACCTCAATATGACAGCAGGACATATGCCCAGGCCGTGAGCAGAGCAACAGGCCCAAACCTCACTATTACACCCGATCTAGCACCATCCTGTGACCTAAGAGGTATGTATCAGGTGCTCAACATGCTCTGCTCACACCTACTGTGATGGTCCAGGTCTAAACCACACAAAAACAACACTAGACAATATGGAACACAAAACCTTTACTATCTCGTCCTGGAATATACAAGGTCTGAGGTCATCTGCCTTTGGCCTGAAGAGCAGGAACCAAGACTTCATCAAAGAAATTGGAAATACAGACATTGTCATCCTACAAGAAACATGGGATAAAGGTGACGGACCCACTGTTTGCCCTCTAGGTTACAGAGAGCTGGTAGTCCCATCCACCAAACTACCACGTGTGAAACAGGGAAGAGACTCCAGGGGTATCCTAATTTGGTATAGAGCAGACCTAACCCACTCTATTAAATTAGTCAAAACAGGAACATTTCACATCTGGCTAGAAATTAATAAGGAAATGATCTCAACAAAGAAAAATGTCCTCATGTGTGCTACCTATATGCCCCCAATATAATCCCCATAATTTATGATGGTCTGCTGTACAAATTGTTGGAAAGTGGTGTTGGGGGAAAAACATCCATGTACACAAACAACAAGTGTGCGGTTAAAATTGGCAAAAAACACACACATTTCTTTCCACAGTGCCGTGGGGTGAGACAGGGATGCAGTTTAAGCCCCACCCTCGTCAAAATATATATCAACAAATTCAGATACTAGAATTTGAAGTCAAATGTCTACTGTTTGCTGACGATCTGGTGCTTCTGTCACCAACCAAGGAGGGCCTACAGCAGCACCTAGATCTTCTGCACAGATTCTGTCAGACCTGGGCCCTGACAGTAAATCTCAGTAAGACAAAAATAATGGTGTTCCAAAAAAAGTCCAGTTGCCAGGACCACAAATACAAATTCCATCTAGACACCGTTGCTCTAGAGTACACAAAAAACTATACATACCTCAACCTTAACATCAGAACCACTGGTAACTTCCACAAAGCTGTGAACAATCTGAGAGACAAGGTAAGAAGGGCCTTCTATGCCATCAAAAGGAACATACAATTCAACATACCAATTAGGATCTGGCTTTAAATACGTGAATCAGTTATAGAACCCATTGCCCTGAGAAAACAAAACGAGAATTACTTGACACTATGTACAGACTCAGTGAGCATAGCCTTGCTATTGAGAAAGGCCACCGTAGGCAGACTTGGCTCTCAAGAGAAGACAGGCTATGTGCACACTTCCCACAAAATGAGGTGGAAACTGAGCTGCACTTCCTTGCCTCCTGCCAAATGTATGACCATATAAGAGACACATATTTCCCTCAGATCAAACCCAATTTTGATAAACTCCCATATCTACTGGGTGAAATACCACAGTGTGCCATCACAGCAGCAAGATTTGTGACCTGTTGCCACAAGAAAAGGGCAACCAGTGAAGAACAAACACCATTGTAAATACAGCCCATATTTATGTTTATTTATTTTCCCATTTGTACTTTAACTATTTGCACACTGTATAAATACCTAATATGACATTTTAAATGTCTTTTGGAACTTCTGAGTGTAATGTTTACTATCTACTTCACTTGCTTTGGCAATGTTAACATGCTGTATGTTTCCCATAACAATAAAGCCCTTAAATTGAAATTGAAATTGAGAGAGAGAGATAGAGAGAGAATCCCCATTATCCCAGTTAAAAGTGAGTTGATGCCGGAGCAGTGAAAGTTCTTTCCTCACAGGATGCAGTCCACCAAGCTGCCACATCACTTCCCTTGCACGGAAAACCACACACAACACGCTATCTTCACAACACTAAGACCACACAGAGTAGACCTCCACAGGGGCCAAGGCTTTTTGATGAAGTATGTACAAAACAAAATGTCACTTACTTTTCTGATACAGAAACTCAGGTGAAAAGCATGTCAACCACACCTGTGGTGGGTGTAAATGTCAAAAGTCAGCATGGATGACTGGAGTGATAATCAACATGCTCCAGAGGGGGGTAGGAAGAGACAGGACAAGAGGAGGAGAAGAGAGGGGGTGGAGGGAAATGGAGTAGTTTTGTCTGGTTGACAGGCATGGGACATTCCTGCTGACAAAGCTGTGCTCTGTGCTCTACCTCTCTCCTCTCTCTCTGCCTCTCCCACTCTCTCTCTATCCCTCTCTCTCTCTCCCTCGCTCTCAATTAAATACAAATTAATTCAAAGGGCTTTATTGGCATGGGAAACATATTACCAAAGCAAGTGGAATAGATAATAAGCAAGTGAAATAGATAATAAACAAACGTTTCTCTCTCTCTCTCTACTTGTCCAAGTGAGTTTTGGTAGGATCAGGCATCCCCCTGCTAGCAATTAAATACAGTAAACCCTCTCTCCAATGAGTGAGACTGGGACTGTCAGGAGCATGAAGGGTGTCCTCAGACACCAGGGGCCTCATTTATAAACTGTGCATACGTACAAAACAGACCCCAAAACATGCATGCACCAGTTTTCACGCCAAAGTTGGCATTTATAAAAACGGAACATGATGTGAAAATGTACTTACCTTCCCGCAAACTTCAGATCATGCATACACACAGTTTCTAGTGTTAAAGTATTGCATTGCAAGCAGGCAAGTAGATTAGTATTCTGAGCAAATGGGGGATATTATGACATGCTTACTCATAACAGGTTAATAACAAGATGCAATCATTTACAGTTAGTGAGAAGAGAGAACATCTATCTTTGCATTTTGAAATAATTAGAGATAGGCATCTATTTCCTAGGCTATTATTTATTTCATTTCCATGATCATTGCATAATAAATTCCTCACCTTTTCTGTGATGGTTTCACAGTAGTAACAAGATAAGTGTTTCCATCTATGCTATCCGATCCGGAACACATTTTATTAGGTGAAAGAGACGGTTGTAGGTTACTTCTGTAGCTTATGTCTGAACACTGTAATTTCACATTTCTCGAGTAGACAATGTTGCATTTATACACATAATCCATATTTTCATAACCATTGTAGAATAAATGTTTCACCTTTTCTGTCCATGATAGATTCATATTCCTGATTTAGCCATAACCTACAACAAATTACCATGCACATCTCAAATTTGTCAAGTATTTTTCTCTATGCACCAGAAAGGAAGCATGGTTTATACCATACAGTAGAATTTAACAGGTGAACAGACAGCTGATTGTCACGAGTGGGTGTAGAGAGAGACCAAGGAGCAGCGCAGCGATAGTTCGACATCGTTTATTAAATGATAAAACAACAAATGTTACGAACTAAATAAACAAGAGGCAAAATGATGAAATGAACAAGAAACAAACTTACTGTGACGTGAGGAATATACAATGACCCACACACAGGTGGATGTGTGTGGTGCCTAAATACAATCCCCAATCAGAGACAACCCTGTACAGCTGTCTCTGATTGAGGATCATTGCTTCCCCTAGTTAGGGTGTGAGGGCTCAGGTGTGGTCCTACCACTCCCCTATTTGGGAGTAAGGTCTAACCACAGCCAAACCCTCACACTGATATTTTGTATTGAAGTGTGTATAGCTACCACTGTAAGTAGCCAATGTTTGAGAATTCAGGCAGTGCAGAATACATTCAAGAAAATTGTAAATGCAAAAATTAGGCCCTTTTAATTAAATTCAAACAGTCTGTTTACAGGTACACAGCAATTTGCACTTGTTGTTGTCTTTCATAAACCTTTCGTCTGTCAGATAGCATAGGCCTACAGCAAATGTCACTAGAAAAGTTCTGCCATCACCTACAAAGTCATTCGATCAAGTTATTATCATTTCCTTTAGAAAACTGCCTCGGCTTAATTCGAATACTTCCAAAGTATACAGCAAGCAAGGGCATTAATGTAACCATAAAAGGTGAATTATGGGCGTTTTCAGGCAGAATTGTAATGCTTGTTTAGTGTGAAATTTATAAATGAGGCCCAGGACCACACAGCCAACACTCAAATTATCCGACTGGCCTGCCAAACCTGACTTGACCCAGTACCAAATTAAATTAAACTTTTAATTGAATTTGTGCGCACCAACAGTGCGGCCCGTGCCTGCTCCTCGCACCCGACCTCCAGCGAAGGTCCGTAGTCCGGAACCTCCAGCGAAGGTCAGCAACCCGGAACCTCCAGCGAAGGTCCGCAGCCCGGAGCCTCCAACGAAGGTCCGCAACCCGGAGCCTCCAACAAAATCCATAGCCCGGAGCCTCCAGCGAAGGTCCGTAGCCCGGAACATCCAGCGGTGCCCAGTCCGGGGCCGGTCGTCTGCTTCACTCCAGTGCCAGAGCAGTCCGCTCCACCGGTGCCCAGTCCGGGGCCGGTCGTCTGCTTCACTACAGTGCCGGAATGAATAAATAAATAAGTCCTGAGTGAATGAGTGATTACAGACCAGAGTTACTCACGGATGGATGCATAATTGTTAAACTAGGTCCTAACACCCCAATAGATCCAGGTTTATGTTGCCGACGGCACGGCATCCCGGTGAGGCATTAAATAGTCTAATAGCCGCAGGAAGGACCTCCTGTAGTGCTCTCTGGCACACCGTGGTGGGATCAGTCTGTGACTGATGGTGCTCCTCTGCGTCATAACCATGGCATGCAGAGGGTGAGTGACGTTGTCCATGATGGCCAGCAGTTTGGCCAGGATCCGTCTTTCCGCCATCTCCTCTAGAGTGTCAAGGCTACTCCCCAGAACAGAGCTAGCCTTCCTGATCAGCTTATTTAGCCGAGAAGCATCACCGGCTTTTATGTTGGCGCCCCAGCACACCACTGCAAACTGGTAGAAGGTATGCAGTAGTTTACTGCACACGTTGAAGGACCTGAGCCTACTCAGAAAGTAGAGTCGGCTCTGGCCCTTTTTGTACAGAGCCCCGGTGTTACCAGCCCATTCCAGCCTGTTGTCCATATGAACTTCTAAGAAACTTGTATGACCCAACCATTTCCACATCCATCCCCTGTATAGGGACTGCAGTCAGTTGGGCCTTGGTTCTCCTGAAGTCCACCACCATCTCCTTTGTTTTGCTGATGTTGAGTTGAAGGTGGTTCTGCTCACACCACAACACAAAGTCATTGATTGTGCTCCTCTACTCCTCCTCCTGCCCACCCCTGATGCACCCTAAAAGTCATCCGAGAACTTCTGTAGGTGGTATATTTCAGAGTTATTTCTGAAGTCCAAGGTGTAGAGGGTGAACAGGAAGGGGGACAGGACCGTTCCCTTGGGGGCCCCTGTGTTGCTCACTGCCCATTCTGACACATAGCTCTGTAGTCGCACAAATTGAGGCCTACTGGTCAGGTAGTCCGTGACCCAGGAGACTAAGGGTGCTTCCACTTTCATCCTCTTCATCTTCTCACCCAGTAGCAGGGGCTGAATGGTGTTGAAGGCACTGGAGAAGTAAAAAAACATAACCCTCACAGTGCAACCTGCGTTGTCCAGGTGAGAGTAGGCCCTCTGCAGAAGGTAGATGATTGCATCATCCACCCCGCTGATATGCGAACTGCAGTGGGTCCAGTGATGTACACACCAGGGGTCTTAGGTGAGCGAGGACTAACCTTTCCAGGGTCTTCATGATGTGGGATGTTAGCGCTACAGGTCTGAAGTAATTCAGGACAGTGGGGTGCGCCTTCTTGGGCACTGGGACGAGGCAGGATGTTTTCCACAGCACAGGGACCCTTTCCAGGCTCAGGCTAAGGCTAAGGTCGCTGGAGTATTCCACACAATTGGGCTGTGCCATCAGCGCCCGCCGCTTTCCACTGATGTAGTATCTCCAGCTCTCTCTTCACTTGGTTGGTGGTGAAAGCCAGCCCAGGTGGGGGGAAGGGGGGAGTTGAGGATCAGTCCAGAGGGAGTAGGGTTGGAGGTGGGGAGGGGGTTGCTGATTGTCTCAACAGAGGTGTTGTGAGCAAAGTGATGGTGGGACAGCCGTGAGGGTGTGTGGCCTGGGGAGCTGGAGGGGAGGTGGACAGGGCCAGTATTGAACCTATAAAAAAATAGGTTCAACTCATTGGCTCTGTCCTGGGTCCCCTCTGTCTGCCCACTGTTTGACTTTTTGAAGCCAGTGATATTTATCTTACCCTTCCACACCTCTCTCACCTGGCTCTACCTCAGCTTGTCCTCCATCTTCTCCTTATACACTCTCTTCCCCTCAGCAATCCGCAACTTCAGCTCCCTCTGGACGCATTTCAATTTGTCCTTATCCCCCTCCTTGAAGGCCCTCTTCTTCTCATTCAGCAGGGCCTTCAGGTCGCTGTTGACCCAGGGTTTATTATTTGGAAAACAGCATACCTTCCTGGTGGGTACAGTGTTGTCTACACAAAAATGTATATAGTCCGTTATAGAGTCAGTAAGACCATCAATGTCATCCCCATGAGCCTCACAGAGCACATCCCAGTCTGTTGTTTCAAAGCAGTCCTGTAGGGCCTCATCCGCCTCCGGAGACCATCTCCTAATGGTCCTAGTGGTCGCAGGCTGCTGTTGGACCATAGGTCTGTAGAGTGGGGTGAGGAGGACAAGGTTGTGATCCGATCTACCGAGGGGAGGGAGTGCAGTGGAGTTGTATGCATCCTTCACATTAGCATATAACAAGTCCAGAGTTTTATTATTCCTGGTTGGGCACTTCACAAACTGTTTGAACGTGGGCAACATTGAAGAGAGAAATGCATGGTTAAAATCCCCCGAAATGGCAAAGAAGGCACTGGGAACATGAACCTGTGGATGACATCACACGCTGTGTTTACGTCCGCTGAGGGCGGGATGTAAACAATAACATCAATGGCCGCCATGAATTCCCTCAGCAAATAGTAGGGACTCAGGCTAATGGCGAACAACTCAATGTCCGGACCACAAAACTGTTCCTTAAGAGTAATATGGTTCGGATTACACCATCTGTTGTTAATTAATAAAGCCAGCCCCCCTCCCTTACACTTACCGGAAGAATCGCTATCCCTGTCCGCTCTGATGGTCTGGAAACCGCCGATATTTACGTTCTCTATGGGGATGTTATCATTCTGCCATGTCTCAGTAAAAGAGAATAGGCTAGCTTCCAGGTATTCTCTTTGTCCATGGACCAGACCCTGAAGCCCGTCCATCTTGTTATGTAGCGATCTCACTTTGCCCATAATGATAGACGGTATAGCTGGCTTGTATTTCCTAAGCTTTGCTTTACACTTCAATCCCGCCCTGCGTCCACGCCGTCGCCTTTTCAACTCGTCCGGAATATCAAACTTTTCCCTGGCGCTATCTGTGCTAAATCCAGGAGCTGGGCTCGATTGTAAATAATTGAGGACTCGCTTGTACGTTCGTCACTGAGAAAAATAAAAAGTGCCTCAGTGATAAAAAGGACCGCTAAAACCTTTGTAAAACAGTAGCACTCCATAATCCTGAACTATTATAGTTCAACTGTTGCAAAAAAAATAAAAAAAATGACAAAAAACATACTAAATCAACAATTAACGCACAAATAATGGGAGCTGCTTAACAGGCGCAAGAGCATAATCTTGCGCGAGGAAAGAACAGGAAGTATACAGAATTAGCACAGAGTTTCTAAACCCAGATGTCACAGTTCGTAGTAATGGGACGTTAAACGGAGCGTTGGTGGAGTGTCATTTATTTAAATTTTATGAGATGTACTCATGAAACATAAAATAACAAAGGAGAGTAGAACAAACAGTGACTTACTTGAATGCAGGTATGCATAAACAAACAATGATCCACACACAGGCGGATGTGTGTGGAGTCTAAATACTATCCCCAATCAGAGTCAACTCTAGACAGCTGTCTCTGATTGGGGATCATCACTTCCCCTAATAATGATGTGATGACCTGATTGTGGCTCCCCCACTCCCTCTAGTGGGAGTCTGAGGCCAAGCCTCAGTCAGGCCATCACACCAGAGGCCCAACATTGCAATACTTCCGGTAACACTTCACGAAGCAGACTCGACAGACCAGAACAGGGTTTGGGCTTTGGAAAGTCAATGAGAGATGTGAAGAATTGTTCCTTAGTTGTTCATTTTCTTGATTTCTAAAGGCACAACCTAGATTCGAGCCTATGTCTTAAGTAGCTGAACATGCTATTAGTCCAACCTTGTGAAAGTGAAAAATTGACATGTTTTAATTTTCATCAAAACAACTTATGTGCTTGTCTGTATGAGCTAGCTAACGTCACCATGACATTGCGTAAAAGCATCAGGACTTTCTATTGGAGACGCATCTTCTTACTAAACCATCTTTGGAATTAGCATAGGCCTGCACCAATGTCGGCCGTACAGACTCGGGAGAGGCGAAGGTTGAGAGCCGTGCATCCTCCGAAACACAACCCACCAAGCCGCACTTCTTCTTGACACAATGAACGCTTAACCCGGAAGCCAGCCGCACCAATGTGTCAGAGAAACCGCCGTAAACCTGGCGACTGAGTCAACGAGATGCTAGAGCGGGATGGGACAAGGACAACCCGGCCGGCCAAACCCTCCCTAAACCGGACGACGCTGGGCCAATTGTGCATCGCCTCATGGGTCTCCCGGTCGCGTCCGGATGTGACACAGACCGGGCTCAAACCCACATCTGTAGTAATGCAGCTTGCACTGCGATGCAGTGCCTTAGACCACTGTACCACTCTGGATGCCCAGCATAGGATTATTTTGGAAGGGAGAGGGGAGAGTGGGCCACAAGTTTAATGAATAATACATGGACTTGCTTTTGTGATAATAAAATAAAATTGGGCCTATCGATTGAGCCCTTTGGCCCGTAAAGATTTTGACCCAGAAATTACGTTTCGTCGGATCTAAAGAAGAAAACATAGAAAGAGAAAAAAAAATCCCTCTGTTGACAACAGCTTGTAATTACTGACTCTAAACTTTAACTTTAATATGATCACATTTACATCTATTTGGTGTGACAAATGTACTCAGTGTTTCAGACATTTTTTCTTTTAAACACATTTACTGTATCAGTGCTTTGAACACTTCCTGTCACAGTTTGTTGTACGAATATCGATACCTGTGCACTACAATATACTAAGATGGGTAGGTTAAACATGTGAGAAAACATGATACTGAGGCTGTTATGTGATACCAAGGCTACATCTGTTTAGAGAATTCCCAGGATTTCTGGAAAAACCTGGGAATTATTTGAAAGTTTCCAGAATTTTGCAACTATTTCCTACAAGTACATCAAATTTCCAAAATGTGGTCTCTGCTAATTCTGAACTGATACATTTTTTAAGATCACCACCAACACAGTGAATGATAGCTCCTGCTGGATATTTGCTGAATGTAATTGGTTAATGACCTATATTGTCCATTTCTATCTATAAAATTGGTTATATCATTATATCACTAATAGTATAATAGAGAAAACATGTGGATTCATATTTCGAAGCAATTTGGAAAGCAGCATTGTTCTTTTTTGGAAGAATCTGTTGCGCATGAATTGACAGCATGCTGAGAGAATAAACAGCATGGAGGAACTGTGTGCTGCCTGCTTGAGTGAAAGGGGGAGGGGCTTGGTGTGTGTGGCCCTGGAACCGGAAGCAAGATGCTGCGGGAGGCAGCCTGTCTTGTTTGAGCCGTGTAGAGAAGAGTGTTGCGGCTAAATATTGATATGCATAGAATTTTATATTGGATTTTCTTTTAGTCGCACTGGTGCTCCCAAAATAAAACTCCAGATCGCACAGCAAAATATTTAGTTGCATATGCGAACAAATTTGTCACACTTCAGAGCCCTGATTAGGTTTGAGTGGAGACCTGGTTAAATTATGTAATCATTGGACATCTATTTTTATTTTTAACGTCCGAGATCTGTTTGTCAGAGAGGAAAATCAGAACATGGCTGTGTCTGAAAACGTTACAAGGTGTCAAATCCTTGTTTCTTTCAGACTTCCTCCTTCAATGAGCTTTGAGAGGAATTGAGGAGACAGTGACAGAGGAAGCTAGGATTTGACAGCTAGTAAATGTTTTCAGACACAGCCCATGTTCCTTGGAGATGCTGAGTTCTAGGCACCTAGAGAGATTTATGGAATCTCTAAAAGATCCACAAAAATAAACAAGTTAAATGCTAAACAGCACCACACCACCAATCAGAACATCAACTGCCTTTCTCTCTGGAGACAGAAAAACAAAAAAACATTGAGTGAAGGATTGGTGGTGAGAGGGTCTGCACAAACTTCACATTTGAAAGAAAATCAGACTTGGCACTTGGCAGACATTGAGTTCTCTGAGCAAATGCTTGCATCTGAGAGGAGGGATACGTGCCTGTTTGTGAGAGGAAACAGAAGTGATGAACTTCATACTCTGTCTTCTCCGGCCTGTCACTGTGTGGTCTGTCCGTCAATTGAGCCCGGAGCCATTCTGTATCTACAACGTGAACAGAATCCATCTCTCTCTTTGAGGGCATGACAGCTCGTTCCTCCAAGGGGGTCAGACAGACTGGCTCTGTTCATGAATCGATGAACTGTCGATACCCCTGTCTCAGAGCCTCAGACAATCTGCCCGTCTCCAGGAACTCTTTGGCTTAATTGTTTGTAGTGTGGACTCCGTGTCTGTCAGCGAGGTCAGAGAAGAGAGAGAGAGAGAGAGAGAGAAAGAGAGAGAGAGAGAGAGCAGTTGTCAGGCACTGTTTTATCAATCACCAATATCTCATTCTCCCAGGAGCACAAATGACTAGCCATACAGACAGATTTCAATGTCTGTCACATAGTTGGGAAGAACGGCTAAACTTTAATTCCTTTTGATGGATGAAGGCCAGTGACAAGTGAGAGTGAACCCCTCCTCTATTGATAAAGTTTGGTTTGCTCAAGCGATAGCATAGCAGAGATGAATGAGGAGACTTCCTTACACATGAGGCAGGTGTGACATTGATGCTGACTGGCCGGATCAGATGCTTGTGTATGGTTCAGTGTTTTTTTAGGGACACTGCATATTGATTGTCTTACATTGAATTGCCACAGAAATATCATAAGTGATTGAGATCGTCTCATTGTGGGGATCCAAATGGGACAAGCACTTACTCCTTATTCTTACATAATGTTGCAATGCATTACAATTATAAACAAATTTTAATAGGAACTGATTACTACCATACTACCAGTCATGTTTGACAAGCATCATCTTGACAGCTCCTTGAGTGTGTGGGAGGAGAGGGTGATAAGGGGAAGGGATATGTGTGTGTGTCTGAAGGGAGTGTGTGTGTGTGTGTGTGTGTGTGTGTCTGAAGGGAGTGTGTGTGTGGGTGTGTTGGTGTGGCTGAAGGGAGTTTGTGTGTGTGTGTATGTGTGTGTGTGTCTGAAGGGAGTGTGTGTGTGGGTGTGTCTGAAGGGAGTTAGTGTGTGTGTGTGTGTGTGTGTGTGTGTGTGTGTGTGTGTGTGTGTGTGTGTCTGAAGGGAATGTGTGTGTATGTGTGTGTGTGGGGGGGGGGGGATAACAAATCTCTGGCACCAGGAACAAAGAGTACAACTAGACAGCACTACCATGTTTTTGAGGACATATAGAAATATAGGGCCTACTCTTGCTCTAACATTTTCTCAACCTGATCTCCCAGAAATACGTGAAATGAACACGACCCCTTAACCCCGATTTACGTGGTGGTGACACGGAATGTGTTGAAATTACGTGTCGGCACCACGGAAACAACACCCATACAAAGTCAATGAGGCTCATTTTTCGTGGTGGACACGGATTCCCTGGTTCAACAACGTCACACAGTGGGCGCGGTAAATGTTGTTTTCTAGTTTACTAAACGTCCTCCTTTTATAATGTATTATAGTGAATTTGTTCAAATTTTTGTTGTCTAAATAACAGTAAATTGTTTGTGATATAACTGTAACGTCTCAGTCCGACATACAGAAGGAGCCGGAGGCACAGATGTTATTTCCAACACTTTATTAAGGCTAAACTAAACTCAGGCAGCTATAGGCTACTGCCCACGCCCTAACTACACGCACTCAATCAAGTAGAAACATACGGAACAGAAACGGGAGAATATGCTAACACTTATTGCTAACACACAGAAACACAGGTTGTAACATGCTACAAGGAAAAACAAGACTAACTAAAAACCCGCCTTAACTTCCCCTATATAACTGTTACCCTGGTAACCCTCAGGTGCCGCCCCCCACGGTTAACTGACCACTCTTTTGTAAGACTTTTTTTTGTTTAAATGTATTTATTGCAGATCACATGGGGCGGCAGGTAGCCCAGTGGTTAGAGTGTTGGGCCCGTAACCGAAAGGTTGCTGGATCGAATCCCCGAGCTGACAAGGTAAAAATCTGTCGTTCTGCCCCTGAACAAGGCAGTTAACCCACTGTTCCTAGGCCGTCATTGAAAATAAGAATTTGTTCCTAACTGACTTGCCTAGTAAAATAAAGGTAAAAAATAAAATTTGTTACAATTTGCAGAAAAAATAAATTGAACTTGTAATACAAAACTCATTTAGTTACAGTACACGTTTTCATAAAGAAGAAAAAATAAAAATAAATAAACAAATAAATAAATACACATCAGCCAATGGATAGAGAAGTGAAACAAATATCATATAAGTAACACATAATCTGTATAAAAATTATAAACAACATAAAAGTGCACAGCCAGAGTATCAGACAGAACTTTCAGTTAAATTAGTTATAAAGTTAAATTAGATAAGTATTGCATACGGGTTGAGATACTTACTGTGGTCAATTGGCGGGTGAAATGAGTGGTAAAAGTGACGTATCATTGCCGTGGTAACCACTGAAAGTCTTCTGATATATAAGAATAATTTTTAATAATATTCGCTGCTATGACAGAAAATACATTTGAAAATAATAAAATATCCTAAAGGGTTTAATAACGTAAAGGGAACAACACAGCCTCGGGCCATTCTTTAAAACTACTCCATCTATAAATTGATAGTTATGTGGCGACCCTGTACTGTGTAAAGTTCCTAATCGTCCTGCTGATTGGTGCTCAGGGTGGTCAGTTAATCGTGGGGGGCGGCACCTGATGGTTACCAGGGTAACAGTTATATAGGGGAAGTTTAGGCGGGTTTTTAGTCAGTCTTGTTTTTCCTTGTAGCATGTTCCAACCTGTGTTCCTGTGTGTTAGCAATAAGTGTTAGCATATTCTCCTGTTTCTGTTCCGTGTGTTTCTACTTGATTGAGTGCGTGTAGTTAGGGCGTGGGCAGTAGCCTATAGCTGCCTGAGTTTAGTTTAGCCTTAATAAAGCGTTGGAAATAACATCTGTGCCTCCGGCTCCTTCTGTATGTCGGACTGAGACGTTACAGTTATATCACAAACAATTTACTGTTATTTAGACAACAAACATTGGAACAAATTCACTATAATACATTATAAAATTCGGACGTTTCTTAAACTAGAAAACAACATTTACCGCCGCCCACTGTGTGACATTGTTGAACCAGGGAATCCGTGTGTCCACCACGACAAATGAGCCTCATTGACTTTATATGGGTGTTGTTTCCGTGGTGCCGACACGTAATTTTTACACATTCCATGCCACCACCACGTAAATTGGGGTTAAGGGGTTGTGTTCATTTCACGTATTTCTGGGAGATCAGGTTGCATTTTCTTTAATGCTTTCCTAGTACATACATTAGCTACATTTCTGGTCCCCTTCGTTAGCTTGACTAGTTGTCCAGTTGTCCAGACAAAGTATTCAAACCATAAAATAACAACATTTATCTGAGTTTCTGAGGTAGGTGTTGGCACACACACACACACACACACACACACCGTTTTATACATCCACCCTCAAATACTAGTTCAGCTTGTTACACAGCGATTTCATGGTTGAGAGTGTGGTGAGAGTACAGAGACGAGTGGCGAGTCCTTTGACCTGCTCATTGAGGATTCTGATGGTGGAGCCAGGCAAAAGGCTCCGATATAGGGCTGTCTGAGAGACGTCTACAGCCAATACAAATTCATGATTGTGGGTAATATGATGGAGGAACCTGCATGCAGAGCAGCTTCCACAGTCAACACTATTGGAGAAATGACAAGGCACAACTGTTTCTTTTCTATATTTTTGTTTTAGCATGTTTGCTCAAGGGAATATACAGTATACGTCTACAATCACAACTTTAGAGTTATAATCAGAGATGCTGCTGACATTAAAACATGTACTATTTCAACAGGTGGTCCCATTTGTACGGCTGAATGTGTCGACTTATATGTAGGAATGTTACTTACACGTATGTGAGTGATTGGTCTGTAGGGATTCTTTTCATCCATTAACATTAGTTCCTATTCAGTAGTTATTCATATAAGCAACATTTTAGCTCAAATTAAGAAACTGTAACACTTTGTGACTTATTAAAAATGGACACCAGTATTTACCAATGCTTTATACAGGAAGTGTATGAAAAACCTTTATTGTACCCTGGAATTGCATGATCCCACATGATGACTGTATACTCATTGAACTCTGCATTATACACAGAATCAGGATACCAGAATAGGTATTCCAGTCTGGATATGTTGTGTAATTCACTTTAATTTATTTATTCCTGAGTGCTCATACATTTCCGTTACATTAGGGGATTTTTTTTTTTTAAGAACAAAGATTATCCTCAAAATATATTTTTGTTATAATTACATAAACATCTCAAAGGCGTATTTGCATATGGGACAGAGTTAGTTAAATTCTCATGAATCTTAATATCTCATGAATCTTAATATCTAATATCTAATTCTATGAATTAATGTGTTTGTTGCTTACACACCATCTTGAAGGTGGTCTTAGCCGTTCTGCATTTTCTGTATATTGTGAGGCGTAGTCCGAAACATAAATAAGCAACAAAAATATATTTATTCCAAACAGATCTTTGAAAATAAGTCAAAGTAATGTTTGCCTAAATGTTCTTTCTTTCTTACTTTTCTTTCATTAAATGGCTACACAACCTTGATTTGACCTTGACTGAAACATTTAAAAACCTTGTCATCTTATAAAGGTCTCCATTCTGTAGATTTTCTGACCTTACACACCAAATCCTTTGTAAAGTGTCAGAGCTAACTCTTTGCCTGCCTACAGTACCCGGGCTCTACATGAAGTCAGTGTTGCGTTCAGAGAATGAGAAAGGGGAGTGTTAGTGACCTTAACCTCCCTCTACTGTGGATGAAACTCTGGAAGGACATCCACTTTCCTCTGGGAAGTATAAGCAATGTAGCACCTTTCTCTGGCTTATTTCTGTACAGTTGTAAACTTTCTCCAGGTATCACAGAGGGCTTTCTGTAATGCTATCCCAATAGCTACCTTTTCAACAAGACTTGATGTGTAATTTGTTATTGTAAAGGTATACTGAGCATTGCCAGCCAGTCACCATCATTAGGATTCTATCGTTAGTTTCCATGCTAGTATTTTTCCTGCAAGGCAAACAATGTGGTCCACGAGGACTGCTCTAAGACAGTGATGGATATGGGAGAGGTCAGCAGCCATGCCTCAGTGGTGAGCACTGTCGAAGCAATGTGAGTCTAGGACCAGAAACCCATGGGTAATGTGTTAAGGTAATGATAGAGGTAAAGATTAAATGCCTCTGGGAGGCTTCAGCTTGGTCCCCCTTACAGTCAATTCTTAGAACATGTGTACAGTTACCACAGACTCGTCACTCGGCCGGTCATGCCGGCCAGTCATGCTCAGTCATTCTGAATGGGGGCTAATGACAGTTGTGTCTAAATGACAATATAGTGGCCTGTAAATATGATTGCTAAAGAAGGCAAGAAGTACGTAGGCAACATCTTTACCATCATTATAATGTCATCCAATTTACTTTAGAGATATGGCCATGTTGCCTGTAGCTAGCAAAGTTAATAAAAAATAACTTAGCAATGCTAATGTTTGCCAGCTAAAATTCTGTGCTGTCTCCTCAATCTTAACTAACTAAGTTAAGTTCTACTGCATCTAGTCAATCTGGCGACATCAGAATGATGACAAATGTTTTCCTACTAATTTTTTTATCTATATATTTTTTACCTTTATTTAACTAGGCAAGTCAGTTAAGAACAAATTCTTATTTATTTTGACAAACTTCCCTGGCCAAACCCTCCCCTAACCCGGACGGCACTGGGCCAATTGTGCGCCACCGTATGGGACTCCAGATCACGGCCGGTTGTGATACAGCTGGGATTGAACTGAGTGCGCCTCTAGCCTTAGACCGCCTCCGCCACTCGGGAGCTAATTACTTGCTTCCTTTTGAAATGTCATTGTGCTTCCAAGCCACTATAATGCACTTTAGATGAAGTCTTCATCAGTGCCAATTGAGAATGCATTAAGTGGATCATTCAATCAGGTGCAGTGCCTAAAGAAAATGTTCATAACAATATTGTTATGCAATGTGCTACCCATGAATACCTCGTGTTCCATATTGCAAGTTCCATACTCCATATTCCTTTCAATGAGCTTGTCTATGAAGTCGTTTGTAGTAATGCATTTCAAAACAAGGTCATTACTAAAGAAACATTATTGATATGTTTAACGCTTGGTAACAAGTTGAATTGGATTGTCTGCTTTTCCCTTATTAAAAAAATATACAGTTTACTAAAGAATACTACAGTAGTTACTATATAATTCTGTAGTAAACTGTAGTATACTGTAGAATACTATACTACAAACTGTAGTATCCCTCGATCATGTTTAGTACTCAGTATGCAATGTTGTAGTATACTGTCAAATACTATAATAAATACTACAGTATTATTAAAAAAACACCAGTAAATACTACAGTAATGTCTGCAAAAACATTACAGTTTGCAAAAATACTACAGTTAACTATAGTACTACAGTATTTAATTTGCAAATACCCTGCCTATTCCCCTCCCCAAAATCACAATTTGTGCCACCCATAAGTGAGACACCTACATGCCAAGTATAGACCATATTGTGTTCACTACAGGTTATAGAAAAGAGAATAAACTCTCATCTATGTGTTCAGACCCCCAGTCCTACCTAACTACATACCTACCTACAGGCTGTGGAAATGTTGCTCTGTTAGCGTTTGTCCTGTAGGTTTCCTCAAGGAGAAAGACCCCACTTCTATGTCAAAGATAACAAAACAAAAACACTATAGTATACTACAGTCATGTCCACAAAGATACTACAGTATACTATAGTCATGTCCCCAAAACACTACAGTAAATACTATAGTATATATACCATAGTATACTATAGTATTCTATGTTTCTGAATAACTATTATAATATCCATTAAACACATGTATTGTTTGAGACCATGAGCCATGGTCATCACTTCAAACAGTGATAACATATCCAGTCAAGGAGCTCCATTCTGTGTGTTGCTCGTTCATCCCTTTGTGTCAATCACAACTGTATGGCACAAAAGAGGAACAGATGTTACATATCATGGTAATGTCATGGCACCCCACATTCAAGTCACTGACCCATGTTGTTTTGTGACGTGATTGACATTGATCTTTCTTGACCCAGCCTAAGATTCTAAGATTGAATTACAGTGCCTCCAGAAAGTGTTTCACAAACCTTCACTTATTTCACATTTTGTTGTATTACAGCATGAATTAAAAAATTCGATTTTGTGTCACTGGCCTACACACAATACCCGATAACTTACTTTTTTTTGTTGAAATTTTTACAAATAAATTAAAATTGAAAAGCTGAAAGTCAATAAGCATTCAACCCTTTAAGAAATAACAAGCCTAAATAAGTTCAGAAGTAAAAATTTGCTTAACAAGTCACATTAGTTGCATGGACTCACTCTGTGTGCAATAACAGTGTTTAAAATTACTAAGGTCCTTCAGTCGAGCAGTGAATTTCAAACACAGATTCAACCACAAAGACCAGGGAGGTTTTCCAGGGCCTAGCAAAGAAGAGCACCTATTGGTAGATGCGTAAAAAAAAGAAAAACAGACACTGAATATCCCTTGAGCATGGTGAAGTTATTAATTACACTTTGGATGGTGTATCAATACATACCCAGTCACTACACACAGTTGCCTGAGAGGAAGGAAACCGTTTCACCATGAGGCCAATGGTGACTTCAAAACAGTTAGAGTATAACGGCTATGATAGGAGAAAACTGAGGATGGATAAACAACATTGTAGTTACACCACAATACCAACCTAAATGACAGAGTGAAAAGAAGGAAGCCTGCATGCACAGAATAACAATATTCCAAAACATGCATTCTGTTTGCAACAAGGCACTAAAGTAATACTGCAAAAAATCTGCCAAAGCAATTCACTTTTTGTCCTGAATAAAAACTATGATGTTTGTAGCAAATCCAATGCAACACATTACTTATAATCGTTAAGGACTGGAGAGTTTTTCAGGATAAAAAATAAACTGAATGGAGCTAAGCACAGGAAAACCTCGTTCAGTCTGCTTTCCACCAGACACTGGGAGATGAATTCACCTTTCAGCAGGACAATAACCTAAAACACAAGGCCAAATCTGCACTGGGGTTCCTTACCAAGAAGACAGTGAATGTTCATGAGTGGCCTAATTACAGTTTTGACTTAAATCTGATTGAAAATGTATGGAAAGACCTGAAAATGGTTGTTAGCAATGATCAACAACCAATTTGACAGAGCTTGAAGAATTTTTTAAAGAAAAATGGCAAATGTTGCACAATCCATTTGTTAAAAGCTGTAAACGCTGCCAAAGGAGATTCTTGACTCAGCGTGTTGAATACTTATCTAATCAATGTACTGTATATTAGTGTTTTATTTTTCACATTTTATTTTACGAATGTTGGTTTTTCTTCCACTTTGACATTACAATTAAATCAATTTGAATCCCACTTTGTAGCACAACAAAATGTGGAAAACGTCAAGGGTGTGAATTCTTTCTGAAGGCACTGTATTAATGTACCTCAGGCATAACACAAGCTTATTTTTTGGGTTGTGATGGATTAAGACAGTTGAACTAAGCCCAGAGGCATTTATAAATTAGACTATATTCTTCAAGAATCAATGGCTATATTATTAATTTAAAGTCCAAAAAGGGATGTACTCTACCAATCCCAGATTGCCCCTTTAATGTGCCTGAGGCATACTAGGGGCTATTAAATGCATTCTACTGTGTGAATAAATAATCTATTAATGTGGGCTTGTGCTAACTAAAACTGTCCATTCACTACAGGATTTTCCTGCAAACATTTTCTTGTAAAGATGTTGATAAAGACCAACATCAGTGAAAAAACGTATATTACTTCACTGGCCAAATATTCCAAAATACACCCAGGTATCTGAAAACAATTTACTGCATTACAGTAAGCCAAAATTAGAATCTGCAGAGGAGATATTGATTAGCTTATTGTAATGTGTGGGATCACGCAGATTCTTTTTCACACACATGAGATTCTTCTGACATCTCAATGTGCAATGTTATTGGTGAATCTTGAAAGGAAAACACAAGTATCAAGATAGCCAGTCATTGGTGTGGAGAGAAAGTAATGTCTGGTTATTTGAAAGGCAATGACATCAACACATTTTACTTCCTATATTACTATAGAGTTGCCCAGAATCACTCATCGATTTAGGAAAGCATTTACTGAGAGACCTACTTAGAGACCTATTCTCTTAGTATTCGCTCCACTGCACATCGAAAAGCCAGCTCTAAATGTTGTTGTCCTCTATACTTCAGGGAGTGACTCATACACAGCCATGAACCTTTCACTTTGTGAATGGATGTTAATATCAAATGTGATGAACAACAGAAAGGAGCACTTCTTGTTGTTTGCAGGTGTTTATTAGTTCCAGCAATAATCACATTTTGCACATGAAAAATCTGAACATAAGTTGATATAAGCCTGAAATATAAGATACCGTGCCTTCTGAAAGTATTCACGCCCGTTTTCTTTTTCCACATTTTGTTGTGATACAAAGTGGAATTAAAAATGACTTAATTGTCATTTTTTGTCAACGATCTACACAAAATACCCTGTAATGTCAAAGTGGAAGAAAAAAAATATAAAAAATAAAACGAATATATCTTGATTCGATCATTTTTCAACCCCCTGATTCAATACATGTTAGAATCACCTTTTAGCTGTGTCTTTCTGGGTAAATCTCTTAACAGCTTTGCACAATTGGATTCTGCAAATTTTGCCCATCAAATTGGCTGATGATCATTGCTAGAAAAACATTTTCAAGTCTTGCCAAAGATTTTCATGCAGATTTACGTCAAAACTGTAACTCGGCCACTTAAGAAGATTCATTGTCTTCTTGATAAGCAACTCCAGTGTAGATTTGGCCTTGTGTTTTATGTTATTTTTCTGCTGAAAGGTGAATTCATCTCACGTTGAGTGGTGGAAAGAAGACTAAACCAGGTTTTTCTCTAGGATATTGCATGTGCTTAGTTCCATTCCATTTCTTTTTTATCCTGAAAAACTCCCCAGCTCCAATTACAAGCATGCCACATTTTTTGCAGTATTACTTTAGTGTCTTGTTGCAAACAGGATGCATGTTTTGGAATATTTTGTACAGGCTTCCTTATTTTCACTCTTTTCAGCCATTAAACTCTGTAACTGTTTTGAAGTCACCATTGGCCTCATGGTGAAATGTCTGAGCAGTTTCTTTTCTCTCTGACAAATGAGTTAGGAAGGACGCCTGTAGCTTTGTAGTGACTGGGTTTATTGATACAACATCCAAAGTGTAATTAATAACTTCACCATGCTCAAAGGGATATTCAATGTCTGCTTTTATTAGTTTTACCCATCTTGCAATAGGTTCCCTTCTCTGTGAGGCATTGAAAAACCTCCCTGGTCTTTGTGGTTAAATCTGTGTTTGAAATTCACCGCTCAACTGAAGGACCTTACAGATAATTGTTTGTGTTCGGTACAGAGATGAGGTAGTCATTCAAAAATCATGTTAAACACTATTATTGCACAAAGAGTGAGTCCATGCAACTCATTACGTGACTTGTTAAGCACATTTTTGCTCCTGAACATATTTAGGCTTGCCATAAGAAAGGGGTTGACAATTAAGTTTTCATTTTTAATTCCACTGACATTATGGGATATTGTGTAGGCCAGTGACCAAAAAATCTAAATGTAATACATTTTTAATTCAGGCTGTAACACAACAAAATGTTGAAAAAGTCAAGGGGTATGAATACTTTCTTAAGTCACAGTATATGATAATTCCTAGAATTCATATTTCATAATTTAAATGATCAATTATCATTACCCATCACCTTGTTTCTGAAGACAAACCCCTACATCATTGGTCCCAAGTGTGGGGACAAGCCCCAACGTTATTGGTCCCCCTTGTGAGGACGAGTCACTACATTATTGATCCCTATGTGTGGGGACAAGCTTTACATTATTGGTCCCCATTTGAGGACGAGCCTCTACATTATTGGTCCCCCCGTGTGGGAACAAACTTCTACATTATTGGTCCCCCGTGTGGGGACAAGCACCTACATTATTGGTCCCCCATGTGAGGACCAACCCCTACAATATATTAAATGTTTTCCTTTGGATGTTTACCCGAGGATTCCCGATCACATGGCATAATACTTCCCTTTATCTGACTATCAGTCCTGAGACAGTGCTGCATCTTCTATGTATCTCTGAGATCCTGTTTATGGGTGCGTGTGTGTGTGTGTCTGTGTGCGTGTGTGTGTGTGTGTGTACACAGGCTTAATTAAATAGTAAAGTGCGTCACACATAGATAACATAAATACTCCATTGTGTTTATACGTAGGTAGGTCTCAGACCAGGCAGTTACAGTAATGGTGTTGTCTATTATTTCCCTCATCATCCTCAGTGATCTCACAGTGTCATAGTGGACATGTTTACAGTCTGTCTGACTTGGTGTAATACACCCCATGATTTCCCACTTTTGGCTAATGTGCTGCACTCATCATCAGAGGTGACTACAGAAAACAGGGCCCCTTTGGATGACATGGCCGGCTGAACAAGTTAGTCTAAATGACATCTTTTACGACATGTAGTAAGCATGTACAGTGCATGTCACATGTGTTATTGCTGAATGTTTCTGAATAGCATGAGATTACTTAGACATGCAAACAATGTCAATATACAAAACGAATTACATTATTGTCACATTCTATTCTCATCAAGGGTGAGGTTAAAATGCCATGCATTAAAATGAATCCCTGCGAGTAAGATTATCATGAAACATCCCGAATTTGCGTTTTAACAGAGAAAGACAAAGGAAGTCGATATCATTTGACTTGTTGACTTGAAAGACGTATGCATGGTAAGTAGGTAAACTCTATTTCTAAATCAGGATGGACTGCTGAGTAATGTGACGGTGATGCATTTGCCCCAAAGGTGTAATTACCCTTGGCTGCTCCGTCTTCGTTTTTCCCCTATTGTAATTGAAAGCAATTCAAGCAGTCAGCAACCATTATGATCCCCCTGACATAAACCAATGTCAGATGAAAGCTTTTGTTGTTGTTGCTTTGCTTTGCCGCGGTGAGGAGAATAGGATAAGTGTTTTGTTTTGATCTTCAAATTACCTCATCTGGATTACAATGTACACCAACAAGCACTTATAAGAATCCAGTTGTGTTTTACTCACAGATATCTTGCTGGAGACGGTAATGGAAACATGTTGGCTAATCTCAAAGTGTCAGGGGACAAGAGGGAATGCTGGTTGGTTCCTCCTTTGGATCCAAGTCGAACTGTTTCTTCTATTTTTTGGGGGGGCAGAAAAACACAGACACAGAAAGTCAAGGTTTTGTTTTACCGAACATGATTGACTCCAATGACTGCTGAATGTTCAAACAGCTTGGGCTTGCATGACATATATACACTGGGGGCCAAAGGTTTGGAATATTACTAATTCAAGGGTTTTCTTTATTTAAACGATTTTTTACATTGTAGAATAAAAGTGAAGACATCAAAACTATGACATAAGACATATGGAATCATGTAGTAACAAATTTGAGATTCTTCAAGTAGCCACCCTTTGCCTTGATGACAGCTTTGCACACTTTTTTGATTACTACATGATTCCATATGTGTTATGTCATAGTTTTGATGTCTTCACTTTTATTCTACAATGTAAAAAATAGAGAAAATAAAGAAAAACCCTTGAATGAGTAATATTCCAAACTTTTGCCTCCCAGTGTATGTTTATATTATATTTTACATCATTGCCTTGTGCAGGGGTAGGCAACTCTGGTCCTGGAGTGCCATAGTTACTTCATGTTTTTGATTTAACTGACCTGGAAGACCATGTGTGTTGAATTCAGACAATCACTGAACTGATAAACTAGCATAGTAGCTCAGTGTGGTGCCTGCAGAACTCTAGGAACAGGGTTGCCTACCCCTGGCCTGGTGGATTAAGATCGATAAAAAAAAGAGACTGTAGTTTCATCTCATGGGTGTAAGAGCATCTTAAATTAGTGAGTTCCCACAAATCACCAACTGTTCCCTTAGAGTAAGCAGCACTGCCAGAAATACTCCTCACATGGGCACTGAATCACCCCAGCTTTATTGACCTGCTTAAATATTTCATGGATGTCTATGTGGAGTAAATATAGAGAGAAGCAGAGATGAGCTCACTGCACATCTTTTGATATGGAAACTGACACCAGGAACTGCATGATTCATATTAAAATATGAGCATGGTTTCTCTCTCAACATGAATCACACTATTAAATTATGCTCCAGTGCATATCAGAGAATCCTAATCTGCTTTGAAAAAGGTAACCAATTATCGGAGAAAAAATATCATTCAAAATGGTCCTCCTGCTCTGCCTCCTCTTGAAGGCACATTGTTCGTAATGATTTATAACTTAACTATCAGTTTTCCTAAAGTTTTATGAAACTGTAGGTTCTCTGCAGTTCAACATTATCAAAGTACTCAAAGTAATAATGCAGCTTTTTGATTATAAGAGCCAGTCTCTATATTTCACTCTCTTCAGTATTTTATTTTTTATCCCAACTGAATACCTGCAATGTGCTATGATGTAATTCTCTCCAAAGCCAGTTGGTTCCCTATTCACCAAATCCATATTTTAACATTGTGAGCATGGCCAGATCAGGAATGGAAAATCAATTACAATCTGACTCATCTTATTTGGTGGCTTTTTGCATCTCTGAATGGAAATATACTGTACAAATTAACCACAAACCTATATAATGAAGAGATGGTAGTAAGCAATTCATTGTGTTATTATCTTAGATGTGTCAGTTAATTCAATCATTTCTGAGTAAATTTGGGGCTCAAATCCCTTGATGAATTGCAGACAGGATAGCAATGTATTATTTTAACAGGCCGAGGACTAATGAAGGATCAACTCTGGTTATTCCAAGAGGCTGTGGACATTTCATAAACCTCATCAATAAAAGGGCATTGAGAAGCATTGACCCATATTAGTGAAATATTACATACTGTATTAGTGATGAAATACTGTATATGCTTATGAAAGGTGGTGAGAGGGAAATGGTATGAAACTCTGTTACTATAAAGAAATGTATATGGAGCTGAAAACAAAGCCAAATGCTCCAAATAGATCCATGAGATCATAGTTTATACAGAGAAAAATACTGTCTGTCAACACTTTCAATCCAATCCTACTGAACATTTTTATGTTTTTTTTTTCAAAAACAAACTGTGTGAACATTAAATAAACAAGAACTGCTGAGAGTCAAGTACTTAGTGTCCCTGCAAATTGAGCTTCCCCACCACCACCACCATTACCACCATCGTCTTCAAGGTCGTTAATTGGCAAAATAAGTTGAGGGAGAGACTGTTAGCCTCAGCAGTTACCAAAGCAGATGAGCTCCCTGCTAGTTACCACCAGGCCCACCAATTTGACTTTGCACAGCACTTCAAAGCACACACCCTACATTCAATACTGCTAACTAAATACGACACTTAAATATGAGCCCTGCATACATTTTTATTTTTCTTTATTTCACCTTTATTTAACCAGTTAGGCCAGTTGAGAACAAGTTCTCATTTACAAGTTACACATTGGATAAACAAACGTACAGTAAATAACACAATAGAAAATCTTTATACAGTGTGTGCAAATGTAGTAAGATTAGGAAGGTAGGGCAATAAATAGGCCATAGTGGCGAAATAATTACAATTTAGCATTAACACTGGACTGATAGATGTGCAGATGATGATGTGCAAATAGAGATACTGGAGTGCAAATGAGCAACAATAATAAATATGGGGATGAAGTAGTAGGGTGGGTTATTTACAGATGGGTTATGTACAGGTGCAGTGATCGGTAAGCTGCTCTGACAGCTGATGCTTAAGGTTATTGAGGGAGATGGTAGTCTCCAGCTTCAATGATTTTTGCAATTCATTCCAGTCATTGGCAGCAGAGAACTGGAAGGAATGGCGGCCAAAAGGAGGTGTTAGCTTTGGGGATGATCTTAACGGGGTGACGTGTGAGGAACTGTCGAGACAATTCTATGCATTTGAGTGCATTATACATGTACTGTATTTTGTTACAGTAAAATAGTAATAGTTAGACATGTCAGAATCTGAAATAGGTAATGTTATGTTATATGAACTCTACAGTATGGATAGTTCGATTTTGTTCAAATGTGACTATCAGTGACTTACTGATACACCATATTGATACACCATCCAAAGTGTAATGAATAACTTCACCATGCTCAAAGGGATTTTCAGCGTCTGTTTTTTTTGTCTGTTTTTTTTTACACATCTACCAATCTGTGCTCTCCTTTGCGAGGCATTGAAAAACCTCCCTCGTCTTCGGGGTTGAATCTGTCCTCGAAATTCAGTACATTACAGATCATTGTATGTGTGGGATATACAGAGATGGGGTAGTCATTCAAAAATCATGTTAACCACCATTATTAGACACGGAATGAGTCCATGCCACTTATTATGAGATTTGTTATACACGTTTTTGCTCTTGAACCTATTTATGCTTGCCATAACAAACGTATTGAATACTTATTGATAAGACATTTCAGCTTTTAATTTATTTTTCTCTTGTCATCCACACAATGTTCCCACAACCTAAATAATTGTTTTAGGAACTGTCAAAGAACATAAAAGATTGAAAAAACATTTGCCAGAACACAACCTAATAAAAACATTGTAATTATCAGCACAACGGGACAGTTTTTGTGTTTTGGGAACATATCTCTTGTCATGTCCCCACAATGTTACCACAAGACTGTTCCAACAACCTAATTATGAACCTTTAAAGAACAGACTAAATGTGGTCTGGGAACGTTCTTGCAACATCAGGCGAATGTTTTATATATGTATAATCATTAGCACAACTGGACAGTTTTTGTTATTAGAACATTTGCCGCAATCTAATGAATGTTCTGGTAACATTCACAGAAGCAATTTTGGTTTGCTGGGTAGTCTGTAGTGTTCCTGCATGGTCTACTACTCAGCTGCCACAAAAGGCAGATAGGTATCTGTCACACCCTGATCTGTTTCACCTGTCTTTGTGATTGTCTCCACCCCCCTCCAGGTGTCACCCATCTTCCCCATTATCCCCAGTGTATTTATACCTGCATTCTCTGTTTGTCTGTTGCCAGTTTGTTTTGTTTCGTCAAGCCTACCAGCGGGTTTCCCTCTGCTTCTGCCTCTCGATTGTTCTTGTTTTCCCGGTTTTGACCATTTTGCCTGCCCTGACACCGAGCCTGCCTTCCATCTTGTACCTTTGCCCCACCTATCTGGATTACAGACCTCTGCATACTCTGACCCTGAGCCTGCCTGCCGTCCTGCACCTTTGCCCAACCTATCTGGATTACTGACATCTGCCTGCATCTGACCTGTCTTTTGCCTACCCCTGTTGTATTAATAAACTGTTATTACTTCAATGTTGTCTGCATCTGGGTCTTACCTGAAACGTTGATAGGTATCTCCATATGTCTAAACACATTACCCATCCACTTAGCATCCAATAGACACTGTCAGTATGTGTGTAAATGGCTGTCTGATCCCTGTGTCCCATGGGGCAAAGCCTGGTAATTAACCCTTCTGAGTGGGATGCTGTACATGAGACATTGGGTAAGTCCTATATTTGCAGAGATATTAATTTTACTTTTGACTTTGAGACATACTATAGTAGCTGGTTTCAACTGTGAAGTGCCAAATATTCCTATAAAACCAAAGTGGTTCTCAAATAATACACACCACAGCCCTGAAGCTACATTTCCATCTACGTAACTAATGACATGCAAATAGTAGAACAGTGTGAACAAGTTTCATGCTGAAATTATGAGTATAGCGTATGGAAAATTTAAGTCATCTTTTCTTTGATGGCAAACGCATAAAAAATGCATTGATGGTATTTATCTTGACAGTTCAAGTTGGATTGAGGATTCTGCAGCATTGCAGACTGCAGGTCATTCTCCCATAAGAAATAGAATGTAAGCTACAGTGACGCTGTGAAAAAACAAACATTGCATTAGTAGTTTACTTGCTGAGGGCAAGTGACTCCATGAAATTTCACACATTGATTACTTCTAAATGCTATTTCCTTCTACAGATTCAAAACTAATTAGTATGATTACAAATCTTTTTTGTATGTTTAAAGCAACAATTTTAGCCATGTACTATAACTAGGGGCTGATTCAAGAGCTAGGTTGCCATTATTGAGAAATCAATACACTACTTCTTGCTTCAAACTTTCACTAATTAGTGCCACAACTCAAATGGATGATATGAAAAAAAAACATCTGACAACAACAACAAAAAAGTACCTCCTGGAAATTTTGATGATCTAAATGTGTATTTGTTAGGTATGAAAGATGGGAGCAGGCAGGGGAGCAGAAGGGCTGCATGTAGTGTAACCTTTTTAATCTATTGTGATTGCGTTCACGCTTGGCTGAGGAGTCGCAGGAGGCCGCCAGCATGTTTACCTCAAAAAAGTAAGCAGACTGCCTGCTTGTGTCCTAAATGGCACCCTATTCCCTACATAGTGCTCTACTTTTGACCGGTGCCCTATGGGCCCTGGTCAAAAGTAGTGCCCTGTATAGGTATTAGACTGCCATTTGGGACACATACCTGTCTTCTCAGCCTATAAGCTGGAGGAGGAAAGCTGCTTGGGGGGCATTAAGCAAGGATATGTTCTGAGGTCAGGAGTCAGATAATAGGAGGAATCACCCGAGGGGTTTTTAACAAAGCAGATTTGTTTGGCTTGCACAAGAAGAAATTCATGCAAACTGGTAGGGCCCTATTCCATGAGGGAGGGAGGGAGGGAGGTGGAAGGAGGGGGGGGGAGCAGTGTTTACAACAAATCCCTTAATAGATCTTGGCAGTATCTAACACTAAGTGATAGGGCTGCTTTAGGGGTTTCATTGGCCGTGTGCATGTCTTTGGTGTTCAGGCTGAATTTACCTGTTGGGCCTCAGAAGTGAGAAGGAAGATGTCTTTCTTGTATTTTCCTGTGTCCTTGTGTTATACAGTGTGTGGTTTTAATCAACATGAGAGGACAAAACACTTTGTCAACCAAGCAGTTCATAACATGAAAGTTAAGAGCAATAAAAAAAAACTCATAAGTACTTTTAGACATAACTGCAGCCTATATCAGGGGTTCTCAAACTTTTTTGATCCAGGGCTTCCTTTTGAGACAGCAAATTAATCAATCAATCAGTAGACAACTCGAGTGAGATAAAAATGGCATACAAGGAGTTTTACTATGACTTCGGCAATGCATGGCCGGATGAGTCTCGGGCCATGGGATTTTTTATTTTTAAAGGCCTGCCTCTTTGCAATTGTCATTGTGCAGAGAGATGTTTCATTGTTGCAGCTATCCTGCAATTCTAAATATTTTGCCAAGAGGCAGATAATTTCTTTAAAAGAAGTATTAAGTTGACATATTTATAATTAGTGGATTTCTGTGGATAAAAACCCAGCCCAGGGTTAAGAACATAAATTGTAGATTGATAATATTATATTGTATTGTATTATACCCTCTAAACTTATTCCATGGATCCCTTGGTCAGAATTCATTTAATATACCAGTCAAAAGTTTGGACAAACCTACTCATTCCAGGTGTTTCTTTATTTGTACTATTTTCTACATTGTAGAATAATAGTGAAGACATCAAAACTATGAAATAACACATATGGAATCATGTAGTAACCAAAAAAGTGTTAAACAAATCAAAATATATTTTATATTTGAGATTCTTCAAAGTAGCCACCCTTTGCCTAATTGACAAGTTAAGTATTCCCACGCATAACAGAGAGAGCTTCAAGTTCCTCGGCGTACACATCACTGGCAAACTGAAATGGTCCACCCACACAGACAGTGTGGTGAAGAAGGCTCAACAGTGCCTCTTCAACCTCAGGAGGCTAAAGAAATTTGGCTTATCACCCAAAACCCTCACAAACTTCTACAGATGCACAATTGAGAGTATCCTGTCGGGCTGCATCACCGCCTGGTACGGCAACTGCACTGCCCATAACCGCAAAGCTCTCCAGAGGGTGGTGTGGTCTGCCCAACGCATTACTGGGGGCAAACTTCCCGCCCTCCTGGACACCTACAGCACCCGTTGCCACAGGAAGGCCGAAAAGATCATCAAAGACATCAACCAACCGAGCCACTGCCTGTTCACCCCGCTATCATCCAGAAGGCGAGGTCACCTGTACGGTGCATCAAAGCTGGGACCGAGAGACTGAAAAAAAGCTTCTATCTCAAGGCCATCAGACAGCTTAACAGCCATCAGTTACACACCAGAGGTGGCTGTGATTAGAAATCACTGGCCACTTTAAGGAAATTAAACACTAGTCACTTTAATAATGTTTCCGTATCTTGCACTACTCATCTCATATGTTTAAACTGTACGCTATACTATTCTTCAGTATCTTAGTCACTTAATTGTGTTTACATACTGCATCAACAATCTCTTATGTGTATACTGTATACTATAAAGCTTACTATGCCACTGTATCTCAGTCCAATGCCGGCCTGACATTTATGTATACATTCTTAATCCATTCCTTACTTAGATTTATGTGTATTGGGTATATGTTGTGAAACTGTTAGATATTACTTGTTAGATATTACTGCACTGTCGAAGCTAGAAGCACAAGCATTTGCTACACCCGCAATAACATCTGCTAACCACCTGTATGTGACCAATAAATTTGATTTGATTTGAGATGTAAGCAAGGTGTAATCAAGGTTTGAAATTATTATGAAATTATTATGTTTTAGTTTAAATATTATATCTGTTTGTGCTGTCAATTTACAGTCTATTAATTATTTGTAATTATATTATGGCCCCCCGACTATCCACTCAAGAAAATAATCGGCCCTCGGTTTAGTCTAGTTGATGATCCCTGGTATGTACAGTAACACTGTGAAACCTCCTGGATGTTATAAAAGCCTCTGTCTGACATTGGCCCTCCTTAGGTGGAAAACTCTGCCAGTAACCAGTCTTAATGACTGTCCTTTGGGACCATGAAATCCACCACATTATATCTGAGGCCTCCTGATATCCCCCTGCTTCTGTGAGCCAGCCCTATCCCCAGCCCCTAGTCCCAGCACCCCAGGCTCAGCCCCATATCCTCAGCCCCATCCCCAGCCATTAGTTACATCCCCCAGGCTCAGCTCCCTATCTCCATCCCAACCCATTGTCCCAGTCCCCAGTCCCAACCCCCTATCCCCATACCCCAGCCCCTAGTCCAAGCCCCCAGCCTCAGCCCCCTATCCCCATCCCCATCCCCAACCCTCAGTCCCAACCCCCCATCCTCAGCTCCCTATCCCAAGCCTCAGCCTCAGCCCCCTCTCCACATCTCCTAGTCTCAGCCCCCAGCCTCAGCTCCCTATTCCCAGCCCCTATTCCCAGCCCCTAGTCCCAATCCCCAGCCTCAGCCTCCTTTCCCCCTCCCCTTGTCCCAACCCCCAGCGTCAGCTCCCTATCCCCAGCCCCTATTCCCAGCCCCCAAGCTCAGCTCCTATCCCCATCGCCAGCCCCTATTCCCAACCCCCAGGCTCAGCTCCTATTCCCAGCCCCTAGTCCCAACCCCCAGGCTCAGCTCCCTGGCCCTAGTCCCAACCCCCAGGCTCAGCTCCCAATCCCCAGCCTCAGCTCCCTACCCCCAGCCCCAATCCCCATCCCCTAGTCTCAGCCCCCTATCCCCATCCCCTAGTCTCAGCCCCCAGCCTCAGCTCCCTATCCCGACACCTAGCCCCATTCCTAGCCCCATTCCTAGGCCCATCTTCAGCCGCAACCCCTTTCCTATCTCCAGAACATCACTCTAACACCAGCCTTGCCTCCCCTCTCTCTGTGAGATGCTCCCTGCACGCTTGTTAGGCAGTGAAGATGAGATGCTGCAGCATCTTTCAGACTGTCATCCAGCTCTCTCTCGCTCTCTGCAGCAGGAGTGGCTTTGAGATTCCTGGCATGCTAGGCCGTTTGCATGCTATGCTATCTCTGATGTGGATGATTTGTTTGCTAACACTGAGGGATGGCAGGGACCAGGGATGCTTAGCGATGTTCCCCAAGAGCACTTCTCTGACACTGAGTGGAAGTGCATGTGGATGCCTTTAATGCTAGTTTGAACTGGTGTGTTTGAGCTTTAAATATGCCATTCACTTCTGAGTGTCCCTGATGGCATAATTATTGCACAGCATGAGTCGACAGGATTCTTGTCAATAAAATATGCAGATGTATATACCGAAGACTATTGAAAGGCGAGATATCTTCTGACACACAAACAAATAAGCACACAGTGTATTAGCCTATGTCTAATTCCTGTGCTTTCTGTCCCTTTTACATTTTTATTCTAATTGTTAACTTGAATTAGTTATTTCCACAAAAAAATATAAATGTTAATGTTCTTTCATTTTCTCAAACCCCTCTTAAATAGAAGCATTCCTGGACAAAACAATAATTAAATGAGTGCATGGGTGCATGAACGGCTCCAGGGGTAAGCTCCCTCCCGCCAGCCAGCTCCTGAGCTCCACTGTGTATCACCTCAGGTCCGATGGTAATCTTCGCCTTTGGCTTTGTGAAAGCGATAAGATGATAGGGCCAAAGCGAGGGGGAGGTTCAGAGTTCACCTACAAATAAGATAAAGAGGCTGGGTAATTAGATAAGGCACAACTAGGGCTGTGGTGGCCATGAAATGTTGTCAGCCAGTGATTGTCAAGCAAATAACTGCCTGTCTCACGGTAATTGGCCGATAATTAACATAAACAGGTTTAGCATCTCCTGGCTTCCATGCATAGCCTACAAGCCACTGATGCAGACCTTTGGAACATCTACATTTTAAAAAGTCTAATGAATCCATAAAATATAGCCTAAACCAGGGGTACTCAACTCTTACCCTACGAGGTCCGGAGCCTGCTGGTTTTCTGTTCTACCTGATAATTAATTGCACACACCTGCTGTCCCAGGTCTAAATCAGTCCCTGATTAGAGGGGAACAATGAAAAAATGCAGTGGAACTAGCTTTGAGGTCCAGAGATGAGTTTGAGAAGCCTACACCATTACAATAAATCCATTATTTATTTTTGACAGCTCTAAAGAAACATGTTATGAAGAAAATGTAGTCTATTTCAGAAGAACAGAATAGCATTCTCTGAGTTGTTGTCACGATCGGGTGCATAGCGAGACCAAGACGCAGCGCAGTGATTATAGTTCGTCATCTTTTATTTATACTATGTAATGAAATGACATAATTACTATGTATAAACAAAACCACGACTGACGAACTAAAGAACACAAACAAACACTAAGCACAAAATGTCACGTTGACCAAACAAACACGAAAATGAACAGACTTAACTAATGCACACTTACTTCACCGTGACTTGCGACATATAACGACAACGACCCACACCAGAGTGAAGGACAGACTCAACATATATGGGATCCCTAATTAGAGACAATGCAGTGCAGCTGCCTCTAGTTAGGGATCCAACCCAAAACCCCACACAGAAACAGAAAAGAACGACACTGTCAGACTCTGACCAAAACTACATAGAGAAGCCTATTGCTTCTCTATGGCCAGAGCCTGACAGTACCCCCCCCCAAGGCGCGGACTCCCGGACGCCCCAAAAAAAACACACAAAACAAGGGGGGTTAATATGGAGGGAAAAACTAGTCCTTTGGGGGCGGCTCTGGCTCCGGCGAAGTAGACAGTTTACTCCCATGGCCCTTCCTTATGGCTGGGCCCGGACTGGGTACCGGTGGGGCAGACGGCGCCGGCCATGGAGTGGGGAAAACAACCGGGCCCGGACTGGGCACCGGTGGGGCCAACGGCTCCGGCCATGGAGCGGGGAAAACGCCCAGGCCCGGATCGGGCACCGGTGGGGCAGACGGCTCCATCCATGGAGCGGGGAAAACAACCGGGCCTGGACTGGGCACCGGTGGGGCAAACGGCTCTGGCTCAGGAGCGAAGCAGACGGCTGAACCCGGATTGGGCACCGGTGGAGCGGACTGCTCTGGCTCAGGAGCGGAACAGACGGCTGGACCCGGAATGGGTACCGGTGGAGCAGACTGCTCTGGCACTGAGGCGGAGCAGACGGCTGGACCCGGATTGGGTACCGGTGGAGCGGACTGCTCTGGCACTGAGGCGGAGCAGACGGCTGGACCCGGATTGTGGACCTTCGCTGGAGGTTCCGGGCTACGGACCTTCGCTGGAGGTTCCGGGCTACGGGCCGTGGATGACGGCTCAGGGCTGCTGACCTTCGCTGGAGGTTGCGGGCTGCGGACCTTCGCTGGAGGTTGCGGGCTGCGGACCTTTGCTGGAGGTTGCGGGCTGCGGACCTTCGCTGGAGGTTGGGTGCGGGGAGCCGGCACGGGTCGTCCCGGACTGGGGAGGAGCACCGGAGGTCGATGCGTGGAGCTGGCACGGGACGCACCTGGCTAGACGCACGCACTGGAGGCCGGGTGCGGGGAGTAGGGCAGAGGTCCGGACCCGGACTGGACATCGGTGAAGCGGATTTCTCTGGCCTGGGAGTGGAGACGACGACCGGACCCGGACTGGGCACCGGTGGAGCAGATTGCTCTGTCAGGGAGGTGGAGTAGATTACCGGACCCGGACTGGGTACCGGTGGAGCGGACTGCTCCGGCCTGGGAGTGGAGTAGATGACCGGACCTGGACTGGCCCACTCCGCCATCTCCCTCTCGACCTCTTCCTCTATCTCCACCAATTCCCTCAGAACCTCCCCAAAATGCTCCTCCAGCTCCTCCTCCTGCTCCTTGCTCTGAGCGCCCCATTGGTACCTGGGCCTCCCCATGGTCCACATGGGGAGTGGTGTTGGCTCCTCCAGGAGCCCCCACGGGTGAGGGAACCGAAGTCCGACTCCGACTCGAACCCTCCGAGGAGTTCGGTGTTGGTGAAACAACGCGGGGCTGTCTCGCTCTCCGTCTCTCCCCATTTGCGCTGCTTGGTCTCGTACTGGTGGGTCGTTCTGTCACGATCGGGTGCATAGCGAGACCAAGACGCAGCGCAGTGATTATAGTTCGTCATCTTTTATTTATACTATGTAATGAAATTACATAATTACTATGTATAAACAAAACCACGACTGACGAACTAAAGAACACAAACAAACACTAAGCACAAAACGTCACGTTGACCAAACAAACACGAAAATGAACAGACATAACTAATGCACACTTACTTCACCGTGACTTGCGACATATAACGACAACGACCCACACCAGAGTGAAGGACAGACTCAACATATATGGGATCCCTAATTAGAGACAATGCAGTGCAGCTGCCTCTAATTAGGGATCCAACCCAAAACCCCACACAGAAACAGAAAAGAACGACACTGTCAGACTCTGACCAAAACTACATAGAGAAGCCTATTGCTTCTCTATGGCCAGAGCCTGACAGTTGTCCTTATGTTAGGCCCTGATATGGCTATACCATATGGCTGTGGGCTACACTAGTTCATTTAGTAGATTTGCTTAATTCTGTGGCTTAAATTATTATTATTTTATATTATGAAGAATACTATTGAACATAGCTGAGTAAAATATAAATCATATTTTCTCCCAATGATTTCCAAGGAAGTGTGGACATAAGGTTATTCTGTGTTGAGCGCTTAACAAAGAAACAGGTCCTCCTATATGCTTAACTTAGTTATTTATGCAACTTTAGTTGTGATACAAACGTTGGGCTATATGTTTAGATTTGTGCACATGGCAATAGGCTATAAGGGTGAATGTTTAGAAATGCAATCAATTAATAAGAAAACACTGTTCTCAGAAGTGACCGCAAATGCGATTATGCATGTAATGCTTTATTTATAAGGTGCATGTTTAACTCACGCACCGCATATTTATGCCAGTTTTGCTACTATGATTTGAAAAATAAAGTAATACGCTGTTTCTTGCTTTACTGTATACAGCTGGGCATCATTCAGAAGTGATAATACATAATTCACAAGTGATAGGCTAATAATGTCACCCATCAGACTATTTTTAATTTGATGTTGTCTTTACATACACCAAATAATATATGCGTGAAACTAGTTTGATTTAGAATGAAGCATTATCATGTCTCGGAACTAAATAGTGAATGGAGGACCCTTTTCCCATGGTTAATTTTCATTCCAGCCAGGTAGGCTATATTCCTGTTGTAAAGCGAAGCAATGTGCTTAATATGAAGAAAGTTGATACATAAATATAATAAGTCTAGCCTATAGAAAGCTGATGGGATCCTCCTCTTTTTAATAGAGGCCATTAAAACTCTGTTTGCATAGCCTATAGAAATGTTGCGCAACATAAACTCATGGGCTCTCATGAAGTGTTCTATTGGATTTTCGAAAACATTTGCATTGATGTCAGAGTGATTAGAGGGACAATAGAGTGCTGAGTACCAGGCAGTTAGCAAGTTTTGTAGGCTACTGACCAGCAGCAGCATCAGAGCTTGGAGAAGCCTAGTCACCATGACTAAACGGACTCGTGGAATTTGACTGCCTTCACGACTCGTGACCGCTGGTGTGGCAGTAATATGGTCACCATAACAGCCTTAGGCACAGATCAAATATACTATCCAGGGCATTCAGATGAAGAGGAAAATGTCAATTCTGCTTTCCTCCTGAGAGGCTCTGGCAGTCCTTTAAACAGGCACTGTGAATAGAATAGACTGACAGAACCCCAGAACTCGAGCACTCATTCTCTCTCTGCTGACTCTTGATAGCACTCCTGGGGAGCCTGGGTACTTTAACCTTTAAACAAATCTACTAGATTTTCCCAGTTTTGACCCTTCCTGCCTGCCCTGACCCCGAGCCTGCCTTCCGTTTTGTACCTTTGCCCTACTACTCTGGATTACCAAACTCTGCCTGCCCTGACCCCAAGCCTGCCTGCCGTCTTGTACTATTAACCCACTTCCTCCGTACCGCCAAATGCCTCAACTCCAGGCAACATGGTGTCTGACCGGGGTCCCCAGTTCTCTTCCAGGGTCTGGAATGCGTTTTGCACGCTTATTGGGTCGTCGGTCAGCCTGTCCTCCGGTCAGTCGGGGCGAGCCAACCAGGTGTCAGCAGCTGGTATGGGTCGAGTACGCCCGTAACACCCTTCCTTGCTCCACCCCGGGGCTCTCACCCTTTGAGTTCTCCACTTTTTCCCGAGCAAGAGGAGGTCAGCGTTCCTTCGGCCCAGATGTTTGTCCGGCGCTGTCGTCGGACCTGGAGGAGAGCCCGGTCGGCCCTTCTCAAGACCTGTCACACTCTGATCTGTTTCACCTGTCTGTCCACCCCCCTCCAGGTGTCGTCCATCTTCCTCATTATCCCCTGGGTACTTTAACCTGTGTTCTATGTTTGGCTGTTGCCAGTTCGTTTTGCTTATTGAAGCCTACCAGCATTTTTCCCCTTTGCTCCTGCCTTGCTATTGTTACTATCTCCTAGATTTTCCCAATTTTGACCCTTCCTGCCTGCCCTGACCCCGAGCCTGCCTGCCGTCTTGCACCTTTGCCCTACTACTCTGGATTACCGAACTCTGCCTGCCCTGACCCCAAAGCATGCCTGCCGTCTTGTACCATTACCCCACTACTCTGGATTACTGAACTCTGCTTTCCCCTGACCTGTCTTTTGCCTACCCCTGTTGTGATAATAAACATTTGTTATTCCCACATTGTCTGCACCTGGGTCTTACCTTCGAATGTGATAAGGAGCCTGTATACAGCCAACCCTTTTTACTGCTATGCTCTGCACACAAATATACTAAAATGTGAGGGAAGCAGAGAGGGTCACATGCTCAAAGAAGCTCCACAGAGACACTTCTCCATCTCTGACACCACCATACTTTGCGTATTGTGATGATTACCGAAGAATTTAAAGAGGCAGGATGCAGACGCAGGAATCCAAAAGATAAGGTTTTACTTTATCTAGCACAGAAAATAACAAAGCCCGAAAATACACGCCACATGGCAAACAATCACACACAACACATGCTGAACAGTCCAGAGCTAAATAGTGGTAGTGATGAGATGATGAGGTACAGGTGCGCTGGAGGTGATGTGGTGCGTTGGTTTTCCCTCCCTGTGTTGCCGGGGTGGCTCAGTAGACCGGCGAATCAGAGGCAAGAGGGGAGCAAGGGGAGGAGCCATACACTTATGGCTAAACCAACTAGGCTAGTAGTTTAACAATTTTATTTGTATTTACCGATGGAATACAAGTTTGTTATTAACGCCCATGAAAGATCATATGTTCAAGAAAGCATTTCTGCCCAAAAATGCATAAACAAATAAGTGTTTACATTCAAATGCCTCTCATGTGAAGTAGTGACATGCGACAAATGCCTAGTTTCCTGAAATGAGTCACATACTTGCATACCACGCAAACACATTTTTTGGGACACTGGATGAAGTCAGCCTGAATCTTTTTGTTAAATTTTGTTAAGACACTCCAGGGACTTGTCCAGAGCAGACTATGGATAATACTTTTTAAATCTTTCTATCTGTAAAATGCTAAAGACGTATGTAAAATGCATTTTTCCAAACAAAATGTTATGTACAGTAGAATAAAAAACTTACAACATATCAACAGTTCCCTCTGGGCAAGTCTGAAGAATATACAGTGCCTTCAGAAAGTATTCACACTCCTTTTTCCAAATGTTGTTGTCTTACATCCAATTTTTAGTCACTGGCCTACACACAATATCCCATTATGTCAAAGTGTATTTATTGTTATTATTATTATTCTTATTATACAAATTCTTCTAAAAGCTTAAATGTCTTGAGTCAATAAGTATTCAACCCCTTTGTTAGGGCAAGCCTAAATAAGTTCAGGAGTACAAATGTGCTTAACAAGTCACATAATACATTGCATTGACTCACTCTGTGTACAATAATAGTGATGATTTTTGAATGACTACCTCATCTATGTACCCCACACATACAATTATCTGTAAGGTCCCTCAATCTAGCAGTGCATTTCAAACACAGATTCAAGCACAAAGACCAATAAAATCAAATCAAATTGTATTTGTCACTTGCGCCGAATACAACAGGTGTAGACCTTTACAGTGAAATGCTTACTTACGAGCCCTTAACACTCACTTCTTAAAACTGTATTGTTGGTTAAGTAAATAATAGATAAGTGAAAAGTAAAATAACAGTAGCGAGGCTATATAAAGGGGGTACCGGTACAGACTCAATGTGCGGGGGCACAGGTTAGTCATGGTAATTGAGGTAATATGTACATGTAGGTAGAGTTAAAGTGACTCTGTATAGATAATAAACAGAGAGAAGTAGCAGCGTAGAAGAGGGGGTGCCATGCAAATAAGAGCACCTATTGGTAGATGGGTAAAAAAATAACAATAAAAAAAGCAGACACTGAATATCCCTTTGAGCATGGTGAAGTTATTAATTACACTAGTCATTACACCAGTCACTACAAAGACACACATGGGTCCTTCCTAACTCATTGCCGGAGAGGAAGGAAACCGCTCAAGGCCAACGGTGACTTTAAAAAGGTTACAGAGTTTAATGGCCGTGATAGGAGAACTGAGGATGGATCAACAACATTGTAGTTACTCCACAATACTAACATAAATTAAAGAGTGAAAGAAGGAAACCTGTTTGCAACAAGGCATTAAAGTAATACTGCAAAAAATTGTGGCAAAACAACTAAATGTTTGTCCTGAATACAAAGTGTTATGTTTGGGGCAAATCCAATCATCATGTTATGGGTATGCTTGTAATCGTCAAGGACTGGTGAGTTTTTCAGGATAAAAAATAAATTGAAAGGAGCTAAGCACAGGCAAAATCCTAGAGGAAAACCTGGTTCAGTCTACTTTCCACAATACAATGTGAGATTAATTCACCTTTCAGCAGTAATATAACCTAAGAAAACAAGGCCAAATCTACCATGGTTGCTTACCAAGAAGACAGGGAATGTTTTTGAGTGGGCGAATTACAGTTTTGACTTAAATCTGCTTGAAAATCTATGGCAAGACATGAAAATGGTTGTCTAGCTATTATCAACATGTATTGACTCAGCGGTGTGAATACTTATGTAAATGAGATATTTCAGAATTTCATTTTCAGTACATTTGCTAGCATTTAAAAAAAAACATGTTTTCACTTTGTCATTATGGGGTACTGTGTGTAGATGAGTGAGGAAAATAAATATATTTAATAAATGTTTAATTCAGGCTGTAACACAACAAGTTGTGGAATAAGTCAAGGAGTATGAATACTTTCTGAAGCCACTGTATCTAAGGATAACTACACAACCTTGGTGAATGCAGGTGCTTCAGAAGCTGAGAAATTTGTTGGCGTGTGGGAAGAGTCTGACTTTCGGAAAATGGCAGTTAAAGACAAGTACACTGAATTAAGACTACCAAACACCAAAAGGCTATTTAGACCAAACCACCATCTCTTCAAAATATGTATCTAAATGTAGTCCACTTTCTAACATTCTTTATGAAATGTGTTTTGAAATTATGTGTAATTCAATGTAGTTAACTTTGAAATTCTTGATGTATATCCATTTTAAAGTAAAAATGTTGATGACAGAAGTATATTATCATTACGTGCAGCAGCGCTCATTGGACTCACCTGGACTCCTTCACATTGTGTGTTCATGTCCAGACGCTGTTCCTGTTCCGTTTCATGTCCGTCATTCTATTAAACCTTCACTCCCTGTACCTGCTTCTCATCACCAGTGTCGCTCCTTACAGAACCGCCATATAGTATCTGTCTGAAATAATTTTGCCTCCAGCTTTTCTGAATTGTCAGGATTCTTGAAGGCCTCATCTTGCACCAAATATGAGAAAGCAGCAGGGACTATGTAATAAGGGAGACTGGGGAGAGACTCATTGTCATTAAGAAATCATAGGCCTCGGGGCTTTGGCTTTTTCATAGGCCCCCCTTCCCGGCACATCCTAATTTTCTGTAAACAAATCCGCGTACAAAGATGCAAATCGGTGCTTGGTAAATTTACTGTTGAGCAAAAAGCAGCTTCATAATAAAGTCAAAATAAAATGTGTGATGTGGCATAGGCTAACAGTTGAGCAGAGTTTATTTCCACACATGGGGACATTTTTTTGTTTTATTTTATAAAAGCATTTCATGCAATTCTACATAATTTACATGATTGAAAACATTAGCAGACTACCACAATGTGACCGAAATGTGGGGGTACTCTGACACTGACAAACTGAGATCAATAAAAATTATATAGTGTCACGCTCGGGTGTATAAATGGACCAAGGCGCAGCGATAGTTCGGCATCATTTATTGAATAAACTTAAATAGAACTATACTGGATGTGAACTATACAAAATAACAACGATATATATATATGTACAGTGGGGAGAACAAGTATTTGATGCACTGCCGATTTTGCTGGTTTTCCCACTTACAAAGCATGTAGAAGTCTGTAATTTTTATCATAGGTACTCTTCAACTGTGAGTGACTGTCACAAGTGTGTGTGGGGAGAGACCAAGACACAGCGCAGGGATAGTAGTTCGACATAGTTTTATTTTTGATTATTACTACAGTGGGGAGAACAAGTATTTGATACACTAACGATTTTGCAGGTTTTCCTACTTACAAAGCATGTAAAGGTCTGTAATTTTTATCATAGGTACACTTCAACTGTGAGAGACGGAATCTAAAACAAAAATCCAGAAAATCACATTGTATGATTTTTAAATAATTAATTAGCATTTTATTGCATGACATAAGTATTTGATCACATACCAACCAGTAAGAATTCCGGCTCTCACAGACCTGTTCGTTTTTCTTTAAGAAGCCCTCCTGTTCTCCACTCATTACCTCATTACATGAAATTTCCCCCCCGGGGATCAATAAAGGGCCTATCTATCTATCTATCTATCTATCTATCTATCTATCTATCTATTAACTGCACCTGTTTGAACTCGTTACCTGTATAAAAGACACCTGTCCACACACTCAATCAAACAGACTCCACACACTCAATCAAACAGCTGTGTAAGGACATCAGGGATAAAATTGTAGATCTGCACAAGGCTGGGATGGGCTACAGGACAATAGGCAAGCAGCTTGGTGAGAAGGCAACAACTGTTGGCGCAATTATTAGAAAATGGAAGAAGTTCAAGATGACGGTCAATCTCCCTCGGTCTGGGGCACCATGCAAGATCTCACCTCGTGGGGCATCAATGATCATGAGGAAGGTGAGGGATCAGGCCAGAACTACACGGCAGGACCTGGTCAATGACCTGAAGAGAGCTGGGACCACAGTCTCAAAGAAAACCATTAGTAACACACTACGGCGTCATGGATTAAAATCCTGCAGTGCACGCAAGGTCCCCCTGCTCAAGCCAGCGCATGTCCAGGCCCGTCTGAAGTTTGCCAATGACCATCTGGATGATCCAGAGGAGGAATGGGAGAAGGTCATGTGGTCTGATGAGACAAAAATAGAGCTTTTTGGTCTAAACTCCACTCGCCGTGTTTGGAGGAAGAAGAAGGATGAGTACAACCCCAAGAACACCATCCCAACCGTGAAGCATGGAGGTGGAAACATCATTCTTTGGGGATGCTTTTCTGCAAAGGGGACAGGACGACTGCACCGTAATGAGGGGAGGATGGATGGGGCCATGTATCGCGAGATCTTGGCCAACAACCTCCTTCCCTCAGTAAGAGCATTGAAGATGGGTCGTGGCTGGGTCTTCCAGCATGACAACGACCCGAAACACACAGCCAGGGCAACTAAGGAGTGGCTCTGTAAGAAGCATCTCAAGGTCCTGGAGTGGCCTAGCCAGTCTCCAGACCTGAACCCAATAGAAAATCTTTGGAGGGAGCTGAAAGTCCGTATTGCCCAGCGACAGCCCCGAAACCTGAAGGATCTGGATGGAGGAGTGGGCCAAAATCCCTGCTGCAGTGTGTGCAAACCTGGTCAAGAACTACAGGAAACGTATGATCTCTGTAATTGCAAACAAAGGTTTCTGTACCAAATATTAAGTTCTGCTTTTCTGATGTATCAAATACTTATGTCATGCAATAAAATGCAAATTAATTACTTAAAAATCACACAATGTGATTTTGGGGATTTTTGTTTTTGATTCCGTCACTCACAGTTGAAGTGTACCTATGATAAAAATTACAGACTTCTACATGCTTTGTAAGTGGGAAAACCTGCAAAATTGGCAGTGTATCAAATACTTGTTCTCCCCACTGTATACATACAGCGGGTGAAATAAGTATTGAACACGTCACCATTTTTCTCAGTAAATATATTTACAAAGGTGCTATTGACATGAAATTTTCACCAGATGTTGGTAACAACCCAAGTAATCCATACATACAAACCAAAACAAGTAAGTTCAGAAATTAAGTTGTGTAATAATGTGAAATGACACAGGGAAAAAGTATTGAAGACATGAAGAAAGGGAGGTACAAAAAGGCATGGAAATGCAAGACAACAGCTGAAAACTATCAGTAATTAAAAAGCAATCCAGCCCCCTGTCAGTGCAAATTAATATCAGCTGGTTCAGTCCCAACTGATGGCCTACAAAAAGGTCTCATTGCCAAGGTGTCACACAAGACACATCTCATGATGGGTAAAAGCAAAGAGCTGTCTCAAGACCTTCGCAACCTAATTGTTGCAAAACATAATGATGGCATTGGTTATAGGCGCATTTCTAAGCTTCTGAATGTTCCAGGGAGCACTGTTGCGGCCATAATACGGAAGTGGAAAGACAATAATTTCACCATAAATTTGCCTCGACCAGGTGCTCCTCGCAAGATTTCTGACAGAGGAGTGAAAATAATAATCAGAAGAGTTGTCCGAGAGCCAAGGACCACTTGTGGAGAGCTTTAAAAAGACCTGCAATTAGCAGGTACTGTTGTCTCAAAGAAAACAGTAAGTAATGCACTCCACCGCCATGGCCTGTATGCACACTCACCACGGACTTTCAGCTCCCTCCAAAGATTTTCTATTGGGTTCAGGTCTGGAGACTGTCTAGGCCACTCCAGGACCTTGAGATGCTTCTTACGGAGCCACTCCTTAGTTGCCCTGGCTGTGTGTTTCAGGTCGTTGTCATGCTGGAAGACCCAGCCACGACCCATCTTCAATGCTCTTACTGAGGGAAGGAGGTTGTTGGCCAAGATCTCGCGATACATGGCCCCATCCATCCTCCCCTCAATATGGTGCAGTCGTCCTGTCCCCTTTGCAGAAAAGCATCCCCAAAGAATGATGTTTCCACCTCCATGCTTCACGGTTGGGATGGTGTTCTTGGGGTTGTACTCATCCTTCTTCTTCCTCCAAACACGGCGAGTGGAGTTTAGACCAAAAAGCTCTATTTTTGTCTCATCAGACCACATGACCTTCTCCCATTCCTCCTCTGGATCATCCAGATGGTCATTGGCAAACTTCAGACGGGCCTGGACATGCGCTGGCTTGAGCAGGGGGACCTTGCGTGCACTGCAGGATTTTAATCCATGACGGCGCAGTGTGTTACTAATGGTTTTCTTTGAGACTGTGGTCCCAGCTCTCTTCAGGTCATTGACCAGGTCCTGCCGTGTAGTTCTGGGCTGATCCCTCACCTTCCTCATGATCATTGATGCCCCACGAGGTGAGATCTTGCATGGTGCCCCAGACCAAGGGAGATTGACCGTCATCTTGAACTTCTTCCATTTTCTAATAATTGCGCCAACAGTTGTTGCCTTCTCACCAAGCTGCTTGCCTATTGTCCTGTAGCCCATCCCAGCCTTGTGCAGGTCTACAATTTTATCCCTGATGTCCTTACACAGCTGTTTGATTGAGTGTGTGGAGTCCGTTTGATTGAGTGTGTGGACAGGTGTCTTTTATACATGTAACGAGTTCAAACAGGTGCAGTTAATACAGGTAATGAGTGGAGAACAGGAGGGCTTCTTAAAGAAAAACTAGCAGGTCTGTGAGAGACGGAATTCTTACTGGTTGGTAGGTGATCAAATACTTATGTCATGCAATAAAATGCAAATTAATTATTTAAAAATCATACAATGTGATTTTCTGTATTTTTGTTTTAGATTCCGTCTCTCACAGTTGAAGTGTACCTATGATAAAAATTACAGACCTCTACATGCTTTGTAAGTAGGAAAACCTGCAAAATCGGCAGTGTATCAAATACTTGTTCTCCCCACTGTGTATATATATATATACTCCCTACATGTTTGGGTTTAGGGGCTTCAGCACATGTAAATCCCTGCCTTAATCCAGCCCTGCACCTTGTGTGGAGTGCGTTTGGAGTTTCACGGTGTGGCTGACAGGCCAGTGAGCGTGGGTATGTAAAACATAGACCATATTGTGACCTTCTACATGTATCATGGCACTGGCTGTGGTGTACTTGCATGTCCTTTTACATACATAAACATACAATGTACAGTAGGAACTGAACAGAACGTATGTTTGATAGCTGCAGGCATCATGAAAGCATTCTAGTTGATCTATTGAAAGTACAATTTAATACAGTTGTATATACCGGACAGATGGTGACGCTTGCATATGGTAAAATAAACTGTCCAATACCATCAACATGAAGTAGTAGGTCATAATAGGGGTTTAAAATCTAATAAGAAAGTATATTTTAAAAGCTATTTAGGTCTGGCCAACTTGAGAAGCCGTATGGCCTGTAACACGTGCATAAATCTAACATGAAATGCAGTATGCTATTTTTTAAACCACTCTGAATTAATATAAGAGAAGTGAACATATTTTTAATTGAGTAAAGGTTTATTATACAATTCTTTCATATCCTTTATAATTGTATCCATCACTGAACATACTTGTCCTTTGATGGTAATTTAACTCATAGAATTCTCATTCAGCCTCATTGGCTTTCTCAATTGCCTCTTAAAATAATAAGTACAGAGTATAAATAGATTTGTTGAGGACCACTGAGGACACATTTGCCTTTAATACAGGTTTTATTAACATCTCACATAGTACCTGGAGAAATTCTGAAAGTTGTCCAATCAGAGTTAATTGCAAAAGGTGAGAGGACGAGAAACCAGTGATGCGATAGCAAGACAAATGCAATAAAGTGGAAAGTAATGTAAAAAAAGTGACATGAATGTGTCAAAACGAATACAGCAATCTGTGTTGAAAAGGTTTTCTATTCCATGGGGTAGATTTGACTCTTAAATGATTCACGTCTTCCAGAGTATCTGGTCTTATCATGATTTTTTGATGTCACTAATAAAGTAAATGGGGGTAACATCTTATTACTTCATGGTCTGTGAAAGGTTTATGAATTCTTAATAAAAATGTACTATGTTACATTTCATGTACTTTGAAAAGGGAAAATGTATCATATGTGTGAAGTGTTCAATTGGCTGCATATTTTATCGCAAAAATTGCTTTTATAGTTGACTGTGATTATTCTTCATGCATTTAAGCCTCCCGTATATTAACTGGAGGGCTGACTGGCTACTTCAAACCGGGCAAAACATTTTTTTTTCTTTTATCATTACTATATCATGAGTATTACTACTGTGTATCATTACTATTTTAATTCAAATAGCTTTTTGACCTGTATAGTTAAACAGTAATTACAGTCTTCCCTGAAGTATTTTCTATTTCCCTGCAATCAAGATTGATCTAGGCGCATAATAGGAAAAAAGAAAAAAAAAACTATGGTTATTTCAGAATATTTAAATTGTTGTAACAGGTGTTCCCCCCCAAGACATTTTTACCAACATTTTTGTGGTGGACTTTAAAGCTAGATATGCCCCCACATGTAAAGCATCATAAGCCACTGGAGTACATGACTCAAGGTGTAAAGTATACAAACAGATGGACAGAATTATCTCAGATTAACTCTCTCTGGTACAGGGGCCTAACGGGGATAAAACAGAACAAATAGGGAAACCCCACTAAGAATCTAAAGCCATTTGTCCCATGAGACTTTCTAAGAAATCCAATAAACAATCTCTGCATGCCTATGTCAGGCAACAAAGCTGACCCATTAAATCTACCTGACTTTAAAGAGCATACATGTTATCTGAATCAACGGGAAGCCTTACAAAACTGAAATGTTGAACTTCAGCAAGCAGCTCTTTAGTGTGGAGACCTAAGCTGGACTGGCAGCTAACCGCTTCCCCGCTTGGAGAAATGTCTGCTAATGCTGCTGTAATGCTGATAAATGATGCTGCTTTGGCTGAGGATGGCATCATCAGCAGTATCCCCTGCTCGCCTTGCTCCCAGTTTATCAAACGCTTTACGCCTTTCGACTGATGCCAACACAGTCTGGTGTGTTGGCATGAATTTACTCGTGCAGCAGCGACGAGTAAAATTATGCAATTAGACTCATTAAGACGTTAAAATTCACAACAACAACTTTTTGCAAGAATAAACAACAAAGTTTATTGTGATGCGCAATTGAGCATAGATCATTAAGATTTACGTGTGTTCTCTCTGTGTTACAGTTCTAGGTTTTCTTAATCGAATGAATATCTATCATCTCTATGTCTGTTTCCTCATAATGCACAATTTAGGTTTTCATCTTAATGACTCAATATACTTGTGGCTGTAGGTTGTTTTGTACTTTATCGAAATGGTTATGGGTACAAATTCATGTTTTGCCCTAACAAATAGCTACTAGTAACGTGTGAAAATGCAGGTTTTGCACTAACAAATACTGTAGCTACTAGTAAAATGGGTGAAAATGCATGTTTTGCACTAGCAAAATAGCGACTAGTAACATGGGTGAAAATACATGTTTTGCACTAACAAATAGCTACTAGTAACATAGCCCTGGAACTGGTTCTTTCTGTCATGGTTTAAAGATTGGACCCGAGGCGCAGAGCTGAAGTAAACAAACATTCCTTTATTTGTGCTACACGAAAACAACAAACAAGAAGCGAACGCAATAATGAACTGGTGTGCAACATGCACAAACAAAGAACCACACACAGGTGGGCACAATAATGAACTTAAATAGGATCCCCAATTAGAGACAACGTTTGGCAGCTGCCTCTAATTGGGGACCAACAAAACTTAAACATAGAGTTGCCCAGACAACTCTCTGTCAGGCCCCAACAGTAAACCAAACACTAACATAGAGATGCCACTAGGCATCCCTACAGTCAGGACCTGAAAGCCCTGTTATTCTTTTTTTCTATAGCCTGGATGTAAACAATCAGGGCAGATGTTTTGAAAGCTACTTATAATGAAGGTTGACCAAGGTTGAAACACAGCGATAAATACCACTTAATCTCTCCCTCTGGGTTGAAAGATCCAACCCAATTACAGCTGATCCTGTGGAAACTTTAATCTTGAAATTGTTCAACTTCAGCGGGACTGACAATGGGGTCACTACCCTGGGTTGACTGGCCTTCAGGTGAAATGGTCTACAGTGAAAAAACTGCCTTCAGAAACCCAGCAAATAAATATAAAAGGGGACATGTCAAAACACAAGCAGCTAGAGGAGGTTGAATAGGCCTCCTTCCGAACTTCAGGGTGTCAGTGGTTCATGGTTCAGCTGCCACCGCTGGTGGGAACTGTATCAAACATATAAAAAATATGAAAACCACAAGTTTGACTACGAACCATTAATTCCATTCCAGCCATTACATTGAGCCCGTACTCCTACAGCTGCTCCCATCAGCCTCCACTGGTACAAATGATGGAGAATCCTCATGTCCAACCCATCCAGATCCCCCCATGGCACAGTGGACGAGTACACTAATTAAAAATATGTTGATTCAACGTACAATTGTAAGGCAACCAGCTGTAATAGGTTTGTGTGAGTTTGCTCAACAAAATGGTATTGAAGTTTGCATTTGTATTTATTAGGGATCCCCATTAGCTGCTCCATTGGCAGGGGGTCCACTTACATTACATATAAAACTAAAGATAAAACAGTACATCATATAACATTACACCACTACATATCTACAATACGAAATGTATAATCCCACCATACAACAATAGTACAATGTGTAAATCTGATTCTACTGCTTGCATCAGTTACCTGATATGGAATAGAGTTCCATGTAGTCGTGGTTCTATGTAGTACTGTGCGCCTCCCGTAGTCTGTTCTGGACTTGGGGACTGTGAAGTGACCTCTGGTGGCATGTCTTGTGGTGTATGCATGGGTGTCCGAGCTGTGTGCTACTATTTTAAAACAGACAGCTCGGTACATTTAGCTTGTCAACACCTCTTACAAAAACAAGTAGTGATGAAGTCAATCTCTCTTCCACTTTGAGCCATGAGAGAATGACATGCATGTCATTAATGTTAGCTCTCTGTGTACATCCAAGGGCCAGCCGTGCTGCCCTGTTCTGAGCCAACTGCAATTTTCCCAAGTCCCTCTTTGTGGCACCTGACCACACTACTAAACAGTAGTCTAAGTGCGACAAAACTAGGGCCTGTAGGACCTTCCTTGTTGATAGTGCTGTTAAGAAGGCAGAGCAGCGCTTTATTATGGACAGACTTCCTCCCAATCTTAGCTACTTTTGCATCAATATGTTTTGACCATGACAGTTTACAATCTCAACTTGCTCAATTTCCACATTATTCATTACGTGATGTAGTTCAGATTTAGTGAATGATTGGTCACAAATACAATGCTTTTGGTTTTGGAAAAATGTAGGACTAACTTATTCCTTGCTACCCAATTCGAAACTAACTGCAGCTCTTTGGTAAGTGTTGCAGTCATTTCAGTTGTTGTAGTAGCTGAAGTGGAGTCATCCGCTTACATAGACACACTGGCTTTACTCAGACCCAGTGGCATGTCGTTAGTAAAGATTTTAAAAAGTAAGGGGCCTTAACAGCTACCATGGGGAATTCCTGATTCTACCTGGATTATGTTTGAGAGGCTTCCATATAAGAACACCCTTTGTGTTCTGTTAAACAAGTAACTCTTTATCCACATTATAGCAGGGGGTGTAAAGCCATAACACATACGTTTTTCCACCAGCAGACTATGATCGACAATGTCAAAAGCTGCACTGAAGTCTAACAAAAACGCACCCACAATCATTTGATTATAGATTTCTCTCAGCCAATCATCAGTTATTTGTGCTGGGCTTCCCTATAAGCGTGCTGAAAGTCTGTAGTCCATTTGTTTACTGTGAAATAGCATTGTTTCTGGTCAAACACCATTTTTTCCAGAAGTTTACTAAGGGTTGGCAACAGGCTGATTGGTTGGCTATTTAAGCCAGTAAAGGGGGCTTTACTATTCTTGGGTAGCTGAATGACTTTAGCTTCCCTCCAGGCCAGAGGGCACACTCTTTCTAGTAGGCTTAAATTGAAGATGTGGCAAATAGGAGAGGCAATATCGTCCGCTATTATCCTGTCATTATTCATCCAGATTTTCAGACCCTAGTGGCTTGTCATTGTTGATAGACAACAATCATTTTTTCACCTCTTCCACACTGACTTTACGGAATTCAAAAGTACAATTCTTGTCTTTTATAATTAGGTCAGATATACTTGGATGTGTAGTGTCAGCGTTTGTTGCTGGCATGTCATACCTAAGTTTGCTTATCTTGCCAATGAAAAAGTTATTAAAGTAGTTGGCAATATCATTGGGTTTTGTGATGAATGAGCAATCTGATTCAATGAATTATGGAGCCGAGTTTGCCTTCTTTCCCAAAATATAATTTAAGGTGCTCCAAAGCTTTTTACTGTCATTCTTTTTATTAAGTTTAGTCACATGACTTCTTAATTTGCATTACGTTTGCAAATCATTTGGGCTGCCAGACTTATTTGCCATATATTTTGCCTCTCAACCAAACCATTTTTCAATTCCTCATCAATTCAAGAGGATTTAACAATTGTTATAGTCATTTTATTAATGGGTGCTTTGCTTATTAGTAACTGGAGTAAGCAATTTCAGAAATGTGTCAAGTGCAGCAACTGGTTGCTCCTCATTACACATCACAGACCAGCAAATATTCTTTACATCATCAACATATGAATCACTACAAAACATATTGTATGACCTTTTATATACTACTGTATATTAGGCCCAGCCTTAGGAACTTTGGTTTTCCTAGTTGATGCAATGTATAATTTTAAGGCAACCAGCTGCAATAGGATTCTTGTTTTGAATATAGCTGAACCAACAAACTATTCTCAAGTTAAATTGTATGTTCACTTAACATTGAATTTTCGATTGAGTGAACATGCAATTCAACCTGAGAATGAATTATACCATATTTGCATATTTCCCAGTGTGCCTTGACTTTTGAGTGAATTGAAGTTACCACCAATTACTGTATTTTTTTGCGACAAACACATGGTTGTTGTATTCAAAGGCTTTCAGTGCTGTAGCCTTCACCAAGTGAGTGTCTAATTGAATATGCCATCTTTAATTTTAAATTCTAAATGACAATACATTATGTATAAGGCCTTTCTTAGAGGGCCTAGTTACACCCTAATGCAGTGGTCTGAAGATCTATATACAGTTGAAGTCGGAAGTTTACATACACTTAGGTTGAAGTCATTAAAACTCATTTTTCAACCACTCCACAGATTTTCTTTGTGCAAGACACAAGTAATTCATCCAACAATGGTTTACAGACAGATTATTTCACTTATAATTCACTATGTCACAATTCCAGTGGGTCAGAATTTTACATACACTAAGTTTACTGTGCCTTTAAACAGCTTGGAAAGTCTGGTTCATCAAAATTTCCAAACGCCTGAAGATACCACGTTCATCTGTACAAACAATAGTACGCAAGTATAAACACCATGGGACGCAGCCGTCATACTGCTCAGGAAGGAGACACGTTCTGTCTCCTAGAGATGAACGTACTTTGGTGCGAAATGTGCAAATGAATCCCAGAAAAACAGCAAATGACCGTGTGAAGATGCTGGAGGAAACATGTGCAAAAGTATATATATCCACAGTAAAACAAGTCCTATATCGACATAACCTTAAAGGACGCTCAGCAAGGGAAAAGCCACTGCTCCAAAACCGCCATAAATAAGCCAGACTACGGTTTGCAACTGCACATGGGGACAAAGATCGTACTTTTTGGAGAAATGTTGTCTGGATGAAACAAAAATAGAACTGTTTGGCCATAATGACAATTGTTATGTTTGGAGGAAAAAGGGGGATGCTTGCAAGCTAAAGAACACCATCCCAACTGTGAAGCATGGGGGTGGCAGCATCATGTTGTGGGGGTGCTTTGCTGCAGGAGGGACTGGTGCACTTCACAAAATAGATGGCATCATGAGAAAGGAAAATGGGTCTTACAAATGGACAATGACCCCA